>JAHRHZ010000263.1:1278764-1321481 GCA_024137785.1 Ginglymostoma cirratum | reverse complement strand
ACAGCAGGTCAAGCAGCATCATAGGAGCAGGAAAACTTGACGAAGAAAATCTGATGAAGGGTTTAGGCCCGAAACGTGAAGTTTTCCTGCTCCTATGATGCTGCTTGACCTGCTGTGTTCATCCAGCCCCATGCTTGTTATCTCGGATTCTCCAGCATCTGCAGTACCTTTTATCTCTGAGCCATTTTTAAAGCTTGTGTGCAAAGTTTTCCTGTAGTTATTGTTGACCTTTCAATGTTCCAGTATGCATAGCATTGCTGTTTTTTATTGGAAGTAGTTTACTGGTGACTGGAACAAAGGTAATGCCACAGAAGTAACAAAATCGTTTAGCTAGAGTAGTATTCAATGAACAATTGCTGAGAGCTCTGACTGAAGGTTCTGCATCATCTTTGCCATCTGGTTGAAGATCCATATTTGATGGTAGGTCTATATGTTCACCCCATTCTAGAACAAAGTTGGTACCATATAGTGAGACATTATGATACAACTCACTCACTGTGTGACTTTTATCAATTCAATCTCAGAGTGTGGATGTCATTGGCAAGATTAGCATCCATTGCCCAATGTGAGTCGCTCTGAAATGTGATGCTAGATTTTCTTATTAAAGTGCTGTTGTCTGTATTTATAGCAGTACAACTGAATTGTGTACTGGGCCACTTCAGAATGCATCTAACAGACAGCTGTGAGCATGCAGGTATGTAACGATGACAGATTTCCTTTCCTTCCTTAAAAAGCATTATTGAGCCAATTGTGTGTTTACAACAATCTGACACCTTCATGGTCATTTCCATTTTCAATTCTTTTTAAATTGGATTCAACTTCTCAAATTGTCATTAACTTAAGTTCATCCAAAACCCTGCTGCCTGTATCCTAACCCACAGTATGTTCTGTTCACCCATGACTCAGTTATTTTTTATATGAGAGCCCTGCATTCCATAATACATCAATTTTAACATTTTCAATCATATGTTCAAATCTGTTCATGACCTTGCCACCTCCCTGTAATCTCTTCCAATATGAAACTGCTTGAAGGAATCTGCATTGCTCTGATTCTAGCCTTGTACATCCCACACTCACTTTCTCCTCTCATTGCTTATTATGTCTTCAGCTATCTCTGCCCTCTGTTCCAGAGCCCTCTCTCTAAGTTTTGTCCCTTTCTTTGTATCATTCTCCTCTTTCAAAACCTTCCCCACAATATACCTTTGGCAAAGCTTTTAGGCAATCCTCATAATATTTCTTATTTTGACTTTGGTGTCAGTAATTGGCTGATCACAATTCTGTGAACTACCTCGTGGTGATTTCCCACGATAAAACCTCTCTAAAAATGAAAGATGGTGCTGTTATTTTAGAATTTAAGGGTTTCCTTTGCAGGACAGGCTCAAGATTTAAAGGTCTATTTCGGTTCCTATATTTTGTAGGCATACCTTACCTTACCACTAAAAAGCATTTATTTGAGCACAATTCATTGTTGTTATTTTTCTTTTCATATTTTAATCATGTGGCAATTTACTTCATGTGTAGGAACATTTTGTCTTTGCAGCTTATTTGTAAACTGAGTTTAAATCCATAACTGAGATAAAAGGTACTGCAGATGCTGGAGAATCCGAGATAACAAGCATGGGGCTGGATGAACACAGCAGGTCAAGCAGCATCATAGGAGCAGGAAAACTTGACGTTTCGGGCCTAAACCCTTCATCAGAAATGGGGGAGGGGAAGAGGGTTCTGAAATAAATAGGGAGAGAGGGGGAGGCGGATAGCTCCTATGATGCTGCTTGACCTGCTGTGTTCATCCAGCCCCATGCTTGTTATCTTAAATCCATAACTGTTTAGACAAATCTAAGAACATAACAATAAGGAACAGTAATAATCCATTCATTATTTCGTTGAGGTCCTGCTTGATCGTATAACTCAAATGGACCTTCCCACACTTTCCCCGTACACTTTGATTTCTTTAGGTATCCAAAAATCAACTAATCTCTACCTTGATGATAATCAATAACTGAGCAACCACAGCAATTGAGCACTAGATGGTGCTATTCTGATACAAATTATTAGCGTGGCAGTTCAGCATCAAGTGAATTGTACAATGATGACCCAGCAATTGCATCAACTAATCACATGATGCAGTTGATTGCAAAACCCAAATGAAAAATATTGAAATTGAATATATTGTATAGAAAGGCGAAAAGCATTCAAACAATGTTAATGAGTCAGCAAAACATTTTCAACAATCTTGAAGACTGGAGCAACAATGATGGGCAATATCTTTCAGTCTACAAAGTCAGAGACAGGACATATCCCCAAATTCCCATGCATCTGGAACAGTCTGGAAAATATTTCCAATTCTGAGTCAGACTAGTATCATAAACTCATAGAGAGGTACAGCACAGGAACAGACCCTTAGGTCCAACTCGTCTGTGCTGACCAGATATCTTAAATTAATCTTCTCTCATTTGCCAGCATTTGGCCTATATCACTCTAAACCCTTCCTATGCATGTACCCATCCAAATGCCTGAAAAATGTTGTGATTACACCAGCCTCCACCACTTCCTCTGGTAGCTCATTCCGTACATGCACTGTCCTCTGTGTGAAAAAGTTGCCCCTCAGATCCCTTTTAAATCTTTCCCATCTCACCTTAAACCTATGCCCTCTAGTTTTGGATTCCCCTACCCTGGGGAAAAGGTATTGACTATTTATCCTATCCATGCCCCTCATGATTTTATAAACTTCTGTAAGGTTACCACTCAGCCTCCAATGCTCCAGGGAAAGTAGCCCCAGCCTCTCCCTATGGCTCAAACTCCCTGACCCCGGCAACATCCTTGTAAATCTTTTCTGAACCCTTTCAAGTTTCATAACATCTTTCCTATAGCTGGGAAACTGGAATTGAACACAGTATTCCAAAGGTGGCCGAACCAATGTCCTGTATAGCCACAACATAACTTCCTAACTCCTATACTCAATGTGCTGACCAGTAAAGGCAAGCATGCCAAATGCCTTCTTCATTAAGAGAAATCAGAGGGTGTAATTTACCTACCTAGGTAGTTACCCAGGAAATGTTAGCTGAACTTTAACCAGTTCTAACTCCTGGTTAATGATACAACTGATATCAGTCCTCATTAATCCTCTGACTACCCTGTCACATGACTAACCGTGAGACTACCCTGACCTCACATTTGCTCCCCTGACACTATCTCTTTGAACCTTATGACCCTACATTGTCCCAACCCTTGAAACAAACCCACTCCTACCTGACCTGACCTGTCTACCCCCTCAACACAACCACTCCTCAAATACAGGTCCGACCCCTCCGACTTGACCCAACTAACCTCTGACACGTCACACTATTCTGCCAACTAACAACCTCCACAACTCTACTATGCCACCTGTCTAACTTCCCGAACTGGTCTAACCCCTCAACCACCTGACCGCCCAAGCCCTTGCCCATTTGCCACCCTGCATTCTCACCCATTGCCCTATATACCCCTCACTGGCCCTCTTTACACCTTAATCCCGTTACCCATCTGCCACCTTATTCTTTCATCCTTCCACTTACTGCCATATACATTATCCCTCCCCTCACTCACACCACCAGGCACCCATTTAAGCAAAGGACCACAAAAAACAATGCAATGACGATTAATTTATCTTGGCTGAAGTGTTAATGTTAATGTTGGACTTGACACTGGATGAGCTCCCTGATCTTCAATGAACAGTGCTTCCAAATGTTATATGCCCAGAAGAACGGTTAAGGGCCTTAGATGAACTTTCTGGTCAACAGCTGGAAGACTCTAACAGCTTGGAAGGATTGCAAAGTAGAAGCAGATGAAGAGAATGAGTTAGGAAACAGTAATAGGGCAGGAGCAGGGCTGCGCTTGTGGTGCAGTGGTAGTGCCCCTACCCCTGGACTGGGAGATCTGGTTCAAGTCCCTCTTGCTCCAAAGATGTGTAATAATATCACTGAACAGGTTGATTAGGAAAAATAGGTGAGGAGAAAGGATCTTGTGGTGCAGCAGTAGTGCTCCTACCTCTGAGCCAGAAGATCTGGGTTCAAGCCCCACCTGCTCTAGAGTTATAATATCTCTGAACAGGTGGATTTATTCCTATGATCTGAAATGTTGGACTCTTTATTTTTCCCTGAAAAATTGTACTGAAGAATCTGTACCTAAGATGGTCCAGCGAGTGATGATTTGTAAACATTTTTTTCACTGTACACATTTGAATACATGTAACAATAAGGCTAATTCTTAGATAAGATTTAAAATATCTAATAGATTTAAAGTAAAGGTTCTTGTACACAGCCATAATATTGCTTCCCCTATAACAGATGCAAGTCCCATCTGCTCTAGAGCGGGTCCTTGAACAGGTTGATCAGAAAACTAATAGATCAGCAGATGAAGCTGGGAGTCAGTGACAAGACAAGGGATTGAGATGGAAGATTGTAGTCAGTGTGAATATTGAGCTAGGAGATAGCACCGAGTATGCTAGGTGAAAGGGAAACATCAGCAGCTTTTTTGAGGATAATGTTGCAGGCAGTGGGAGATTCAAATAGTTGGGCATGTGGCTGTCATGGTTTAAAAGGATCAAACGTGTGGCAGCAACAAGACAGGAGTGACACTTAAAAAGTGCAGCAAATCAGTGCTGGTGGATTTGTTGAGGTAACTGATTCACCAGTCTGTCACTTCAAATTGGTTGGATCATGGCTGAGATTAGCTGCAGGTAGAACCATTCTGATTCATTGTAACAGTCTAAGCAATTAACTTAAAATAAAGAAAATGTGGGGAGTCACAAATCAAGGGATTGTGTGCTGAGGGCTTCATTACTTAAAGTTGCTATTGCTGCTATTCAGAGTTTAAATTGCTTACGACTACAACAACAGCTTACATTTATGTGGCAACGTTGATATAATAAAACATCCCAGGTATCTTATAAGTACATGATAAGACAAAAATGCTGCCAAACCACTCAAAGAGCTAGATGAGCAAAGAGCTAGATCTGATGAGCAAAAGCTTGGTCATCTCAGCAGTTCCATCTGAAGACGCTACGGGTCTTGTCTTTTGCAGCAATGTGCTGTGTTCCCCATCATTGAGGATCAGCATATTTGTGTAGCCATCTCCTTCTGTTATCTATTTAACTGTCCGCTACCATTCACGACTGGATGTGGCAGGACTGTAGATCCTTTCATTGAAGGATTACTTAGCTCTGTCTATTGAATATTGTTCCATTATTTCACCACTGGTGGACACCTTTCAGAGTAATCCTGTGGCAGGTAGACTCTCTTCTGCCTCTCTGCCATTGACATGATTATCTCAGAATGCCGCTGCCCAGGAGGTGATTACCGTACCATGCTGGGGCCTTTTTGGCTTCAGCCTACCAGGGGACAGCTAACAGTGAATGTGGAGCACGTGCCATAGCACCTGGAAAATGTCTAAGAACGAAACACATTCATCACTGATGGGGATACAAAGTGAAATTTCTTTTGCAATTTATTTTGGCAATAAATAATTTTATTTGCACATTTGGCTGGCTGTGTTAGTGCTTAATTTTTACACTCTGGAGATTATGGTCTGGATTGACTGCATGCTCTGATGGGAGGTTCAGCTCATGTGAACTTCTCAGAGAGGCCTTATTTGGTATTTCTACATTGGCAAATGCATAAACAGCCTGGTGCAGGTGATACCAAAAGAAGGTGATTGTGGCCAAGATAATCTTCTTAATCAAATTACAGATTTCTCATTAAATTTTCTCATTATTAGCTGGCTGGCGTGATTTATCCTCCTCATCATCAAACTCATCCTCAGAATTCTCATCAGAGAAAAGATTTCATCCACTGTCCACCTTTGCCAGGTTGTGCAACTCATAGAAAGATGGCTCTTGTTGTACCTCCTTTCCAGCTCATTCTGCAGATTTTAGACTGGAGTCATTTTTCTGCAAAATGCTGGACTATGCAAATCCTGTGACCTTCAGTACCATAGGAATCTGGTGACCAGCAAGACAATTTGTTGCAATCTGCCTGGTCAGCGGGTCACAGATTGATATAATACTCTCCCTGGAAAGACTGGGCCATCCCAGGCACTGGCAGTTTAATATTTCTGCGTGTGCCTCCTTTTCTGGTTTACTGTGTTGGTAGATAATGCCTTCTCCTCCCTCCAATTGCCTACTGTTGTTGTGTCCCTTCTACAGGCCCTTGATCAGCAACAGGTTACATGACCTCCTGCACCATAGGGCAGATAGGTTTTTGGCCAGCTTTCCTCCTCCTTCTCCTGTGCTCCTTGCTGGAGCAGGAACATCCTCCAGATTTGACTTGGGACATCAATTTCAAGTTCCAATATTGTGTTGTAGGAAACTCACTTTACACCAGTCTATGGGTGCCCTTTCCTGACAATACCTCCCAGTGATGGCCCTGAACAATTACTGAAGTGATGTACAACACTAATAAAACCTTCCACCTTCCCCAGCAGGCTGTTCAGCTAAAGTCAGCCTTAGTCATATTCACCTTTTTATTCACCTGAGCAAAATTCTGCATAGATGGCATGACCCCTTCCAAATGTTTCTGTTATATACCTACGAGAAAAGGCATGGGCAACATTAAATTTCAGTCTACTGGCCTGTTAACAATGCTAGTAGCTTAAGAACTTGTAAATAAATGTTTTTTCATGCCATTTATGTATTATCAGAAGTGTATTGTGTACCATAGTCCAGTTTTCCAAGCATAAAAATGAACCCTATCATGTAAAGAACTTCCCAGTGACCTAGCAACCTTATGCTTATTTAGTGAGTTGTCTATTCCTTTATTTCATCTAAAGATTTGCTTTATTTTCTCTATCTGTAATCCTTTTACAGTCATAGAGTCATACAGCATGGAAACAGGCCTCAACCCTTTGTTTCAATCTAATTATGATGTTGTTCATCTTTCACCTTTCAATACTGAGAAAATACCAAACCTTAAATGTTAAAGATGATGCATGTGTTCAAAAATAATGATTCAGCAACAGAGGACTGTGCCAAGCTTTGGGACATTTTGCTACAGTGGCAAAGTTGAAGCAATGGAAAATACGTGTACCAAGAACTCCAGCAGCAGGTGGCAATGCTGAGGAATGGTATGCAGGGGAACTCAAGTAGTTGAGCTGGGACGTCCAACACGAGATGGCGATGTTGAGGGAGGACACCTGGCTCAGTCAAAGAGATGGCATGAGGGAAGAAAGGTTCCTTGGGAGCCGAAGGTGCAGACCTTAAAAGGAACCCTCAACTCAATGGTAATCACAGGTTTCATTCCTCATAAATACTGGAAATACAGTCTTTTTTTAAACTTAATTTCCCTTCATCTGTGAAATGACCTGATGCCAGTGGAATAAAGCCTCCCTGCTTCATAATCTTTGAGGTGTTTATGTGTTAAAATTTTGTGCTATATTTCTGTCACAGTTGGCAGAATTCCACAGCAAAAATGTTGTTTCGTAATGGACAAGATTAAAAGTGCTGAGATGGAGCGGATGGTAAGCTAAAGTCACCATAGTCCTAATGTATTGCAGGGCTCCTCAATCATTAAACAGAGATGACTAGTGATGATTTAACCTCAAGGTCATCATGCCTCAGCTGAGGGAAGAGGTTGAGAAGGAGAGCAGGAATTGAACTTATGCTGTTGGCATCACTGTGTATCTCAAACCAGCCAACTGAGCTAACTGACCTCACATATTGAAATTGACAATGTCCAAGAAGGAGGCTGAAGCTGTTTCAGGATCAGTGGAGGCGCAGATATTGGCAGAGGGAATCAAACCTCAGGTCAGTCTCAACCAGAGGCTACCCATGTGCATTCCCTTGATGCTACAGAGTAAGGAAGTGTTTCTCCTGGTCAGATCTTCAACTTGCTGATAAATACGAAGCTGGGCAAATTCAAGGAAGGCCAGAGTCATTCAGTCATTCAACAATGCATTGATGATACACGACTAGCAATGGCTTCCAGTGGCATCAATAAGAGTGAGCAGGCAGTGTTCAAGATGATATCTGTACAAAAAAGCCCAACATGAAATAATACAAAAGAGTATGGATGTTCAAAGATCTACACAGTGGAGCTTTGAAGCAGAGACTATCACAGCTACAGAAGAGGTTTTATAAGTACAAGCAATATGAAGGGGAGGACCTGGTCTTCATACATCTGGAGCTGGTGAAGTTGTTCGATCGAACATTCCTCCTTGATCCCTCCTTCAATCAAACAGAGACAGGATACTGAAGAGCCACCCAGCAATAGTGAGGAATGGGAACATTCAGAAAGAGTTGAGTAGGCTAAAATGTCCCAAATCTCAATTATCTTTTTTTGAGGCACAGGACCACATTATCCAGATCATGATGAAAGATTGCACTTTTAAGACCTGAAAAGGGGCCACCATCAGGGAAGTGACTATTTGTGCAAACAGGGCTATGGACCACAGGTTAAAGAGACACCTGGAACAGATTGCTGCAGAATAAGAACAGGTTCAGTTCTTGTTGTCCTATCTCCACAGTATGCCTCAGGGCTGTTCTTTTGCTCATCCACGCCATCATTGCTCTTGAAGTCTCATGCCAACTGTTTCGCCTCAGTCAAAGCCAAGGTTTACCAGAGTGCCAAGTATCATGTGTAGCAGAACTCCCACTTGGGGTAACTATGGGAACTGCCATCATCGCTGTGGGAGAAAAGGTAGAGTACCCACGCAGATCACTGATTTCTGCAATAAAGATGTTTATCTCTAATCAAGAATGTCTGTACATGTCCTTAAACCTCAAACTATCATGGACAGTGGACTGACTGAAATAGACATCTCTAATCTAATTTCACAGATGGACATTGGTGAGTTGGAGGAGATTCAGAGGAGGCAGTTTATTTCCATTCTCACTAAGGATGGGACAACTTTCAGTAAAAGTGGTGATGACACTGGATACTCTGACCTGGTAAGAGACAGGATAGTGACTAAACTGTCCCATAAAGATTCCTTACTGCTGATTCTACCCCATCGGTGCGACGAAGACCAGGGCTACCTGCAGAAGTCTTTACACCAAGGTATCATCCAAGGGACATCAAGTCTATACACCTCCCTTATTATCTTTATGATAAGAAAAGACAGAAAACCGAGGCTCTGTGTCAATTACTGGAAGCTCGATACAAAGACTCATAATGATGTTTACCCTGGTATGGACAAGTGGTCTGAGACGCTGCATTTAAGCTCCAGTCTCTATTGAGTCATGAGTTCAAATCCCATTAAAATAGCCAATCTTAAGCTGCACACACTTGGAGGCAACTGCCTAGCGTACTCTAACGGTGACTTTGGGAGTCATGGGTTTGAATCCCACAACCATTAAAGTCACATGTAGAGTACCCTGGACATTTGATTCCAAGCATAGGCAGCTTGAGATTGGCTATGTTCAGTTTTGCTCTTTAACGAAATGGTGGATGGGAGAGAATCGTGGCTGTAAGAGCTGCTGCTTTTCTTTGAGGTTTTCTTCAGTGCTGGAGCTGATTTCCTCGATTTCTTGGAGCAGTAGTTTTTTTAAATAAGAGTTTGCTTTGTATTTGGAACTTTAAAAAAAATTCAAAAACAGCGATACTTTAAAAGGGAGGAAAGAGAAAGGGAACAGGAGTTTCACGGGAGACCACACGGGAGGTCGCAGAATGGGTCTACAATTTATCAAAAAAAAGCAGTGAACTTTCACAGCTAACTGACTGTGAAGTTACAAACATCTCTGGACACTCAAGTTGGGTCCAAGAAAAACAAACAGTGAAATTTAACAGCTGACTTTGGAGAGATCTCATTATTAGAACTACTCACAGCTGGGAGTGCTGGGATTTCATTTATCAGCTAAGTGTTTGTGTTTAAGTTTTTTTTGTAAATCTATCATAGTGAGTAGGGTGTTTTTTTATGTTTTACTGAGATCTGTTTCTTGATTAATGTTCTTTTAATATAAAACTCAGGTATTAAGTTATCTTAGGGCAGTGTTTTTTGAACAGTAAGACTGTGCTACTTTCTGGGTCTGTAGATTGTTAACGTGCAAAGATAAACCTCAGTAGACTGATGTGGTCTTCCTGTTGAATGTGGGAGATTGGAGAGAATTTCAATGTTCTTGGTGATTATGTCTGCAGGAATTGTGTTTGGTTGCAAATCCCCTGTCGTATGGCATGGATCAGTTGGAGTAGCAGTTAAAGGTAATGAGGAATTTACAAGAACTAGGTGATGTAATGGATGGCAGTTTCCAGAAGGTAGAAAAACTGAAAATACAGTCGGTTAGTTGGGTTACCTCTAGGAAAGGTAGTAGAGGGAGGCAGGTAGTGCAGGAGACTCCTGTGGTTATCCCCATCTCAAACAAGTATGCTGTTTTGAAAAATGTTGAGGGTGATGGACTCTTAGGGAAAGGTAGCATTGACAGTCAGGTTTCCGGTACTGAGACTGGCTCTAATATAATGAGGGATATGGCAGTTTCCATGCGATCAATTATGATAGGGGATTTTCTAGACAAGGGCACTCCCTCAACAGACATTTCTGTGGCTGACAGCAGGATGTCGGAACGGTGTGTTGCCCTCCTGGTGCCAGGTTCAAGAATATCTTGGAGAGGGTGCAGAATCTTCTCAAAGGGGAGAGGGACCAGGAGGAGGTTGTTGTACACATTGGAGCTAACAACAAAGGAAGAGAAAAGGACAAGATTCTGAGGAGAGAAAATAGGATGTTGGGCAGGAATTTAAAAAGTATGCCCTCAAGGGTAGTAATATCTGGATTACTTCCAGTTCCACAAGCTAGTGAGAGGAGGAAAAGGAAGATGGAGTAGATGAGTGTGTGGCTGAGGAGCAGGTGCAGGGAAGAAGGATTCACAATTTTGGATCATTGGGATCTCTTCTGGAGTAGATGTGACCTGATTAAGAAGGACGTATTGCGCCTGAATTGGAAGGTGCCCAGTACTAT
Source organism: Ginglymostoma cirratum (assembly GCA_024137785.1). NCBI lineage: Eukaryota > Metazoa > Chordata > Chondrichthyes > Orectolobiformes > Ginglymostomatidae > Ginglymostoma > Ginglymostoma cirratum. Next base: position 1,310,561 of record JAHRHZ010000263.1, on the reverse strand, counting down.
GGTGGGGAAGGTTTGCTTGTGCTACTCAGGAAGTTCTAAAATAACAAAGGCAGGGGGTGGGTGGGAGTTGAGGGAAGACCCAAAGAGATAGTGGAAAAAGAGATAAGTCCGAGGCTAGTACAGTTCAGAAGAGGAGCAAGTCAAATAGTCAAGGTAGGCAAGAACAATGCAGAGAACAAGGTGAGACTGATAAACTGCATTTATTTCAATGCAAGAGGCCTGACAGATTAGGCATGTGAACTGAGGGCCTGGTTGGAAACATGGGACTAGGGCATCATAGTTATTATAGAAAAGTGGTTCAGGGAAGGGCAGGACTAGCAGTTTAATTTTACAGGGTATAGATGCTATGGGAAGGATAGAAAGGGAGGCAAGAGAGAGGAGGGAGTGGTGTGTTTGGTTAGGGATAACATTACGGCTATACTTAGGGAGGTGTGAGGAGTGTGTCCAGTGAAGTTATTTGAGTGGATCTGAGAAATAAGAAAGAGGTGATTACCTTACTGGAATTGTACTATAGGTCTCCCAATAGTCAGAGGGAAATTGAGAAGCAGATTTGTGAGGAGTTCTCAGATATGTGTAAGAATGGTAGGGTTGTAATGGTAGGGGATTTTAACTTTCCAATCATAATCTGGGGCTGCCATGGTGTTAAGGGCTTGAATGCAGAGGAATTTGTTAAGTGTGTGCAAGAAAATTTTCTGATTTAGCATGTGGATGAACCACTACAGAAGGAGAAAAACTTGACATTCTTTCGGAAATAAGGCAGGACAGGTGACTGAGATGTCAGTGGGGGAGTACTTTGGGGTCAGTGATCATAATTCTATTAGTTTTAAAATGGTGATGGAAAAGCATATACCAGATCTAAACGTGAAAGTTCTAAATGGGATTAAGGCCCATTTCATGGTTTGGCAAGAACTTTCAGAAGTTGGTTGTGAGACGCAATTCGCATATAAAGGTCGGAAAGTGGGAGGCCTTCAAAATTGAGATAACGAGAGTCCAAAGGCAGTATGTTCCTGTTAGGGTGCAGGGCAAGTGTGGTAGGTGTAGAGGATGCTGGATGACTAGAGAAATTGAGGGTCTGGTCAAGAAAAAGAAGAAGGCATATGGTAGGTATAGACAGCTGAGAAAATTGAATCCCTTGAGGAGTATAAGGGCAGTAGGAGTATGCACGAGAGAAATCAGGAGGTCACAAAGGGGAAATGAGGTAGCTTTGGTAAATAGCGTTGAGACTCCAAAGAGATTCTACAAATACGTTAAGGGCAAAGGAGTAACTAGAGAATGAGACCACTTAAAGATCAACAAGGACATCTATGTGTGGAACCGCAGCTAATGGGTGAGATACTAAATGAGTGTTTTGCATCAGTATTTACTGTGAAGAAGGATATAGAAGCTAGAGAACTTGGAGAAATAAACAGTGATATCTTGAAGTGTCCGTATTACAGAGGAGGAGGTGCCGGATGTCTTAAAATGCACAACAGTGGATAAATCCCTAGGATCTGATCAGGTGTATCTCAGAACTTTGTGGGAAGCTAAGGAAGTGATTGCTGGGCCCCTTGCTGAGATATTTGTGTCATCGATAGCCACAGGTGAGGTGGAGACTGGAGGGTGGCTAATATGGTGTTGTTATTTAAGAAAGATGGTAAGGAAAACCCAGGGAACTATAGACCAGTCAGCCTGACGTTAATGGCGCATAAGTTGTTGGAGGGGATTCTGAGGGATAGGATGTGTTTGGAAAGGCAAGGACTGATTAGGGAGAGTCAACGTGGCTTTGTGCAAGGAAAATCATGTCTTACTAACTTGATTGAGTTTTTGAAGAAGTGACAAAGAAGATTGATGAAGGCAGAGTGGTGGATGTTGTCTATATGATCTTCAGTAACGTGTTCAACAAGGTTCTGCATGGTAGACTGCTTAGCACGGTTAGATCACATGGAATACAGGGAGAGCTAGCCATTTGGATACAAAATTGGCTCGACCGTAGGACACAGAGGGTGATGGTGGAGTGTCACTTTTCAGACAGGAGGCCTGTGACCAGCAGGTTGCCAGAAGGATTGAAGCTAGTTCTACTGCTTTTTGTCATTTATATCAATGATTTGGATATGAACATAGCGGGAATGGTTAGTAAGTTTGTAGGTGACATTAAAGTAGTGGTGTAGTGGGCAGTGAAGAAGGTTATCTCAAATTACAATGAGACCTTGATCAGATGGGCCGAGTGAGTTGAGGAGTGGCAGATGGAGTTTAATTTAGATAAAAGTGAGGTGCTGAATTTTGGTAGGGCAGGACTTACACACTTAATGGTAAGGTCCTGGGGAGTGTTGCCGGGCAAAGAGAACTTGAAATCCATGTTCATAGTTCCTTAAACGTGGAGTCACAGGTAGACATAGTCATGAACCTTTACTGGTCAGTACATGGAGGATAGGAGTCGGGAGGACATGTTGTGGCTGTACAGGACATTTGTTAGGCTATTTTTGGAATACTGTATTCAGTTCTGGTCTCCCTGCTATAGAAAGGATGTTGTTAAACTTGAAAGGGTGCAGAAATGATTTACAATGTTGTTTCTGATGTTGAAGGGTTTGAGCTATAAGGAAAAGCTGAATAGGCTGGAGCTATTTTTCCTGGAGTGTAGGAGGCTGAGGGGTGACCTTATAAAAGTTTATAAAATCTTGAGGGGCATGGATAGGATGAATAGCCAAGGTCTTTTTCCCAGAGTAGGGGAGTCCAAAACTAGAAGGCACAGGTTTAAGGTGAGAGGGGAAAGATATAAAAGGGCCCTAAGAGATAACTTTTTCATGCAGAGAGTGGTGTATGTATGGAATGAGCTGCCAGAGGATGTGGTTGAGACTGGCACAATTACAACATTTTAAATCTAGGTGGGTACATGAATAAGAAGGGTTTAGAGGAATATGGGCCAAATGCTAGCAAATGGGACCAGATTAATTTAGGATATCTGGTCAGTGTGGACAAGTTAGACCAAAGGGTCTGTTTCCATGCCATACACTTCTATGACTCTATGATTGATGAAGTATTGGAAGTTCTCGTACGTGCAAAGAGTTTCTGGAGTCTTGAGTTGGCCCACTGTTATAACCAGCTGTCCATCACTGAATGAGACAGTATTCTGAACAGGTAGCGAGGGGACTTTATGAACGCACAAAAGTGCCATTTGGGCTTTAAAATGCTCCTTGCCCATTTCACACATGCAATGGATAAAGCTTTTAACAACCTTAGTTTCCAATCCCTCCCTATTTATCTAGGTGACATAATCATCTTTGGATCAATATTCAAGGAGACCCTTGCAAAACTAAGTATGGTCTTAGCCCCTATTGTAATAACTTAACTTGAAGTTCAAATCAGAGAAGTGCCAACTTTTCCGGACAAAAATATGGTACCAAGCAAGGCATTGCACATGACAATGAGAAAGTCCAAGCACTGGAGGATTAGCCTTTCTCATGAGATGGGGGGGGGGGACATGTGTGGGCTCCTTGGTTTAGCTGTTTACGACAGGAGTTTTGTGCAAGGACATGCACAGTTGGCCATCCAGTTAGTATAGGTCAGTTAGTACAGTTATAGTATACAGTTAGTTTCAGTCCAGAGTGTTAGGTTTGTTTGATTGTTCTGTTAGAGTGAAGGGGTAAATTGGAATTCCAGGTTGAACAATAGTCCCAGACAGAAATCATTCTGGTTCAGTGTATATTTGTTGCAGCCTGAGCTCAGGATTTTGTCCAGTATGTTAGATGTTAAAAAAATCCAGGGTCTTGTTGAGTATTTTAGATGATAGTGATTTTTACACAATCCTACAGTTCAAGAATAATCAGGACATTAATTGACAGAAAATCAACTGCCCTGCCCTAACGGTGGAGTTACTGTTCTGGGAAGCCTGCATATATTGATGATTACCATTGAAATTGTAAGAGATGTATTTTGGCCAAAGCAGCAAAATGACTTCACCCTAGTATGGGATCTTTGGTTGACAAAAACTTCTTGTGGTCTTTGCAATGGATTTTACAGTCATTGACTCCTGTAATAATGGGATTGAGTGTTATGGACCAGACCTAACCCCTCAAAGTATATTAAGAAGTTAGCCTAGACATTAACGTTTTCTTGTTTTAAAGGCAAGTGCCAGGCATTGTATTCTGGATGCAATTCAATTGCTCTTAAAGTACAACACACTTTACTCATACACTATAAATACAATACAGCAAAAGAAAGACAGAAATGGAATAACTTAATTCTCATGGAAAATTCAACAAAATAAAAGGTATAAAAGTTAGTTTCAGTCCAGAGTGTTAGGTTTGGTTGATTGTTCTCCTAGAGTGAAGGTGTAAATTGGAACTCCAGCCTAAACAATAGTCCCAGACAGAAATCATTCTGGTTCTGTGTGTATTTGTGGCAACCTGAGCTCAAGATTTTGTCCAGTATTTTAGATGTTCGAAAAAGTTGATTATTTAACTCCTAAACAGTAACTGTTCCAATATAGTAACATCCCATAAACACATCCGTGACAAAGGTAAATTCAGTAAAATAGATTGTCTCACCGGCAGTTTTCCTGTCCAGGAGGAAAAACATCAAGAGAACTCTCTGAGAGAGTAGCAGGGAGAGATGTATTTCAGCTTCCAAACCCAGCTTCAAGACCTCAGCACCATTACAGAAAAACGAAAACTAAAAATTCTGGCTCTGGAGGAGCTTGACCCCACTCATTCAGGCTATAGTTTCTACTTTTAAAAATAAACCAAGGCCTCACAAGCTGTTTACTTTATTGGATTCAAATAGACAGCTCAGCTGTCTGTCCCATTTGTTATTTCTATGTCTAGGTTTGCAGGGGTGGTTAGCATCACTTCAGTTCTGTTTTTCAGTGGTTTGTATATCGGGTCCAGTTCAATGTGTTTGTTGATGGAGTTTCAGTTGGAATGCCAGGCCTCCAGGAATTCCCTGGCATATCTCTTTTTATGAACATAAAAGATCCCATACCCACGACCAATAAATCAAACATAATATCTGAAATACCATGCAAGGACCATGAGAAACATTACATAGGCCAAACTGGAAGAAAACTGACAATAAGGATACATGAACACCAACTAGCCACCAAGAGACATGACCAGTTCTCACTAATCTCAATATACATGGACAAAGAAGGACATGAATTTGACTGGGACAATACATCCATATTAGCACAAGCCAAACAGAGACATGCCAGGGAATTCCTGTAGGCCTGGCATTCCAACCGAACTCCATCAACAAACATACTGAACTGCACTCAATATACAAATCACAAAAACAGAACTGGAAGTGATGCCAACCATGCCAGCAAACTGAGGCATATAAAGAACGAGCGGGACAGAACACCAACATTTCACCGGAGGTGCACTGATGATGTTACCTAGCAGAGTGACCAAACGTCTGCAATCAAACATACCAGCTTGGCGAGCAAGTCTACAAACACAAAATCACAGTGATTTTAATTACTTCGCTCATTGCTGGTTGCAAGGTATTGAGGTGGCCTTATTTTGTATACTTCTTACAAACATTGAGCCATGTATTCAGTGATTACTAGCGTTATCCTGCCTTCTCTAAATATAGCCCTTTCTATATAGAATCCCTACAGTGTGGAAGCAAGCCAGTTGGCCCATTGAGTCCACACCAACCTTCCGATGAGCATCCCACCCAGACCTAACCCCTACAACCCTGCATTTCCCATCACTAATCCACCTAGTCTCCATATTCCTAGATGCTTTGGGAAAGTTACCATGGCCAATCCACCTAACTTGCACATCTTTGGAATGTGAGAGGAAACCGAAACATCTAGAGGAAAGCCACATATGGGGAGAATGTGCAAACAGTACACTGGCAGTCGCCCAAGGAACTGAAATGTGTCCCTGGCTCTGTGGGACAGCATTGCTAGCCACTGAGCCATTGTGTTCCAATGGCTAGATTGTGAATGACATAGCATACCAGTACCTGCGGAGCATATTAGAGGTAGCTCCAAATTAGTCCAGATACATGAATCAATGTTTGGGGAACCCTCTAGTGTTCTTCATTATAAGCCTTGGTAGTTCAATTACTTGGATCAATCCTATATTGTGTGGTTCAGTAGTGTTGAGGAAGAGTGTTGTGCATCACATATGTAAGCAACATTTCTTTCTCAGCTATAGAAACAGAAAATGCTAGAGAAGCTCAGCAGGTCTAGTAGCATCTGTGGAGAGAGAAACAGTGTTAACATTTCAAATGCGATGTGACCCTTCCTGAAGGGGGCTGGACAAAAGATGGATTTAAGCTGTAGAAAAAGAAGAGAAGAGGAGCAAGTCGAATAGATGATAAAGATGCATCGGAGCATAAGGCAAAGGGAGTACTAATGGTAGTTGCACATTGTCACATTTTGTATGAATTATATATTGGATGTGACAGGTGGAAGTATCTTTAAGGTTTTTGCAAAGATTTGTAGCTCGGATTGTGGGTGAGGTTGTTGACTTGTTCGCCGAGCTGGCTTCTTTTCATTCAGGCATTTCGTCACCATGCAAGGTAACATCATCAGTGAGGCTTCTGATGAAGATGTTATTCTACTCCGCTTGGAACGTATACTGTCCAGTCTGTTATAACATGAGAACATTAGAACATAAGAACTAGGAGCAGGAGTAGGCCATCTGGCCCCTCGAGCCTGCCCCGCCATTTCATAAGATCATGGCTGATCTTTTTGAGACTCCGCTCCACTTACCCGCCCACTCACCGTAACCTTTAATTCCTTTACTGTTCAAAAATTTATCTAGCCTTGCCTTAAACACATTCAGCGAGGTAGCTTCAACCGCTTCACTGGGCAGGGAATTCCACAGATTCACAACCCTTTGGGTGAAGAAGTTCCTCCTGACCTCAGTCCTACATCTGCTTCCCTTTATTTTGAGGCGATGCCCTCTAGACCTCGTTTCGCCTGCTAGCGGAAACAACCTCCCTGCCTCCACCTTATCTATTCCCTTCATAATCTAATATGTTTCTATAAGATCTCCCCTCATTCTTCTGAATTCCAATGAGTATAATCCCAGTCTACTCAGTCTCTCCTTATAATCCAACCCTCTCAACTCTGGAATCAACCGAGTGAATCTCCTCTGCACCCCCTCCAGTGCTAGTATATCTCTTCTCAAGTAAGGAGACCAAAACTGCACATAGTACTCCAGGTGTGGCCTCACCAGGGCCCTATACAGCTGCAGCATAGCCTCCCTGTTTTTAAACTCCATCCCTCAAGCAATGGCAGACAAAATTCCATTTGCCTTTTTAATTACCTGCTGCACCTGCAATCCTACTTTTAGCGATTCATGCACAAGGACACCCAAGCCCCTCTGCACAGCAGCGTGCTGCAATTTTTCACCATTTAAAACATAGTCCATTTTGCTGTTATTCCTACCAAAATGGATGACCTCACACTTATCAACATTGTACTCCATCTGCCAGACCTTTGCCCACTCACTTAGACTATCTATATCCCTCTGTAGACTTTCAGTGTCTTCTGCACACTTTGGTCTACTACTCACCTTAGTGTCATCTGCAAATTTTGACACACCACACTTAGTCACCAACTCCAAATCATCTATGTAAATTGTAAACAATTGCGGTCCCAACACTGATCCCTGAGGCACACCACTAGCCACTGACCGCCAACCAGAAAAACACCAATTTACCCCTACTCTTTGCTTTCTACTGGTCAACCAATCCTCTATCCACGCCAATACATTACCTGTAATACCATGCAACTTTATCTTATGTAGCAGCCTTTGGTGTGGCACCTTGTCAAACGCCTTCTAGAAATCCAGATACACCACATCCACAGATTCCCCATTGTCCACCATGCAAATAATGTCCTCAAAGAATTCCACCAAATTAGTTAAACATGACCTACCCTTCATGAACCCATGCTGGGTGTTCCCAATGGGATAATTTATATCCAGATGTCTTGCTATTTCTTCCTTAATGATAGTTTCAAGCATTTTCCTCACTACCGAAGTTAAGCTAACTGGCCTATAGTTACCTGCTTTTTGTCTACTTCCTTTTCTAAACAGTGGCGTCACATTGGCTATTTTCCAATCTGCGGGAACCACCCCAGAGTCCAGTGAATTTTGGTAAATAATTACTAGTGAATTTGCCATTTCCCCCATCACCTCTTTTAGTACCTTGGGATGCATTTCATCAGGGCCAGGAGACTTGTCTACCTTTAGCCCCATTAGCTTGCCCAGCACCGCCTCCTTAGTGATAATGATAGTTTCTAGGTTCTCATTTGCTTTAACATTTTTGCCATTAGTTTTCGGCATGTTATTTGTGTCTTCCACTGTGAAGACTGACACGAAATAACTGTTTAATGTCTCAGCTATTTCCTCATTCCCAGTTATTAAATTGGCCTTCTCATCCTCTGAAGGACCAATGTTTACCTTTGCCACTCTTTTACGATTTACATATTTATAGAAACTTTTGCTGCCTGTTTTTATATTCTGAGCTAGTTTACTCTCATAATCTATCTTACTTGTCTTCATAACTATTTTTGTGGCTTTCTGTTGGCCTTTAAAGATTTCCCAATCTACTAGTTTCCCAGTACTCTTTGCTTTTTTGTATGAGTCTTTTTCCAATCTGATACTTTCCTTTATTTCCTTAGACATCCATGGCTGGCTCTCTCTTTTCCTGCAGTTCTTCCTTATCACTGGAATATACTTCTGCTGAGCACTGTGAAAAATCATTTTGAAAGTCCTCCACTGTTCTTCAATTGACCCACCATAAAGTTTTTGCTCCCATTCTACCTTAGCTAACTCCTCCCTCATTCCTTCGTAGTCTTCTTTGTTTAAGCACAGGACATAGGTACTGGATTTAACCTTCTCACGCTCCATCTGTATTTTAAATTCGACCATACTATGATCGCTCCTTCCGAGAGGATCCCTAACTGTGAGATCATTAATTATTCCTGTCTCATTACGCAGGACTAGATCTAGGATAGCTTGCTCTCTCGTAGGTTCCATTACATATTGTTCAAGGAAATTATCGCGGATGCATTCTATGAACCCCTCCTCAAGGCTGCCATGACTGACCTGGTTTGACCAATCGATATGTAGATTAAAATCCCCCATGATAATTGCTGTACCATTGTTACATGTATTAGCTATTTCTATGTTTATTGCACGCCCCACCACAATGTCATTATTTGGTGGCCTATGGACCACACCTTTCAGTGACTTCTTCTCCCTGCTATTCCTAATTTCCACCCAAATGGATTTAACATTATGTTCAGTAGAACCTATATCATCTCTCACTACCGCCCTGAAATCATCCTTAAAAATCAGAGCAACACCACCTCCCTTACCTTCCTGTCTGTCCTTCCGAACAGTTTGATACCCCTGGATATTTAACTCCCAGTCATAACCATCCCGTAACCATGTCTCTGTAATGGCCACTAAATCATGCCCATTTGCCATGATTTGCACCGTCAACTCATCCACCTTGTTTCGAATGCTCCAAGCATTCAGATAAAGTGCACTTATGCCAGTTTTTGCACCTTCTTTTTGGGTCCTTTTACCTCCATTACTAACAGCTCTTGAGTTCTCTTTCCCTTTAACTTTTTTCCTAATTTTCAATGGAGTTGAAGCTTCCTCGTCACCTGCTGACCTGCTGATTTGCCTTACATTAATTGTTATTCTCCATCTACGCTCACTTCTCCCTTCCTCCCTACTTACTAGTTTAAAGTCCTATTACCCACCCTATTTACCCTTTTCGCCAGAACACTGGACCCGGCCCTGTTCAGGTGGAGTCCATCCCAGCGGTATAGATCCCTCCTGTCCCAGAACTGATGTCGGTAGCCCATGAAAAGGAAACCCTCTTTCCCACACCACTCTTTCAGCCACCTGTTTACTTCCCTGATCCTCGCCTCCCTATGCCAATTTGCACGTGGCTCGGGCCGCAATCCAGAGATTATGACCCTTGAAGACCTGTTTTTTAATTTTGTTCCTAGCTTTTCATAATCCCGAAACAGGTCTTTTTCCCTAGTCCTGCCTATGTTGTTGGTACCTACGTGGACCGCAACAACTGGATCTGCCCCGTCCCTCTCTAGTATCCTCTCAAGTCGGTCAGAGATGTTTCGCACCCTGGCACCGGGCAGGCAACATACCATGCGGGATTCTTTATCCTGCTTGCAAAGGATACTGTCTATCCCCCGATGGTGAAATCCCCTACAACTACAATCTGTCTTTTTGCTCCCCGCTCTTGAATGGCCTCCTGGACCATGGTGCCTTGGTCAGCTGACTCATCCTTCCTGCAGCCCTGTTCCTCATCCACGCAGGGAGCAAGTGCCTCATACCTGTGGGACAGCTGCAGCTCTTGTGTTCCTGTCTGCAGGGTCCCTCTACCTGCCTCACTCGCAGTCACACACTGCTGTCCCTGCCTGCCAATCAAATTAACATTAGTTAATCTACCAGGTGTGACCACCTCCTGGAACACAGCATCCAGGTATTTCTCCCTTTCCCGGATGTGCCGCAGTGTTTGGAGTTCAGATTCCAGCTCATCAGTTTTGAGCCGGAGCTCCTCAAGCAGCCAACACTTGCTGCAGATGTGGTCACTGCCGTTCTCAATGGTATCAGCTAGCTCCCAAATCATACAGCTACAACACATCACCTGGCCTGTCATCTCTACTTAGTTAATTATTTAAAATTAATTAGTTTTTTATTAGTTTCGCAGTGTTCTCTGCACCAGTAAGTTTACTCTGTTATATACTCAAACAGACTCCGGCTTTGCCTTCCGACCCACTCCCAGAGGATTTGGCGTCCAGGTGACCACCCCGAAAGATAACAAAGAGATGTGGAAAAATAAATGCAAATAGCTTACCTGCTCACCACACTTAGTCGTTATTATTAGGTTAGAGGAGGTGGAAGGGTGGGAGACACGGTCTCGGGTATTATTTAACTCCCAAATTTATTGGGTGGAAGCTTACCTTCCCAGGCTGCCCTTGTGCTTTCTCCCAGACGCCCACCGCGGAAACAACTGAAAGGCCGCAGTCACGCGAGGTAAGACTTTTATAATCGAAAAGCTTACCTTCCTTATGGTGAGTAGTGTCATTTCCGGTTTTGTTCTGTATGGTTTTGTATATGGGATCCAATTCTCTATGTTTGTTGATTGCATTATGGGTTGAGAACCATGACTATAGGAATTCCCATGCGTGTCTGTGTTTGGCTTGGGTTACTATGGTTATGGTGTCCCAGTTAAACTGATGGCCTTCATTGTCTGAGTGTACTGATATTAGGGAAAGTTCATCGTGTTGTTTTGCTGTTAGCTGACATTCATGTATTCTGATGGCTAGTTTCATTCCTGTCCGTCCAATGTAATGTTTGTGGCAGTCCTTGCATGGTATTTTGTTAACTACGTTGGTTCTGCATGTCGTGGGTATGGGGTCTTTAATCCTTGTGAGTGTTTGTTGTAGACTGGCTGTGGGCTTGTTTACTACCATGATTCCTAGTGGCTGCAGGAGTCTCGTTGTCAGTTCCAATATGTTCTTGATGTAGGGCAGTGAGGCCAGTGTGTTGGGGCTTACTGTGTCCTCTTGTTGTTGTCTGTTTAGTAGGCACCTGCGGATGAAGTTGCGGCGATATCCGTTCATAGCAAAGATTTTTTATAGGTGCTCTTCCTCTCTCTTGTGTAGTTCTGGCATGTTGCAGTGAGTGGTGGCCCGTTTAAAGTGTCCTAATACAGCTTTGTTTGTGGGTATTGGGGTGGTTGCTGTGGAAGTTGAGGATTTGGTCAGTGGGGGTTGCCTTCCTATATACTGAGGTTTGGAACTCCCCGTTGGTCATACATTCAACTTTGATGTCCAGAAACGGAAGCTGACTGTTGTTTTTTTCTTCTCTCATGAATTTAATCCCAGCGAATACGTTATTGATGTGGTGAGGGGCCTCTTCTAGTTTGTTACATTCAATAATAACAAATGTGTCATCCACATACCAGATCCACAGTTTAGGTTGAATGCGGGGAAGGGTGGTGTGTTCTAGTCTTTGCATGACTGCCTCTGTGATGAGTCCTGAGATGGGTGAGCCCATAGGTGTGCCATTGATCTATTTGTATACTTGACCATTAAAGATGAAGTGTGTGGTGAGGCACAAATCTAGTAGTTTGAATATGTTGTTGTTGCTGATGGAGCTGCTGGTCTGTGTTCCTGCTTCCTCTAGTAATGTGGCCAGTGTTTCTTTGGCTAGTGGGATGTCAACTGGCATGAATAATGCTGTGATGTCACTGATTTTTATTCTCTTGGGGGTATTCAGGAAATCTTGGGTTGAGTGGATGGAATGGAGTGATCCGTCGACTGGGTGTTTCAGTCTCTGTTGTAGGTCCTTGGCCAGTTTGTGTAAAGGTGTGCGCAGTAGGGAGGCAATTGGTCTGAGGGTGATGTCGGATTTGTGTACTTTAGGGAGTCCGTAGAAGTGGGCGGCGTTCGTACCTTCTGGTTTCATTCTCAAGTAGTCCGTCTTGGTTATCTGTCCTGCATCCTTTAGTCTCTTCAGTGTCTGAGTGATCCTATTTCCTAGCTGAGGTGTTGAGTCTATCACCACCTGTTGGTAAATATTTGTATCTGTGAGGATTGCCTGTGCTTTCTCAATGTAGCCCAGGTAGTTCACAATGACGGTCATGCACCCTTTGTCCACGAGTTGGATTATAATGTTCTTGTTTTTCTTGAATTTTTCTGGTGCTTTTCTCTCTGATGTGTTCAGGGTGTCCCATTCGTTCCTTCGGTTTACAGTGGGGATTATAGTTTGTCAGATGGCTTGTTGTGTTTCATCCATGAGTCTGTTTTTTAATGTAGTTTCCAGGGCAGCCATGAAGTCTGTTCTGTTCGCATCTTTGTGTTTATAGTTCAGTCTGCATAATAGGACAGCTTTCTCAGTTTCTGTGGGTTGTCTGCTGGATAGGTTTCTTATCCATGTGTCTGGTTTGTTGTTGTCCTTGTCTTTGTGGTGGATCAATTTGATAAGTTTCTCCAGCAGCTTGTGTTTTTTGTTTTGGTCGTGTGTTATTTGATAGTGATGGTCTGTTCTAGAGTTGGAGTTAATTGCTGGTCCGTAGTGTTTAGATACTGTGATTTTTGACACAAAATTTCCCGTTCATACTTGTAGAGTCCGTTAAGGGCATTCTGCATAGCATTCTGCGTCCGTTCTGTTCAGCTATTTTGTGTGTATGTAGGTTGTTGAGTGGAGGCTTGTACTTCATGCTGCAGGGCAGCATCTGGTTCCTGAGGCATTTGTGGACAAAGTGAAGTCGTTTGTGGGTAGCGCTCAGTTGGTTGGCAAAGGTTTCCCATTGTCGGGCAATTTTTAGTGTGTTGCGCCCGTAGGTGTTTAAGGTTTTTGCAAGGATCTGTAGCTTGGGTTGTCGAAGCAGCATTAGCTGCCTAGGCAAACATGCACACATGGTACGTTTCCTATTGATGAATGTATTGACTAGTTTCTAGTGTCCTGTTGACAATAGGGGAGAGTGATGGCCTAGTGGTGTTATCAATGCACTGTTAATCCAGAGACCCAAGTTCAAATCCTGCCATGGTAGATGATGGAATTTGAATACATTAAAAATATGGAATTAAGAAACTAATGATGACCGTAACCCAAATGCTGATTGCCTCCTTTTGGGAAGGAAACTGCTATTCTAACCTGATATGGCCTACATGTGACTTCAGACCTTCAAAAATATGGTTGACTCTTAAGGGATGGGCAATAAATGCTGGGTCAGCCAACAACACCCTGGTCCCATTAATGCATTTTTCTTTAAAGTTGTAGATGTCTTCGATGTGATGGAAGCCAGCCATTAGTGAAAAATGTTGACCTCCCTCATATTGATCCTTATTCTCAATTAGAAAGATGATGTCTTTTTTCTGTTATTAGTTACAAGGGACAGCACTCACCTGGTTACACCTTTATCTATTTGGTGATATCTAGAATATCTTCTGTAAGATCATCCATTTCCACCCCTGCACTAATAACATTGGAGTTCCCTAAGGACCTATCTTTGGACTCTTCTTATTTTACATCTACATGATGCCCATTGCCAACAAGGTTCAAAATCAAGTTCCATATGTGCAGTGACAGTAAACAGGTCTTCCCTGATACCCTTGCTGTCAACCATCCAGTGCATCTGTAGTGCCAGACTCCCACCGCGGAAACAACTGAAAGGCCGCAGTCATGCGAGGTAAGACTTTTATAATCGAAAAGCTTACCTTCCTTATGGTGAGTAGTGTCATTTCCGGTTTTGTTCTGTATGGTTTTGTATATGGGATCCAATTCTCTATGTTTGTTGATTGCATTATGGGTTGAGAATCATGACTGTAGGAATTCCCATGCGTGTCTGTGTTTGGCTTGGGTTACTACGGTTATGTTGTCCCAGTTAAACTGATGGCCTTCATTGTCTGAGTGTACTGATAGTGTCAGTGTAGTGTCAGGCTCTTTGTCTTGATTTCAGTACTGTAGGAGCCAAGATGGGTCAGAGTGTCAGATTCAAATAAGCATTCTTTACATAAGTGCACTGAATATGAGGGGAAAAAAATGAATGAATTACAATCTCAACTTAGTATGATAAGTTAACAATTACTGCAACATGATAATAAAGTAAGTCAAGACTGGGAATGAAATATAACTAATTATAAAGTGAATAGTTCATTTTAATTCGGAGATCAATAGATTTTTGATTTTCAAGGGTGTTAAAGGATATGGAGAAAAGATTGATATATGGAGTGAGGTCATAGATAATTCTTCACCTCATGGCATGACAGAACAGGTTCAAGAGGCTAACTGACTGCCTTCTGTTTCTACTTTCATATGTTCCCAATAAGGTGGGATGTTTAAAGGAGGAAAAGATGCCAGTGAGCTAAATGGACAGGTAAAGATGTAATTTGGTGAGAAGAATCATAACACCACCACAATAGTTTTGGCTCTACAAATTCCTGAGACCTTTGTGTTTCCAAAACTCTGGCCATTGTGTATCCCTCACTTTCTTTCCATCAGCAACATTCAGCTCTACAGGGTCTACACCATGGAATTCCTTCTGTGACTTTCTCTTTGCTTTGAGATCCTCCTTGAAACCTGATTCCTTATCAAAGTTCATGCTTACCATTCAATGACTCTCTCTACAGCCTAATTAGCCAAAAGTCAAAATCAATAAGTACGAATTTCTTCTTCACAAGTTTCACTACATTAGTACCTCACCAAGAGACTGGGCATTCACATACACAGAAGGTCATGAAATTGTTAGGTATACATGCTAAATATACAGTCAGTGCAGCAGAAGAAAGGTAAGGCTTGTCTTTTAAAATGGAAGTGAATTTTTGACAATATGGTAAGTCATAACTTACAGCTAAACAACTCCTTCACCATTTGACATCTTAAAATATTTGCATTGGAGTCTCATTCTTCCAGAAAATAATCTCTGTTGGAGAGACAAAACATATTGAAATGACATTTCTAATATTTTTTAAACCATCTCTTTTAGCACTCTTTAAATGTTCCTTTACTACTTTTTGTTTGACTTTCTATGTATGATTTGTTATTGAATTAAATATTCCAACTGTTCTTAGATGAGACACGACTTTGCTTATGCCCTGCTTCCATATCCCATATAGAGGACACTTTGCTGTTTTTACACTCACCGCCACAAGTCAAAGTGTAAAAGCCTACAAAAAGTCAATGGACAACTATGGGTGCAATGAATAGTCAGTGCTATTGTTAGTTGCAAATTCTGGTCCAAAGCCATAAATGCAAGTTGCTATTGCAATGCTGATCTGCATTTTGGAGCTATACATGATAGACCTGAGTTATTTGGATGGTCACCCGTTGTAACATCCTAGCATGTGGCAAAGAATTTAAAGACTGTAGTGATCTTGAGAGCCACAAGCATTGCATGGGTGTCTAGTACAATAGGCAACAGGTATCTAGAAAAGCCTGCTGGCAAGGAATAGCTTCCATATACAACACTCTTCAGAGATCCAGAAAAGAGACTCATCTGTAGATCCTCTGTTTTGAAGTTGATCCTCTGTAAGCAATGTTTACACTTCGCACAGAACATCTTTTCTTATATTTTATTAGGTGGAGCTCTTGTTGTTGCTCATTGTTGAGACTGCTGTGATTTCACCTACAGTTTCATTATGTTCAATGTGGCTTAGAAGCCTCCATGATAAGGTGTGAGAGTTCTAATCTTTCTCACAGATAACTAATTAAGAAGTTAGAAAATCTCCTGACAAACAAAACTGCATATTGGAACACAACACTTAATATCCAACTGCCTGTAATTAACTAATTATTCCATTGATCTTGAGTGTGGCTAGTGGATTGGACATTAAATAGAACTTCAGTAACGTTGTCTTGAAATTATATGAGAATTATTACGCTATCTTTATGAATTCTTGTGTAGGATATGGGTGTCACTGATGAGGTCGGTATTTGTGGCTCATTACAATTGCCCTGATGGCAGATTTCTTTCCCTAACGGACATTAATGAATCAGCTGGCTTTATACAATGGGTACATGATCACAATTTGATAAGCTTTTAATTACAGTGTTCAGTATCACCATTTGCTATGATCAGATTTGAACCCATGTCCCCAGCACTTTGGCTTGAGGTTCTGGAATACTGATCCAGTAATATCAGCACTCCACTACCATCTCCTTATGCAATTATAAAGCAGTAACTGTGTTTGGAAGGTGTCTCAGCCAACTAAATCAGGTGCACAATTTTTGTTTATTCATTCATGGGATGTGGGCATCAGCGGCTAGAACCACAGTTATCCACCATTCCTAACTGCCCTTGATAAGGTAGTGATGAAATGTCATCTTGAACAGCTGCAGTCCATGTGGTGTGCCTTCAGGGAGGCAGTTCCCGGATTTCAACCCAGAGACAGCGAATGAATGATAATATACTTCCAAGTCCGGCTACCATTGTCCTTCTAAGTGGTAGGGGTTGTGGAATTAGAAGGTACTGTCTTGGGAGCATTGGTGAATGAATGTAGTGCATCTTGTAGATGATACAAACTCCTGCCACTGTGTGTCCGTGGTAGAAGAAATGAATGTTGAAGGTGTTAGATGCAATGTCAATCAAGCAAGATGCTTTGACCAGGATGGCGTCAAGATTTTTGAATTTTGTTAGAGCTGCACTCATCTGGCAAGTGAGGAGTATTCCATCACTTACTTGCCTTGTATGCTGTAGCTGGTGAACAGGATTTGAGGAGGCAGATCATGAGGTACTCACACATAGAATTATCAGACTCTGACCTACTCTTACACCTACAGTATTTATATGGCTGATCCAGTTCAGTTTCTTGTCAATGGTAACCCCCAGGATGTTGGGAAACAATGGGGGATTCAGCAATGATATTGACACTGAATGTCAATGGGTGATGTTTGGATTCTCTCTCGATGGCAGTAGTCATTGCTTACCACTTATGTGGTGTGAATGTTTCTTGCCACTCATCAGCCCAAGCTGAAATGATGTCCCAGTCTTGCTGCATTTGGACATAGAATACATCAGTATCTAAAGAGTTACCAATGGTGCTAAAATTCATCAGCTTCATCAACAAACATTCCTTAAGACGAAGGAAGGCAATTTAGGAAGCAGCTGAAGAGGTTTGGACCTAGGACACTATCTGAGGAACTCCAACAATATCCCATGATTAACCTCCAACAATCACACCCGTCTCCTGTGTGCTCAGCATGACTCCACACGGCAAGACTTTTGCTCTGATTTCCATTGACTCCAGCCATGCCAAGGTTCCTTGACATCATACTCAGTCAAATGCTTCCTTGATATCAAGGCCTGTCACTCTCCCTTCCCTTCTAGAGTTCAATCCCTTTTATTTAGCTCTTCAGACCAAGGTCATGGTGATGCCAGGAGCTGACTAGATCTGGCAGGACCCAAACTATGCATCAATGAGCAGGTTAACGTTGAGTAAATGCTGTTTGATTGCACAGTTAATGACAACTTCCAGCAAATTACTGAGAGTGGAGTGTTGGGTGATAATTGACTGGGGTGATTTGTCCTTTTTTTAATGGCTAGGACATACCTGGATAATTTTTCACATTGTCAGGTAGATGCCAGGGTTGTAACTGTCCTGAACGAGTTTGCCTAGGGCTTCACCTAGTTCGGGATGATACATCTTCAGTACTATTACTAGAATACCATTACGGCCCATTGCCTTTGTAGTATGCTGTGTTTTCAGCTATTATCTGGTACTATATAGACTAAACCAAATTAGCTGTCGACTTGCCTCTGTGATGCTAGGGATCTTTGGAGGAAGCCAAGATGGATCATTCACTTGACACTTTTAGCTGATGAATTGTGCAATTTCTGCACTGATGTGCTGGGCAACCCCATCATCGAGGATGGGGATATTTACAGTCTGCTCTTCCAGTGAGTTGTTGAATTGTCCGCCATCATCAAGCATTTCTTTTATAGTATAGTTTAGCTCTGTCTATCACTTGCTGATACCGCTTTCAGCATACAAATACTCCTCTGTTGTAACTTCAATTTTAAGTATGCTTGGTGCTCCTCTTAGCATTCCCTCCTGCACTCTTCATTGAACCAGACTAAACCATTGACTTGGTGGGTAATGATACACTAGGAGATATGCTATGCCATGGCATTACAGATTGTAGGGTAAGACATCCTTTGACAACTGGGAACCATTGGCAAACTTTTGTCTTTCTTTCATAAAAGTAGAGATGAACTACTCCTGATTTTAGTGAATGGTAGAAAGCCCAGGAAAAGCCTAGTGAAAATAAGTCTACTGAATCGAGTTTAACAGCATCCTCTCCCCATTTGCTTCAGTTGCTGTGGGTTAAGATTCTTCAGTTTGTAAAACTGATGAGTAACGCACAGCTCTCCTGACATACTAACATAGATTGCCAACAGAGTTGTCTGGTCTGTCACTGAAACTCTCAAAGTTTCTGCGATCAACTAAGTTTCAAATTTTGTGGCAAGATCCCAGTGTTATTATTCCCTTTTGAGAAATGGTTATTGCTGTCAGACAATGAATGATGAAAATTGCCACCAGTTATCAGGCAGATTGCCTCAGAATTTTTTTTTAATTGCTGGGTTTATCAAAGTGGCGCCTCCACTAATGTAAACCTATCCGTTTATTTCCCAACATATTCCATAATTTTGGGCCTTTTTTTGTGATATATTGGCATATGTACTAGCACTGGATGACTATTGTATAGAGGCATTCCAAATGTCACAAAATTAATAAGGCATTAGAATTGTTAGTATACAACAGGCAAAAAAGTGACAGATCAAAATATCATAAGAGAAAGATTAAGAATCAAGACATTTGGCTGCTCCAGTAATTAATAAGATCATGGCAGGTCTGAATGCAATTTTCACTCAAATTTCCTGCTTTCCTCATCAAAAATTTGTCTAAGTCAGCCTTAAATGTATTCAATGCCCTAGCATCCTCTGCTTTCTGGGCTTAAGAATTTCAAAGTCTAATAACTCTCTGAGAGAAGAAATTCCATTCATTACCTGACTTAAATGGGTAACCCCATAATTTTAAACTGTATGCCCTAGTTTTAAGAAGTGGAATCATCCTTCCAGCATACACTTAGTTGAACTCCACCTCCCCACCATGCATTTCAGAAGATCGCTTTTCACGTATCAAACAATTAATTAACCTGCTCAAACATACCTTACCAGACAATCCAAGGAATCAGCCAAGTGAACCTTTGATCGAGACTTACCAACCCCTGTACAATGATATCAAGACCTCTCATCTTTTATTGTCTTTCCCCCTTACATTTCAGACCAGCATTCTATTTGCGTTCAAATTACTCACTGTTCCTGTATTCTTGTGATTTGTATATAACAACACACAGTTCCCTCTGTACCACAGACTTTCGCAATCTCTCTCCACTTAAGTAATATTCTACTTTTCCAGCTGAAGATAACAAGCTCATATTTTTTCATAGTAAGTTCATCTGCCAAATGTTTGTCCACTCATTCACCTTGTCTGTATTCCTTTTTTGGCTTCTTCACAACTTGATTTCCTAACTCTCTGTGTGTTTGCAAATTTAACAGTTATACACTCAGTCCATTCATCTAAGCAATTAACATAGATTTTAAATAGTTGAGGCTCCACCAGTGATCCCTGACCCACTCTACTAGCTAAAGGTTGGCAAACCAAAAATGATCAATTAATAGACTGTATTTCATGTTAGCTAACTAGTCTTTTATGCAAGTTAATATCTACTCAACACAATGAGCTCTTCTTTGGTAGAACCTATTTATGTGCCACCTTATTGAAGGCCTGTTGGAAATCCGGATACAATACGTCTATTAGTTCTCCATTATCTGGCCTACTTGTTACTTCTTCAAAGAATGCCCATAAATTAATCAAACACCAGTTCCCACAAAGGACAGACATTGTTACTCATTAGCGCTTTGTTTGAGTACCAACATCTGGACAAGAATTTCAAATTGAAAATTGAAGACATAAAATATTGATTGTGAATCTGATGTATATGTTTATTGGATGCACTTTCTGCACTAAAATTAGAAAAAAAACTATAGAAATATATACCTTGGAGGTTCCTTCCTGGAGCTACCAAAGGGAAAAATAATAGTTTAGGGCATCTGGATGCAGAGTAACAATAAGAAATGAAAGGAACAAAAGTAATTAACCAAAATTACCTTTGAGTTTTATTACAGCATAAATTTATTCCCTGGTTTATGGATAAAAGTAGAGCCAGCTTCTCCATGGGTCTTATCCTCTCCCTTGAGTTTTCCTTTTGGTTGATTTCTATTCAGATGATACAAATTCTCTAAATGCCTAGCCACAAAACACTGATGAACTCCTGACAGCTTTTTCCATCCTGCACTCGCACATAGCATTTAAACATTAACATTGCCTTCCAATCGCCACACTATATTCCAGACACTCATTGCTGATTTGGAATGGGAGTATGCCCAGGTCGATGGTTAGAGGAAAAAGAACTTTAAAATCATAGTGGGGAGGCCAGGTGGATGAAACGTCTTTTAGATATCCTATGGGGACACAGGAATAAAGTAGGGGTTGATCGAAATGCACTTACTGCAATTAGAACGAATAGAGAAACGTATTTTAGGATTGCAGGTGACATGAGGGTGTGTATGCTGACTAATAGAAACTTAACAAGGAGTAATAAAAATTAAGGATCGCTTTGGCAGTTTCTTGCAAGATAAATGTGCAAACATTTTAGTTTGTTCTCCAAAAATAACATTGCTCTAGTGAAGGTAATGATGAATAGATAGATGAAATTGCTGATGTCAACATCAGAGTCAAGATGTTCCAAAGGAATTTGGGATTCATCAAATTATGACTTGCCCAAGCACAGGCATTCAGAGGAAGAAGAGTTGTTTTTTCTGTATTAACAAGAGGCAATTATTAATCGGATAAACTAAATCTCATATCATCTTCTTTTAGGTACTCATTCAAGGCTTGGTCTCACTGTTTCTTTCATTTTAATAATTTCTGTATGCCTGCTGTTAACCTTTTTGGCACTGATAGAAAATTATTTTCTGGACTTGAATCTCATTAGAGCTAACCTCAATCCATGAGCTCTGTTCTGATATAATATTGGCAAAGATGCAATTTGCGGTAATCCTGAACATTTTGCTATTGGTAGAAGGTGTTATTATTGTTAAGATTTCCAGTGTTTTAAACTCACGTACAATCTTAGAAATAAATCAGTATTTGTAAATAAACAGAAGAATTCAAAGCTACCTTTCCAAAAATGAAGTTCAAGATTTTTTTAACAAAACCTGAAAACTCAGATGAAACTAAAACAAAAGTAGTGTAGCATGGTTCGGTATGCGAGAGGGGGATGCTTCTCTTTGCTGTAACAACTGCATTGTCTGGGAAAATGCCAGTTATTCGCTGCTTCCTTACAATTAATTTCATTTGCATTACATGGGAATTTAATGTCATTCATTCACCATATGCCATGTTGCC
Source organism: Ginglymostoma cirratum (assembly GCA_024137785.1). NCBI lineage: Eukaryota > Metazoa > Chordata > Chondrichthyes > Orectolobiformes > Ginglymostomatidae > Ginglymostoma > Ginglymostoma cirratum. The sequence continues at coordinate 1,288,606 of JAHRHZ010000263.1, read as the reverse complement.
TGGTAAACATTTTATTCCCATTGCAAATCTATTTTTTCAGAATGCATTAATATTAAATTTAGATAGCAACGTTCAGCAGCACTTGAAAAGCTATAGTGACTTGGAAGCAACTACACCAAGGAAAGTACTGACTTTACAACACATTACAGAAGGCATCGGAAGACGTTTTGTAACAAGCACAATTCATTAACAGAACACTGGGGATTTGTCCAGAATGTGTCAGCAATTTAAAATACCTTCTGTTTGGATACTAATGGTGGTGAATAATGTGGATTTCCCATGAAAAGCCCAATTTCTTTAAATGAACATTCCTAAAGACAGAAAAATCCTCAAGTATAGTTCATTGATTAAAACAGTACTTCAGAAAGTACAAAATGAAACTGTTAAATTAGTTTTAAACATGTAAGGACATGTCACTGTTCAAGGTGATGCCAATCACCCACTGATGCATTTTGGATTTCGAGGTATAACTGATGAAGTTTAAAAGTATGGCAAAGGAGAAAATTAGTAAAAGAATGAAGATATCGTAAAAGGAAGAAAAAAAGTAAAAGAATGAACATTTTTAACTCAACGGCAGTATTGCACTAATGTCAGTAATGTTCTGCAACATCTTGCATGGACTGTTTGCTGCAAAAGCCAGACGTCCAAGGAACCAAATTCATGTTCCTTTCCATTAAACAAAGAAAAACCGAATCATTGACATGAAGCCAAATAGAGATTTAACTTGACTTTTTCTCAGTCTACCTTCTGTTCAGTGTCATAAATATATGAAATTTTATGATGTCTAAAATTATCTTTCAAAATTTCGTATTTAGCCACAAATGGGATTTTAGGTTATTTTATGGACACATGGCGATATTTCAGTGATTAGTCTTTACTTTTGATTTTGTTTTGTTTTAGCTGGATGCTCAGCTGGTGAAGAGACATGACTTATGCAGAAAACCAGCTGTGTTAGTGGTCAACTCCTACCTAACTTTATAAAGTCTCCAACAACGAGTTCAGGGTACTTGATTAGTCTTTGTGGGACAATGTACCGACGTGAGGTTTGTTTTTCTTCACCTCCCCCCGCCCCCAAAGATAAACGTAAATGCATTTTGTTATTTAGTTAGGGTCACACTATTAAAAGGAGAGAACACATTATAAACAAAAATATTGAAGAAGCTGAATTTGGTGAAATTGATTAGTGAATGTTACTTGACCTGCGGTAAGATTGCTTGTTGGATAATCCAGAGCAGTGCCTGGGAAACGTGGAGAATTATAATTTCACTGCCAGGTTTGTCACTTCGTTGAGTATCTTCTGACTTGTCTCCACATCCTCCGCCACCCACCCCCACCCCTGGGGAAAAGAAAACAAACTTCAAACCAGACCAGATGATTCCGAAAATAAAGACCAGCTTTATTTTGTCTGTTGACCTTTCACTCGAGACGTAGCTGGAATTAGTACCTTTCGCGCGATATAACACAGATGAGGGGTTTCTAAAAAACAGGACACTAAAACCAAATCACAGCAGGTACTAGGACAAGATGAATATCCTGGTGAACAATTCTTGACAGAGTTGTTTGTCTCTTTGGGGACTGAACAAAGATAACATCGGCAAACTAATATTGTTGTCAGCAGGGTGCCAGGAATTTAGATTTATAAAATGGAAACCGAGACACAGACCAAACAAAACACTGACGGTTAATGCGGATGTTTGACATTAACACAGTCGGCTTTTCATAACTATACAAAACAAAATCTAGAAACGTTTATTTGTTCCAAAACCAAATGCAATTATGGTTCAATGTTAACCGTGTCGCATTTCCTTAGTATCCATTAAGCTAACTCAGCAGGTTGTGTTTAGCTTCCCGATGTTTTGGTGTACACGTTCAAAATTATATCGTTTTTAAACAGATTTTTTTGACTACAATATACCTTATTATTGTGTTCGTGTACTGGCAGTGCGGGACTTGTCGTCCGTTGTCACGTACAGAACTGTTCGCCGAATCAATACAGATTTACTCAAATCTTTCAATTCACAAAGTGCAATTGCATCTGAACACCGTTTGAAAGACAGCGCCAAACTTGAAGATTATTTTTCTTTTCGACTTTCATGCAACATTGGAAGTTGAAAGGGCCCTTTTTGCACTTCAGCACAAGCTTCATACCCCATTACAGCACGCCTGCTTATACTTTACACGATTTCGTGGTCAAAACTAATACAGAATCATAACCAGCCATTATGTTTGCCCTAAAAAAAGTTAGCAACCAGGATACTCGCTTTCAGCTGGTCCCCTCGGTGTAAAACACAGCGGGAAAGTGTCATCTTCGTCGAAAGTGAATTGTGCCTTAATTATAAAGTCAGGTATAGCTCGAGTGAATGCACGTTGCGGATTCTTGTTGGAAAGTACAAGAAAGGGCCTTTAACCGATCTCTCTACCTGAACAGTTCACCTGTAGTACTGGTCAAATACAACGGAGCCCAGTTCAAGAGTCTTTGCGTGGTTAAGCAGTGACTCGAAAAGGGAATTATTAAAGACTCGGGAAGTTTTGTCTGCTGCAGTTATATCCCGGGCTATATTCGTACGGGACCTGTGGGAGTGAACATTCCGGGAAAAACTGCGGGAAGCTGGCTAAACTGACGGGAGACTCCTCCATGGGTGAAGAGTTTGCGGCCTGGTTGCTGGGATATAACGGTGTCTGTACCGGCAGTGTCCGGGCCCCTTCGGTAATGGCGAGGTTACAGCCGCTTGTGGGGCTCTTCTTGGCGGCACTGCAGGGGAGCCAGGGCTCCGGGAAGTGGGGAAAGCTCCCGCCCAGAGAGCCCAGGCCGCGGTATGAGTCGTACGAGGCGAGCTCGCAGTTGCCTTCCTGCTGGATCCGCAGAGCCGAGCCCAGGAAGGGCTCCTGCCCGGAGATCATGTTGCTGTAATCCGGCCCGAGCAGTTCGAAGAACTCGGCAGCCTCGGGGTTACCCCTCTCCAGGTCCTTAAGGGACATCCCGGAGGTCGAGGTGATCTTCACGTTGGCCGGCTCGGTGAAGAAAGACGGCGGCAAGTTGCGGTTCCTCAGCGGGATCTTCCTGCTGCTCCCGGCCGCCGCTGCCGCCACCAGGGCCCGGTCACCGGCCGCCGATCGCCGGAGATCCCGGACCGAGTCAAAGAGGGCCGCCAGGGACTTGCTTTGGAGGCTTGACTGCGAGCCGTCCTTCTTTGGCGGCGGCTTGCACTGGAAATGGCCTGTGCTGCTGCTGCTGCCGCCGCTGGACGAGGAGGAGGAGGACGGAGACACTTGTCTCTTATTGCCTGCCTCTTGGCCGGCTCCTGCACTAGTGCCGCCGCCGGAGATCATCCCGGTGCACCTCTTAATCTGTTTCTGCAAATACTTCCTGTGGTTGACTTTCCGCTTGGATTTGACGGGCTTGTCTAAAGCCAGTTTGATGTTGCTGGAGGCTGAGTCGATGAAGTTTAGGAGGGCGCTGGTGGTTTCCTTCAGCTCCCCGGAGCTCCCCATCTCCCCCAGCAGGGCCCCGCTGTAAGCACTCTCCACCTCGTACTCCACCGAGGAACCGGGGAAGCAGAAATGGATGAAGTGAGGATTCATGATGGCAGCCTGCACAGCCATCTCCCGCGCCCTTTGGCTCCCGGTATTAGCAGTGGCCCAATCGTTCTCGCCGCTAGGTTTTCCAGCTCATCCTCCGGGAAGCGCTTCGGGAAAGTGCTCCAATGTGAGCATGCACTCGCTCCCACTTCAGCCCGAGGCCCGGAGAGGCAAAAGCACAGGCAAATCCTTGGGAAACCGCCGCGCTCTCTCCAGCTTCAATCCAGCCCGCCGTTCACTCCCTTAAGGATTGCTCCAAAGAAGCTGGGCAATACATCATCGCATGGTTTCAGCCGTCCCCGCCCCAACCCTGTGAACAGTGTTTTAATGAATGTGCTTCGCTATAGGCTCCGGCTGCAAAGAATATCCGTTTCCCGTCACTCGAATCAGTGAGTCAAAAGCGACTCAGATCCTATTATAGAGCTGTGAATTCATTAAATCGTACAGCTTAAGGAGGTTGGACACGGTTTGAAGAAGCACTTCATTACTTCAGTATAATGTTCAGCACCACCAAACTTCAGCATCGGGAGCAGAGAAAATAAAGCGGCCCTAGTCGAAATAGATTGGCTTTATATGTACAATATTAATTTTGGATTGCCCCGTATTCTAAATTACTCTTCAATGCTTTAAGGCGGTGTTGGGGGGGGGGGTTGATAATCTATGAAGATTTCGATATTTTGTCAGTCCATCTTGAATCGCTCCCCCTCACTATACTTTCTTGAAATTCGCCCAATACATACCTTATCTCATAAATTCTCCCAAACTACAACAGTAGGGTGTGTGTTCGGTTTCAAACGAACTTCTAAAACCACAGCACACCTTTGACGCAATTGAGAGCAAATTTCTATTCATTGAAAGTATCGTAACGGTGCCAAATGTGTCTAATGATTATGTTAACGAATTATGATTGTAAATCAGATCATAATGTGGCAAAAAAAGGGACTCGTAAAGTACATTTAAAATAACCTCCTCTTCCATTCGGTGTACAGTGCAGAGTTCAGGAGAGGGAGTTTTATTATTGTCATGGACCACTTTAAATAAATTTCAGCAAACAGTATTCCGGGGAATAAGAACATTCGATTCCAAGTTTATCAGAAAGGCTTGGCCAGTACTCGAGACCGTGTCAAGTGGTGGCATCTTGCACGCTGTTACCTTCAGCAGGTGCTACTGTGTTGCAGATTGGAAGTCTGCATACCTGCTATTTCTTAAGAGTCGATTCCTTAGCTGCAGGCTCAAAATACACATTCCCATATCAGTGGGAATTTTTCCCAGCTTGACAAGTATTATGGTTAGCCTTTGACGTACAACCGTAAGGGTTTAAATAGAGTCTATTCTTCCCTCGTCTGAAAGGACGCTTTGTGCCAAGGATTCATTAAAACTCACCACACAGCTTCGTAAATGGTGCTAAATAATGAACAGTCGATTTAACTGAAAAAGCTTCTGGAGCTATTAAATTAAAGGAAATGTCCAGTTCGAGCTCAATCTGGCAGAAAGAAATTCGACCTTAAACGTTTTCTTTTTTAGTTTAATTTTCAACTTATACGAAATACTGTAAAAGATGGAAAATGCTGCAATGGCATGCCATGTGCTCGATGTTAAAGTGCCGTTACTGTTGTTTTTAATGCTCATTTTCTGTTGGGTATTGGGCGAAATCTTGTAAATGTGATCTAATCACCCGACGGGTATGACATACCCAGTGGACACTCTCCTTAGGATGATAACATTATGTAAACAGCTCTTTTTTGGAGAAAGCAGCGATTTGTTTTTCCCAAGAGTCTGGGTATCCTTGCCAGGACATGGCAAGGTGATGTACTGAATCACTCACTGTTGGAGAAAGTGGAGCATTTAAAGGAAAACTGCAACCAGCATAAACTTCCTTTCTCATGTAAATAGTAGCGAGAAAAAGGACAGTGAAACTGATAGCACTGATCTAATTATCTCACCCCAATACAGCGAAGCTACTGAAAGAGCCTCACAGAAAGGCTGACCTTCGAACACAAAAACCGCGAGAGAAAACAATAAGAACCTTAGCAACAGTATACAACGCGCTTCTTTTCCGTACAAAGAACGATTTTATGAGCAATTTTTAGGATCCCGTTTACATCGACGACCTTTTTTAAAGTATGTTACTTACTGTGACAAGGCTGGCTAGAATATAACCATCGATTTAAAATCGATCAATATTCGGTATTAATTTGTTAAGCTAAATGTTAACGTTTAACATAATATAGTTAGGTATGGATTATCGAGGTTTTTTTCTGCCAACAGTAATAAATAAATATTGTTTTAGGGACACTGTTGGAAGTACCAATCGCGAGTTTAGCCCATGTTTCGAATATTTATTTAACCGCAGTGTAAATAAATTCTTTCTCTATTTTGTTGACTATGTCAAACACGTCCTCACAGCTTTCTGGTGTCTTCGTGGTTTCCCATCAATTTGGTCCAGGGAAAATGACATCATCAGAGAAATATCTGACATTTTGGCAGTTTTTAAATTCAAAGTACACTCTCTATTGTCTTGGAGGGCCAGAGGTGACTGACACTTTTCGACAACTGCCAAATGCTACAGGACGCTTCAAGTTTTCCAATTCAGAAAAACGCGCTATTAAGCAACAAGCGACATCATTTAAGGACAGAGGCATCTTTTATAGTTGCCCAACAGGTACAAGGTTTAAACCACCTCCTCCTTTATCAGTATCAATCGTTATCAATCCAAACCATCCCTCCCAGCCACACGCATTTTATTAAGCAAACTGAATATTTTAGGTTATAGTGTGCAGTCTGGTCATCTACCCCCTTTGTGACAGTTTTAAATTGGTCAATATTAAAATGCTTAGGACATAACCGATCCTAAGAGGTTGCTATTAATGAGGGAACAGACTTTCCAAAAACATTGATTTGAGCTTTTCTGTAAAATAGTCAACCTAATATTATGATCTGATTGTGTAAAGTTTATTTAACTAATTTGTATGACCTTTGGTGCTAATTGATATTTTTAGGGAAGATCATTGTGCAGAAATTTAGATTGTGGCTGTTGATGAATTAAGACTTTCAGAATTCCAGAAAACATGAAAGCAAAAATATTGTTTTACTGAACAGTTGACATGGTCAAGTACATGGGCATTGGTTAAGAAGGAGAGCAAAAAGTTCACCTGATATATTTAGAGAATACGTGTGAACAAGCAGTCAAACTAAGCATGGAAATGGACAGAAGTTTAATATATCAATGATCAGCTGCAGTTACATGTTGAATCTAAAACAGAATACTTCATTGAACCTAAAGACCACACGGAGTTTATGGTGTGACTTGAAAAAAAGTAAAATACGTTATTGCATTTGTAAAGCTTCAGCCCAAAGTACACATAGACTTTAAAAAGTCCAAAATCACACAGGTCAGGCCGGGGTCACCACCGGAAGTGTATACAACATATGCATGAATGAAGAGGATGGAAACACTATTTTGGACCAAAGTTTGGTGCCCATGAGCTTAATTTTACACCCAGACCCCAGACAAGGTTCTCCAATTTATTACACTTCCAAGCTAGATATCCCAAATATTTACGCTCCGGGATGAGGCGGGATAATTATTTCCCCTTGCTTCAGCACTCAGTCGGTCACAATAGGGTTATTTTAAAAATGGTTCCTGCTCCTCTGATGCTGCTTGGCCTGTTGTGTTCATCCAGCTCTACACCTTGTTATCCCTTTCCCTTGGATGCTTTCTTACATGTCCAAATTAATTTACAATTTAAATTTACTGTTTAACCAGGCTTCCTTGAAGTAACAAAAAATAACGAGTTTATTAATTACTAAATGCAAGAAGAAATACTAACACAAAGCACTAAATGCGGGTTAGAAATAACAGGTGATTCCAAAGTGATCAAGGTGAAAAAGAAGGTTATACTAATTAGTCTCGGAATTGTTTTTGTGAAGAGCGAACAGCTGAACATGTAGCTGTTTAAGTAGAGGTTTCAGGTAGAATTGACATTGATAGTTGAACGTGATCCTTCGTTTTGCAGATTTGTTTGAGATTCAGTAGCCTTGATTCCTTTTGACGAGGAATGAAATCCAGCATTCAGGATGAGAAGGAGAAAAAGTCATTTTCTTGTCCTGTTTCCTTCTTTCTGGTTGTTAGCTAGTTGACTTCTAGCACTGAGTGAGATAGTTCCTTTACAATGTAACGAGGTGGCTAGAGGATATTTCATTGACTGTGACCTTCACAGCATACTCACACTCAAACCTAGGCTGGTACACGTTAGAACTTTCAACACCACTGGCATGTTCCAAAAGAGTTTAAACTGGCTTTTTTAAAACTTCTTGTGAATTCTTTGAAGAAAAATACATAAAACGTATCTACAGTTTGGGATACATCCCAATGGGAATGACTTGCTAATGAGCAAGGGGCTGTCAACCCCACTTTTGCAGTCACAAGAATCACAATCCAGTCAGTTTTGAGTTACCCTCTCTCCGACGCCCCCCACCCCACCCAACCCAACATCTGAAGGGCTGTTGTATGAAGTTCCCTTCACATCCACAGGTTTGTGGGTCTCTTTCTTCACACAGCGGCTTAATTTACATTCACGGCTGCTGTTGGCTGTATCAACCCCTTTTCACAAGATATGTTTTGGGATTTCAAGTTGAAAATGCCCACAGTAATTTAGCACTCTGATCCGTGGTCATGATATTATCGGAAACTCCAAATTTGGGCGTGGCAGCGATGATGGTGGTCCCAGATTTCCTTCACAGGTGACAATAAATAAAATAAATCAAATTAAGTAAGTAAATCAAATCAAATGGGCTGATCCAGTAACATTATGAGTTTAAACAAAAAAAAAATGAAATGAGGTGGGCCGAAATCTGTGCAGCATTTGCCGAGCACATTTGTGGTAGCCAAACATCACTTAGTGTACTGGAACACCAGTGATAAAAGGAATATCAGAACTGTGATTTTCAGTTTATGACGTCATCATGGTCAATATCTTCTTTGTGATTGGGCACTTAAGGACTCCCAGAAGATAGATAAAACCTATGCATGATGCTCAAGCTATTACCACACCACCCCCACCCCCCACCATGTTCCAAAAGCAAAAGCCTAAGAATCAACACTACCCTTGCAGAAGTAAACCTGAAACACACAGGTTACCGCTGCATAGTACCATTCATGAAACCAGAGTGGTGGCAATAACCCCTAGAAACCCAACCCATTGCACACAGCATCCTTCCTGAAATTCATCAGAATACCAGTCACCAAAACCTAAGGACTAAATATAGTGATCAATGGCATTCCCAACATGTCTCTAGTGGTCCATTTGTCAGGAAATTATGCTGCAGTTATGAAATTTTGAATGTATTTTGACAGCTGCAGTCAAGTCTACAAGCAAGATGCAACAGGGCAGTTGATTCTGTATGATGTTTCCATAAAGGATAGCTAGCTCATTTTCAAACGTTTTATACCTATGTTCTTCAAGTTAGTGGGGGTTATTCATTCAAACATGAGTTGCATTTCTGATTCTAACCATTAGGCCGTAGGAAAGTTACAGCACAGAGAAAGAGACCATTCACTTCATCATGACTATGTCTGCTGGATAAATTAGCTACCCATTGTCATTCCACTTACCACTTGGTTCATACCCTTGCAAGTTCCAGCACTTCAGATGCAGACCCAGGTTTCTTTTAAATGAGTTGAGGATTTCTTCCTCAACCACCAAATTGGGCAGCAAATTCCAGATACTCACTGCCCTCTAGGTGAGATAAGTTTCTTATGTGTCCTCTAATCTTTCTACCTATCACCTTAAGTCCTACTGTCTAGTAATTGACCTCTGTTCTTGGGGAACTGGGTCCTGTACACTGAATCCAAGTTCCTCATTAGTTTGTGGTCCTCAAGTTGGTCACACTTCAGGTTCCTTGTTCTAAATGAAACAACCTTTGCCTAGATAAGTCCTTGATTAGTAAGGGGATCAAGGCTTACAGGAGAAGACAGGAGAATGGGGTGGAGAAACATATTAGTGGTGAAGCAAACTCAATGGGCTAAATGGCTTAATTCTGCACCAATGTCTTACGGTCCTATGGCTTATCCAATCTTTCCTCATACCTGCCATTTTAATGCCCTGAAAACATTTTTGTAAATCTCATCCGTACTCTCTCTAGCACAATTATGTCCTTCCTGTGATAGTTAGAACTGCCGATGCTGGACAATCTGAGATAACAAGGTGTAGAGCTGGATGAACACAGCAGGCCAAGCAGCATCAGAGGAGCAGGAAAGCTGA
>JAHRHZ010000263.1:1260171-1278364 GCA_024137785.1 Ginglymostoma cirratum | reverse complement strand
AGACCCGAAACGTCAGCTTTCCTGCTCCTCTGATGCTGCTTGGCCTGCTGTGTTCATCCAGCTCTACACCTTGTTATCTCTATGTCCTTCCTGTAATGTGGCAACCAGACTGTACACAAACAAAAGTAGAGAATGGAAAGACTTCCATTTACCAAATGTGATAAATCCAGCTTCCTGCTCATTAACTCATGACATGTTGTGTGTCTTTCAAATGCTTCCATATTTCATCAGTTCACTGTCGTAGCTCTAACAATAAATGGTATGGGCAGGATTGCTGTTAGATTCAAAGACATATCCATGGCACATGGTGCCTCTTTGTAGGACCACCATTGCCACAATCATAATACACATATAAAGAAAAACTAAGAATTGAGTAAGTCAGTAGATACTTTGTCTAAATAGCATCAAGCTTCTTGCTATTGAAGCTGCACCCATCTGGACAAGTGGAGAGAATTCCAGCAGATTGCTGACTCATGTTGAGTAGATGTTGGACTGGCACTGGGAAGACATGGGCTGACTAATACATGCTCCTATGTCTTATGGTCCTAGGTTCTTAAAATTCCATTTGCCTTCTTACTCAAGCCCAATCCTAACCTTTCATGAAGCCATGGTGACTCTGTCTGATCATATGATGTATTTTTTATTACATGCTTTATAATGCCCTAACATTTTTCCAATAACTTACATTAAGCTAACTGGCCTATTGTTACTTTTTTTTTGTCTTCTTACCCTTTGATATGAGTACCTTGCAACAGGTAACAAAGGCTAATCTGAAGACAATAGCAGAAACATTGAAAATAGATTTAAATGTACATGAGCAGGCTGAAATTGTTGAACGATTGCTTTAATGTCTGAACTAGAGATAGAATATAGTAGTCCAGATAAAATGCAGGTTGATGTAACCTAGAATTCAGTTACACATGAAGTAGTTCGTCTTAGGAACAGACAGAAAAACAAAAACTTGGAAGAGAAAGTGAATAAAAGAGGAGAAAAGGCAAGGGAATACAAAAAGCCTGAGTAAGAATTTCAAACAGCATAAGCAAAGGAAAACTGTGAATTGCAAAGAAAGGAAAACAAGAAAAGTATTGGCCAGCTTGCTTGACATCTGTCATACAGAACATGTTAGAAGCTATTATGAAAGCTGATATAACAGGGTACTTGGATAAATTCAAGGTAATCAGACAGAGCCAACAGGGAATTGTCAAAGGGAGATCATGTTTAATTAATTTATTGAAGTTCTTTAAAGAACTAATTTGCGCTGTAGATAAAGGGGAAACCAGCAGATATATTTATATTTAGATTTCCAGATGGCATTTGATAAGGTGCCCTATCAAATGCTATTGTGGAAAATAAAAGCTCATGGTGTGGGAGATAACATATTGGCATGGATAGGAGATCAGCTGGTTAACAGAAATCAGAGAGTAGGAATAAGTTATTCTTTTTCAAGTGCAGGATGTCATCTGTGGTGTGTCACAGGGGTCAGTCCTGGGCCCTCAACTCTTCACAGTTTTACAAATGATTTTAATGAAGAGGCTGAAGGTATGGTAGCTAAATTTGTTAATGACACAAAGATAGGTAGGAAAGTAAGTTGCGAAGAGGACATAAGGGGCCCACAAGGGATATAGATAGGGTAAGTAAGTAGGTAAAAATCTGGCAAATGGAGTACAATGTGGTAAGTGTGAAATTGTCTATTTTGGCAGAAAGAATAAAAAAATCATTTTCTCAAAACAGGAGAAGTTGCGGAGTGCTGAGATACAGAGAGGTCTGGGTGTCCTAGTCCCTGAATCACAGAAGGTTAGTATGTGGACACAGATACTAAATAATCAGGAAAGCTTATAGAATATGGTTTTTGTCAAGGGGAATTCAGTGCAGTAGTAGGGAGATTTTGCTTCAGTTATACAGGGTATTGGTGATACTGCATCTGGAGAACTGTGCACAGTTCTGGTGACCATACTTATGGAAGGATTTAATACATTGAAAGCAGTTCAAAGAAGGTTTATTCAACTAATATCTGGAATGAACAGACTTAGAAGGAAATGCTAGGTAAGCTAGGCCTGGATCCTCTGGATTTTGCAAGAGTCAGAGGTGACTTAGTTGAAGCATATAAGATCCTGAAGGGACTTGAGTAGGTGGATGTTAAAACAATTTTCCTTTTGTGGGAGAATCAAGAAGTAGGGTCATAGTTTAAAAATAAAGAGGTGCCCATTTAAAACAGAGATGAGGGAAGATTTTTGTTTCTCAAAGGGGTGTGAGTCTTTGGAATTTCCTTCCTCAAAAGACAATAAATCCAGAATCTTTAAATATTTTTATTGCAGAGGTAGATAGCAGAGCACTTGTAAAACAGTGACAGAATCACCATGAATGTATGAAAGGGAAATCACAAACGTACTAGAATTTTTCAAGGCTGTAACGAATAGAGTTGATAAGGGCTAGAACGGTGAGGAGAGAGATGGTCATGATGTGGTTTATTTGGACTTTCAGAAGGCTTTTATTAACATAGCACATCAGAGATTAAATTGGAAAATTAAAGCACATTGGATTGGGGTTAGTGTACTGACATGGTTAAAGAATTGGTTGACAGACAGGAAACAGTGAGTCGGAATGTATAGGGGATTTCCTGTTCAACAGCCAGTGCCTAGTGGGATAATACAGGGATCAGTGCTAGGACCCCAGCTATTCACAGTACGCCTTCATGATTTAGATGAAGCAAATAAGTGTAATAGCTCCAAGTATGCAGACAAAACAAAGCTAAGGGGATGGCGAGGTGGTGGTGCAGGGGGTGAACTGTGAGGATGATGCAAGAATACCTCAGGGTGATTTGGACAGGTTGAGTAATTGGGCAAATGCATGGTAGATGAAGTATATTGTGGATAAATGTGAAGTTATCCACTTTAATAAAACAGGAAAGCACGTTATTATCTGAATGGTGGCAGTTCATGAAGGAGAGAGGTGCCACAAGACTTGGCTGTCCTTGCACACCAGCCACTGAAAGTAAGCTTGTTGATACAGCAAGCAGTGAATAAGGAAAGTGGTATGTTGGCCTTCATAGCAGAGGATTTGAGTACAGGAGCAGAGATGTCTTGCTGCAATGGTACAGGTCCTTGGTGAGACTACATCTGGAGTATTGTGTGCAGTTCTGGTCTCCTTATCTTAGGACAGATGTTCTGGCTATGGAGGGAGTGCAACAAAGGTTTACCAGACTGATTCATGGGATGACAGGACTGATGTACGCAGAGAGACTAAATCAGTTGGTTTAGGAAAATGAGCGGGTATCTCATCGAAACCTGTAAGCTCCAAACAGGACTAGTCAGCTAAATGCAGGAAGGATGTTCTTGATGACCAACAAGTCCAGAGCTATGGATCACAGGCTAAGCATGTGAGCAAGACCATTTAGAACTGAGATGAGGAGAACTTTCTTCACCTAGGGAGTACTGAGCCTGTGGCATTCTTTGACATAGAAAGCAGTTGATGCCATAACATTTAATATAGATGTAGTTAGATATTGTTCTTAGGGCCAAAGTGATCAAAGAGTATAGGGAGAAAGTGGGAACAGGATCCTGAGTTGGATGTTCAGCCATCCATGATTATATTGGATGGTGGAGCAGGCTCTAAGGGCTGAGTGGCCTAGCTCGCTTTTATTTTCTATGGAGCAATGAGGAAACACTTGAACTTGGAATGTCAATTGAAACTTCAGAAGGTTATTCAAGAAAAAGCAGCTGAGTAAAGTTTGTACTGAATGGGGAAAGTATGTTAAAGAATTTCAGATTTTTTTAAGAAAATATCAGGATTTTCTGAATAATCATTGATGTGACCTTAACTAGACCCTTAAAGCAGTGAAGGAGAGGCATAATAGTGCATTGAAACTGCAGAGGCATGATTCAGCTTTTTGGCTGGCTGAGACTTTATTTCTCAGCCCAGACAATAGAAAACATACAACTATGGAAGACCTGGAGTTAAAACTTGAACTAAGTGGTTTACAGAATGTGTTTAAAAGTTGAAACCATATTGACTACATCGTTTCTGATTCTAAATAAGAGAAACAGGATCTATTGAAGTCACATGTGAAAAGGAGTTGTGCCAGAATTTCAGCTTGATTGACATATTGCCAAGGGACTGTCTGAAAATAACAGCTTCTTAACAAAGTTTCTCTGACAGAATCAATTGTGCCATCTTTTAACTAAAGATTTAAAAATACATGAGACAGGAGATTTACTACAATGCAAAACAGAAAGAAAGTAGCAGAATTAATTTTCATTTGAAAGAGAGATGGATCATCTCCTTTCTGTTAAATACCTTCAATTATATAGGTTACAAGTATGATACTGCCAAAAAGGGGTGAATAATTTTTATACTGTAAAAAGTAAGTTAGTTGTTAAAATTGAACGTCATAAGTTGTTACATTTTGAATAGTGGTTTTCAATGTTCATCACTTTGCTCATGACTTTTCATCTTTGGAGGTAGGTACTCATTTGAGGGATCCCCACTGACAACCGCGGGCACCCATCCACTCTTAAAATAGTACCTCCCCATCTTTGCACCTGCTTTCCCCGTGCCACTCCCCCACCCCAATTCTAACATGACCCCACCTGCCTCAGGATCTCCGCTCCCCACCTCGCTGGGATTTTCCAGCTTTACCCGCACAAACTACCTGGACTTGCTCTAAGTCCATGTCCAGTTTTGTTTTTTTTTGTTGCTCCTCTGTATCCAAACAGCAGCCACTACTGCTTTCTGTCAAAATTCCGACTGACATTTGGTGAGTACTGGACAGTTCTCTCACCACAGAATATCCTAGTCCTGCAAAAATGAAATCTTGTGTGGTGAGTTTTTGGAATACCCTTCTGTGCTGCTGCCTGAGGTGATGCAGCCTCTAAGACATGTACAGAAACTGAAATATATTTTCTCTCTCAAGTAATGATCTCATAACCATTGTCACATCTTTTATTTTTAAAGTTTTGGAAAAGGGGGCACATGTGTGGTCATGTGCAATCACAAAGCAGCAATGTAGACCATTCACTGTTTTCAGTAAAAGGACTTGCAATGTCAATCTTGGCCTTAATTACCTCTCCTACTCAAACTTACACAATTGTGGTCTGAAGATATTCAAGAAAGATGTGATTAATTCTGCTGTTGTTTCACAAGATCACTGCCCAACTCTAAACTTCTGAACTTGTTACCTGCAGACAAATCTCGCCAGCAATGAAAATCAAAACAACTAAGATTAAAATTAATTTTTAAACTAAGATTTAAAAGAACAAGATTTCAGAATAGTCCAATGTCATATTTCGATAGCACGATGAACAATCATGAGTGAATTTAAAGGTCAAATTCTGATTAGCTAAATACCCTAATCTGATGACAGTTTACCATTCTGCTCTGTTCTACTCTGTTCAGTATTTTTGCGTCCTTTGGAAAGAATCAATCGAATATCCTTTAATCCCTTTGCCCTGTATACTTTGTAAATTAATTTCTCTGAGAAGTCCTCTTATCAGCTGCAGCCCTGTGTTCGGTGTGTCCAAATTGTGTGGCTTCATTAGCTCTTTTGTGAAATGGGTAACTTTAAAGATGTTCCAGTAGCCATCACTTTTTCCAGGCTGCTGTTACCAATGAACACTAAAACCAATTGCATATTGGTACACATCAGAGAACTGAACTCCACCACTATACCAACTATTTACTACATATTTGGGGAATAACCACGCAGAATCTGCATAGGTGTCCAACGTTTTCTAATCTCTGTTTCTGTTTTATCGAGCCAGCATTCTCAAAGTGATCATTCATTGTTTCTGGATTTTGGATTGTAAAGGAAAGCTTTCCAATGCTGCTAGATCTAGTGGCATTTAAATGGTCTTACTTTTCAAAATTAGAACTTTCAGAGGCACAAAAGTATTTTTAATTTTATTGTGGTCTAGGCATTCTATCATAACCAATTACTTTGTCTCCTTAGAAGATAAAGTAACACTTGGCGAAGAAATAAAGAGTGTGTATAAAGATAAATATTTATAAATATTTACACAAAATAAATGGAAACACAACGAAATTTCCACATCTTCATCCTTAACTGTCAGGGCAGCAATTCCTCTTCATCTGGTGTCAAATGCTATATGCTAGCAGAAGTATGATATTCCCTTGCATTGCATGTTGACTTTTCCCATAAGAGGAATGAAGACTGTTACTTAATAGGTGCAATCACCAGACACAATAGTCGCAAGCTGTGAAAATTCATCAAATGAGTGGTGGAAATGATAAGTGTACAGGATCAATGTCCTAGATTATGGAAGTTCAGTATACTATCATAGAAATGTAGAACCAGAGTAGGCCATTCAGCCCAATGAACCTGCCCCACCTTCAATTATTTAACAACTGTTGTCTTTTATTTCTGTGTTTTAAAGATTGTGGACTGAAATGAGAGAGAGCTATGCTAAAGCCTATGTTTTGGCAAGGGTGCTGCAGCTTTGAAAAGTAACTAACCTGAAACCCATGCTAGTTATTGTGTAAGCAATTGTTTGAACAGCAGTAATTGGAGTTTGAATTACAGATGATTTGGAGCTGAGGGGGAGTATGGATGCTGTTTTTACTGGCAAAAAAAAACTGTCCATCTACTGTGATCAGTTATCAATGACAATTTTTTTTTCCTGCCAATATCTGTGTGATTCATTTACAGGTACTGAACAACTTGAAGCTGGGAACAAGTAAGAGAGAAGCAAAGGGGAAAGTGTTCAGTCCTTCCCCAGCACAGGAGCGGTCTACCTGTTCTCTCACTGTAAACCTGAAGAAAGTTAGTTTGTCTTTCCTGCAACTGTGACTGTAAATTGTGACTTTTAACTCATAAGTTAGAAACTTTTTATAAGGGAAACAACTACCTTGTGTGTCTTACCAATCAGTGGAAGCTTGGAGAAAGACAATAGAAATACATGCTGATCAGCAAAAAAGGTCATAAGGACCATCTCAACAGTACAACCTGAGAACAAAGACAGTAGTTCTTTGTTCATCATTGGCTTGCATTCATATTCTGTTTTCCCTTGGTCCTCCTTTGATGGGTCCTAAATTGCTCTTAATACTCAGGTTTACCATTTTTCCTAGAATTCTTGTAAGCCATTTCCTTTGACTAAATGCAATTTTTAACTTTTTTGGTGAAACACAATTGACCTACTGTTTATTTTGGGTGTTTGTAGCTGAGAGAAATGTATATCTGTTGTAGATTTTATATAATTTCACTAAATGCTAACTATTGCCTGTGTTCCATAAATCTTCTAGAAATCTTCCAACCACCATTGCTAACTTACCCCTTATACCCTTATTGTTTCCTCTGTTCAGATTTAAGAATGGTCAATATTACATTCAAACATCATATAAAGTTCGATCAATTTGTAGTTGCTATTTCCCAAAGGCTCCTTTATGCAAAGTTATTAATTTGTCCTTTCTCATTACACAAAACTAAATCCAAAATAGCTCAATCCTTATTGGCTTCTCTACACATTGTTTCAGAAATTCATCTCATATATACCCCAGGGATTCATCCCCAAAACAGTCCAAATGCAAATTGCAATTGCCTATTATTATATTATCCACATTATATACATCTCTAATTTCCTGATTTAAAGCATGCCCACTATTCACACAAAGTTTCAGTGCTCTATAACCAACTCCCGCCAATATTTACTTTCCTTTGCTATTTCTTGGCTCGACCTAAACTGATTCTATAACTTAATCAATTGATCCAAAAAATAACGTATTAATGCATTGATCACATCCCTTATTAGGAGTACTACATGGCCCCTTTAACTTTTTGCCTAGTTCTCTGAAATGTAAAATGTCCCAAAATATTTAGTTGCCAATCATGGTCACCCTGTATTTATTTCTGTAATGGCTATTAAATTATACTCAGTTTTCTTAAGTGGTGGTTTCAAATCCTGAACTATCTTTTCATAAATGTGACACACATTCTGTAGAGTGCCTTTAATTCAGTGTTTTTCACATTATTCTCATTTTAATTCTATTTGGTGCAAGCCATTGCTTTGTCTGTCTTCTGCAACAAAATGTGAAAAATTGAAGATAAATACTGCCATGAGATTCACCTAAAGGCAGAAGGGAGATTGTACTATGCCATAAACTACAGGGAAGTATGTGGTTAATATAGTAATGCCAATATACCTTTTTGTAATTGAGTTTCTGCCTTATTATTCATCTAAAAACCAGATGTTATTATTCCAATAATAACATCCAGTTGCTTTCCACTTTGGACCAGCAACACTTTCACATCACATTAGAAGCTCATTTGTTTTTCTTTAGGTCCATCAAATTCAGCCCCACTTTCAGGAAGCAGCTCATCCTTTTATCTTCATAGAACTCTTTAAGTAAGAAAGCTACACTTCAGTTCCATCCCGTTGGCATTTTTCTGGTTCATCTTACCATCCACACCATTATACCTGCCCGCACCCCCACCCCCCACCAACGCAACCAGGAGTCCCAATTAGATGAGCTGACCTTTGAAGTTTTAACAGGGTCAGTCACCTCCAATTCCAATTGGCATAAGTATTGCCTTGCTTCATTCTACTAGCAGACTGGGATCCAAGGAATCTTCAGAGATACCAAGAACAGTAATGTTCATTGAACCAAAAGGATTAAACTGAGGGACAACATTTTCCATTATAAATGGACACTTTAAAGGAGTGTTCGTCTAAGGATGTTATTCAGATATTTCTCTTGTATGAAGGTGTTGACCCTTACTTACATGGACAAGTAGGATTTTATTCAGGCTAGTTCATAACTGACATTATGTTCCAAATGCTTTAGATTTGTTCAACATAATTCAGTGTTCCATAACATAGCAGCTGTCATCCAGTGTGCAATGGCACTTCTAATATTATAGCTCACTTGATCCACCACTCAGCATTGAGCTAATTAAACATTTTGCTAATATCTGTCATTTTTTCATGATAGTATTTGGACTGTCATCTTTGAATTGTTTAATTTGCCTATTCCGAGGAAAAATAATTCCTCGCAATAACCAGACCACTTTCTCTTCTAATTCCTGTTTATCTCCCTTAAGTTATATATTATCAAACACTTTATCTGATCCTTTATGCTTCCTAAACTCTTCAGCTTTCCCTCCATTTAATACTCATGTATTTTGATTTACTTCTTTATATTAACTTGTTTCTCCTTTGTAAACTTTATGTTGTACTTTTGCCTCATATTAGTAGACTGTGTAATTGAATATTTTAAAGATTATTTTAAGAAATGATGGACATTAATCTTACTTCTGTTAATTCCGGCAAAACGTTAGTCGCAGTAACAAATTACATTCATGTAACGTTTTTCTCAATGGCTGCCCATTAGACATCTCACAAAAACATCACACCCTGAGAGATTATGTATTTTTCTTTTCAAGGCTTACTGCATAGACTGTAAGGGTCAATAGATTCCAAGCACATAGGCTTTAACATTGGATTTAGGAGCAGGAATATGCCATAAGTACAATGTCAAGTCCATTGAGGACAGTATGAGAGGTGTGTGGTCTTGATCTTTCATCCTCTCCTTTGGTCCTGTAAACTCATTTAAATAACACAAATTAATATGTCCATTAGCATCTAAAAACATTCCTTAGCATTAAAAAAACTCATCATCGCTCAGCATTTGCTGGAAATTCAGCACTTATCTGCAGTCATCCTGCTAGGTTAGCAGAAAAATGGAAGTTTCTGCTTCCCATTCAACTGCATTTTTACCTAGCAGAGGTTGAGTTTGGGCCAATTTCAGGATTTAGGATCAAAGAACTGTACATAATAAAAAGGGAAAAATAAAAACAACAGCTAAAGATGTAATAACAATGTAGGCTTATTCTGGGAAAAATTTTTTTTGCATTGATTAGAAAGAATAGTAGTCAATAAATCAGTAACTTGACATGTCATTATGCCTTAACTAAGTAAGTTATACACAGTTTCTCTATCAATTTGATGTGTTTTGTTTTGTTTCAGGATCAGCTTGAAGAGGTCGTCTTTTGGATTTTGTATTAATTTCAGTACAAGGTAGTACTGGATCAAACTGCTAAAAGCAGAAATTCTTAATCAACAATATCAATAGATAAGAACTGAAAATAGAATACTGTTAAAATCTGTCTATTAGTTGTATCACTTATGAATGCAGTGGTTCATGCCTTGTATTGCACTCTAATTTAGAGGGCAATATAATTTCTAAATTTCACCTCAGATGAGCAGATTTTGCTAGTGTTAACTTTTTTAAAAAGTCAGGAAAAACAATGCCAGAATACGGCATTATAAAGAAAATCAGATGTAAAAAGAAAACTAGATGGATGATATTCAAAAACAATGAAGTATAATTTTAATAATATGATCAGAAGTGTCCTGTCCTATTTGCATTGTTCTTTTCTAACACATTTTACTGCAATTTTTGGTAATGGACTCTTATGCTATTGTCACTTATAGTGATTCATTTTTATTTTTGCCTGTTTCTTCATTCATTGTACAATAATTCATGGTTGCTGTTCAAAGTCAGGTTCAAATAATGCTTCACTTTTTAAAATTGTCAAATAAAATGTTAAAACAAGCATTGCATTTTTCTTTAAGGTTTCATTCTAGAACAGTACAATAATGTTCTTCTATTTTTAAACCTTGGAACCAAGCCTGGCTGCTCCGCAAAAGAAAGAATGAATCAGCCCAAACACAACAGTGGTCATGTTTGCCTTTGAAGTCTTCTGTGGCTGTTTGGAAAACTTGGTATTACAGGGGTGGTTTCTTCCAAAAATAGGAGTGGTGAGACCGGGAGCTTCCTTTAAAAGGACCCTTTAAACCGGCAGAAGTCATTAATTAACTAACACATTATTCAGCTGACACTTTAATCAATCAGCTTTCTTATTAGTATTCTGTTGATCCCCTGACCCTGTGTCTCTGTACTGTCTGCATGAAGCTGCAGAAAACAGACCACACACCAGAGGAAGGAGATTATTCCTTATTTCATCCTGTATGGGACAAGGGAATAAAGTAGAATGCTGGGGGAAGGGCAATACTGCATTTGTTTTTCATTGAGCTCCAATGCCAGACATCACTTTAGTCTTAAAGTTTATGGTTGCCTTCTTTATAAAAATTTGCCTCTTGTCTGATTCCCTATTGTTAATGTTTAGTATTGTGTAGTGATGCTGGTTTTAGTAAGCTGTATTTTGTGTCATGCTTTAGGTAATGGTGATATTCTTTACAAATAACTCTAGTTTGTATACAGAATATTGAAGAAAATTTCTGGCAAGCTTTGAACAAGTTGAGTCGTGGAGTCATACAGCATGGAATCTAGACCCACCTGTATGTGTTTGGCTCCCCAAAGTTCTCCTATTCTTGATCTTATCCAAATGTCTGATAAATGTTGTAGCCATACCTGCATCCATCGCTTTCTCTAGCAGTTCATTTCACATGCAAACCATTCTCTGTGTAAAAATGTTGCCTCTCATGTCCTTTTTAAATCTTTCTCCTCTCACCTTAAAAATACAGAGCCTGGTTTTGAACTACCCCACCCTAGGGTAAAAACCCTTGTCATTGTCTATGCCCTCCATGATTTTATAAACCTCAAAAAGGTCAACCTCTCAACACTCCCGTGAGAAAAGTCCCAGCCTTTCCAGTCTACTTTTATAACTCAAACCCTCCATTCCCAGCAACATCCTGGTAAATCTTTTCTGAATTGTCTCCAGTTTAATAGTATCCTTTCTATAAGACCTGAACTGCAAACAGTATTTCAGAAGAGGCCTCACTAATATCCCGCACAACCTCAACATGACAATTCCTATACTGAAAGGTCTGAGCAATGAAGGCAGGGAGATAACTGCCTTCTTAACCATCCTGTCCACCTGTGATGCAAATTTCAAAAAATTATGTAACTGAGCCCCTAGGTTTTCCTGTTCTTCAACAGTACCCAGACCCCTACTATTAATTGTATAAGCCCTGTCCCTGTTTGTATTACCAAAATGCAATATCTCACATTTATCTAAATTAAATTCCATCTGCCACTCCTCAGCCCCTTGACCCAATTGATTAAGACCTCTTTGTAATCTTAAATAACCTTCTTCAACTGGTGTCATCTGTAAACTTACAAACTATGCCTGCAATATTCTCATTCAAATCATTTACATAAATACCTTATACAACCTATTTTCTAAGCTACATTACCGGCCTGAAGTATCTGCTTTCTAATTCCAAACATTAACTGGCTGACAGCTACCTAGTGAACTTATGGTGACCCATCATGGATTTATTTTTGACAGATTATCACCAGGTGGTTTATTTAATATTAAGTTAAAGATAGTTAACAGATTAAATAACAGGGGTTACTAGCAAACAAAGAAAAATGTTCTCTGTTCAATGTTAACAATAAGGGGTTCTAAATTTAGACTTGCAGGTTCTACTTAAAGCTGCTTGCAGTTTCCTACATGGAAAAAACAATTGAAAGTAACAACAAAATCAAACTATTGCCTAATCGATCCATTTGGTTGTTCAGATTCCACACAAACATCCACTCAGTCTAAGAACTTTTTCTATCCTTCTTAGCTTAATCCTCTAGTCTCTCTCATATACATTTGTTCTCCCCGAATACATCAATGTCAGTTTCTTCCACTACTCGGTGTAACTGTGAGTTACACCTTTTCACCAATGTCTATGTAAATAAATTCCTCCAAAATTTTTCAGTTCATCTACTAAATTATTAATTTCACTAATTTTGCATTTATGCCCATTTCTTCTGCATTCATCCATAAGTGGGATGGTTTTCTTCACATCATATTGAACCCCTTTATAATGTTGATGATTGCTTTCAAATTCTCACTGAGTTTTCCAGAGAAAAGAGCCACCATGTACTCAAGGTTTGCCAATTTCTGCATCCTTTCATTTTTGGCAGCAATTTTTAAATCTGTTCTGCATTTTTTCTCGTGCTTCAATATTCCTTTTTGTGGTCTAGAGATATTTTGCTGTATTAAATTTAACATGCCACTTTCGTGTCCAATTCTTAATCTATTTACGTATGTCTTCCAGCGTTTTACCACCTTCCTTCAAATTAAATTTCAACAGTATATCTTCAAGTTTTCAGTTAAAACTTTTTAAGCATTTGGTAAGTATATGCAGCCCCTCATAGACCCCTGTGGCACTTCACATCACATATTCTGCCAGAGTGAGTTCCCTTATACCCTATCCTATGTTCAAAGTATTAAACTAACAAGAATCAAATTATTTACTTCATCTGAGTTCAAAAGTTTAATCATACATGGTAGGTTAATTTTGGTGGAATGCTTTGACAGCATCACCAATTTGGAGAAAATGTAGTTACCTATGGTTGCAGCCCCTTCTGCCACACCCTACTTCATAGCTTGATGGCTAACCTTGTCCTTGACATGTCCTTTACCCAGTTCTCAACTATGCCTCTGGGTAGTTGTTTGTGACAATCTCGGTAACAATGTCAGTTTGCAGGCCAAACCATGTAAAGGTAGCATGCAGGCTATTGTCAATATAGAGGAAGAATGACCATCTCCAAATGTCCTTTCCCATGTATACAAAAAAAGTTGTCTTGATGGATTTAGCAGACAAAGTGGTAGTCCCTCCTGCTATTGAATGCATCACAGCACAGTTATATGGACAGATGTAAAGGTCATTGGCATGGACACAGAAGCAGATCATCCACGGCAGTTGACCATATCTCCAGTTGCCTTGACTGCTGATACCACCAAGAATGAACTTGCAAGACCAAGAGAGTGGGATTGGCCAAGTTCAATCTGTCTCCATTCTAGTCAATTCATGTGGAGGTATTTCTTATATGCACATCTCACCAAGTCCTGTTATATCCCAAAATGCACTTTCTTAATAATAACACACACACTACCATACATCGCAGGCTAGAACATAAAGAAGAAACACTATTGCCAATAATTAGCTTAAAGAAGATAGGGATACTCCACCAAACAACACTAAATTCAGCATGACACCATTTTCTACAACTATCAATGATACAACCCTGAAAGCTGTGGTCAACTTCACTTATCTCAGAAGCACA
Source organism: Ginglymostoma cirratum (assembly GCA_024137785.1). Lineage (NCBI taxonomy): Eukaryota > Metazoa > Chordata > Chondrichthyes > Orectolobiformes > Ginglymostomatidae > Ginglymostoma > Ginglymostoma cirratum. The sequence continues at coordinate 1,264,327 of JAHRHZ010000263.1, read as the reverse complement.
AAGTCTAGAAACTCTGAATTGCTAATGAAGAGACAAATAGAATTGCTAGAGCATTTGCCCATGGAGAAAAGTAAGATATAAATCTTACAACCAAACTCATATGTACAAAGCAGTGATAATACGCTCCTTCCTATATGCCAGTGACAGATGCATTATCTACTTCTGATGCATAAAGCAGTTGGACAGATGTGATATGAGATGACTGACTTCAATAACCATAACCATCTTCCTTTGCGTTATGTGTGATTCCAACTGGTGGAGGGTATTTCTCTGATTGTAATTGACTCAAGTTTTCCTCAAGTTCTTTGATGGCACACTTAATCAAAATGCAGCCTTGATATCAAGGGCTGTCACTTTCACCTCACTTCTGGAACCAGTTCTTCTGACAATGTGTGAGCCAAAGCTGCAATAGGGTCAGGAGTTCAGTGGCCCTGGCAGAACCCAAATTAAATGATATTGAGCAGGTTATTGGTAAGAAAATGCTGATTGATAGCATTGTTGATCACCCTTTCCATCACTTTACTGATGATTGAAAGTAGACTGATGGGGCAGTAACTGGCCAGGTTGGATTTGCCCTTCTTTTTGTGTGCAGTATACACATGGGCGCATTGTTGGGTAGGTGCCAGTATTGTAGCTACAATGGACTACCTTACCCAGTGGCATAGCAAGTTCTTGACCACACTTATTCAGTACCATTGCTGAATTGTTGTTAAGGATTAGTGCCTTTGCAGTATCCAGTGCCTTCAGCCATTTATTGATATCATGTAGAATGAATCAAATTGGCTACAGATTGACATTTGTGATGCTGGAGACATTCAGAGGAGGTTGGGGTACATCATCCACCTTTCACTTCTGGTTGAAGACAATTGCAAATGCTTCAGCTTTATCTTTCCTACTGATGTGTTAGGCTCCCCCATAATTAAATTTTTTGTGAAGCCTCCTCCTCCTCCAATGAGTTTCTTAATTGTCCACTATCATTCATAACTGGATGGGGCAGGACTACAGAATTTAGATTAGATCCCCTGGTTGAGGGATTTCTTATGTTCAAGAGTGGGAATTCTGGACTGCTAAGTTTATACAATTTGTCTTCTACTTGACACATCATGTGTTGCAGAGTTGCTTGTAGCAATCTTATAATATCAAGTACTAAACCCCCTAGGCCGTATAGTTATACTGCAGTTGGCTGGAAACAGTGTCTCTTAAACCATGGTACAATATCTGAGAATATGGTGATACTCACCGCCATTTGAAGCTTAAAATTAGCGAGATGCCAATTGACATAAATGTCATCTTGTCAAAACGTTAGGTGTGGATTACTTACTTTCTTTAGAAATACTTTTGGCTTTTCCCTTATTGTATTCTTTACTATCTCATGGACTTATTTGTATGACCAGCTATTTGACTTGTTGACAATACTTTAGTACATTCTCTGAAAGTGATTTGATGCAGTACAGACATAGATAAATCATTCTCTTTTTTTAAAAACTGGGTATTGTTTCTGCCTTTGATGTTTTCTTGCTCCACAGTGCTAACAATAACTATTAGTACCTTTTGTCTATTCTCTTAGCTGTCTTGGTTTTTATATGTCTTTAGGGACATTGTACGTGAAGAACATAATGGATTCTGCTGACTTGATATTTTCTCCTCTTAAGATTGATATCTGCCACTTCCAGACTTCTTTACTCACCATCTGAATGGCTTTCTCTTGCATCTGATTATCATTTGGCTGAGTAAACCTCATCAGCAATTATATCAACATTTCTGTCTCTTGTGAATTATAACTTTAAATTTCCATAGTCACATTTTCCACTAAGCTGGAGAGGTCAAAAATGAAATTACCTATGGATTTCCCAGGATGTTAAACTCTTCTATTAAATCTTGGTCCTTCAACAATTTTATATGTTCTACAAATGAAGTAATCTTCAATGGCTTTCAGAACATCGTTAAAAAATATCTGTTGCTTGTTTTAGATCTTGGCGAGATATAACATCATCAGCTATGCTTGCAATCATGTACCGAAATATATTAATGAGTCCAGCTTCTGATTCAGTATCTAGCTCGGAAGCATTTCTGTATCTTAAGAATTGTTTTCTCCAAGATATCTATTTCTGTCATCTATTTGGTCCATCTCTGAAATGTAATGTTCCTGGCAGTATTCTTTCTGCTGCTATGTCTTTTAATGATGTTATTGCCATTGCATCAAAGACTATTAAATATGCAGTATAACAACGCTGCTGCAGACTATTTCTATACTGGAAGAAATTCCCACTGTTTTGTGGTCAGAATGGAGGATTCCCACCTTCTGCAAGTGAAATTGATGATTGCTTGGTCTGGTGTGGTGGAAGAGAAACATTTTGTAGTCTAATAAGAAGAATCTCGTGTCTTCAGCAAGATGTATTTTATTGCATAATAGAAACTACATACAAGTTACATTGATGTCATAGACGTAATTACAGAGACAATGAGGAAGAACTAGATATTAGGTCTTCCTTCTTCAAGATCCAAAACTGATCTCCTATCAAGTCCATATGAAATCATCATGGTTATGCTGAAGTCATGCTCTAGTATTAGCCCTTTCAGATCCATACACCTTTATAAAACAAAAGGCTTTTTAAAAAAATCAAATTCTTTATTTTTCAGCTTTTTTTAATGTTAACTTATTCAACCTTTTTTAAGTTTACAATTGCAGAAGCAATTTTGGTAAATGTAAATCTATGTGAATCTACTGCAATAAAAAGAAAAGGCTCTCAGACACCTTACCTCAGCATCAGATGTTACTGAATCTCAGAAGGTTTCGCAGCAGGTCTAAATTGATAGCAGCTAGTGACAGTTACCTGGGAAGTAGCATTGCAAAAGTGATGACAGTGATTTGAAATGGTTCATATTGAAAGAACAGAGCAGAAATATTGATACGAATAATATGACCATTGAACTGAGCTCTCAACTATCACTGGTGTATAATGTGAGAAAGAGAAACTAGAAAGTAGTTTCAATTGCAAAAACAAAATTTATTATATAGGATTGTGACCTATGGGGACCATTTCAACTGGAGAAAGCAATTTGTATTTCACAGGAGTAAATTGTCATCAACAAAGATTTGAAAAATAACAATGCACCAATAAAATGCAAATAGATTTCAGTTAACCTTCAGATTTGACTGGCCTTGTCCACTCTCTTGCGAGACATTCATGAATGGCCCATTGTCAATCCCAAAAATTGGTAAATAAAGCTGGCAGACAGTTGTGACTAAGCTGACTGGGTCAGAAATCCAATAATGTTCTAAGTTTATCTCCAAAATAAATCACTCTCTTTATCCCAGTTAATTTGAATATGAATGCATCACATGGAGTTGTAGCTGTAACAGGGAGATATCAGCAGCAACATCTGTGTGTAAGAACAAAAGCAGAATGTATTCCAATTGCTAGAGGTTTATCATCATTTTTATGGTAATAGTGTTAGTCTGTACATCAATGACTAACTGCTGGGCAGGTTTTGGCTTCGTAAATATCAGTACTACCTATAATAAACAAAGCCACAAAAAAATGTATGATTCTGCATATGGTGAAAAATCTCTTCTGATGTGACAATTTAAAATGTCACACATAAAAGTCAGTGCCATATTTTAAGTTTTGTTTCACAGTAGGTTATTTCATAGGGTAACGTTTAACCAGTAGCACAGTTATGACCAGTGAACATGCCAGTTAATGAAATTTTGTTTCTAGAGAGCTTTTGCTCAGACCTTGATTCATTCCCCATGCGTTCAACAGCGTTTGCTGAATGTTAACAATAAGAATGATTGAATAACTAGAATGTTTTCTCTGTTGAATTAAGAAATTTCTACTGTGTTTTATATTATTAGTTTGTACTGTGATCAGGCCTATGTTCTGTTCTATTTTACTGATCATTGACACTAAAGGATTGATACAAGTTGCCTGACTTCAACAGAAGTGCTACAAATATAAATGCAGCGGTAAGAGATAATAGGAACTGCAGGTGCTGGAGAATCCAAGATAACAAGGTGTAGAGCTGGATGAACACAGCAGGCCAAGCAGCATCATAGGAGCAGGAAGGCTGACGTTTCGGGCCTAGACCCTTCATCAGAAAATCTTTTCATCATTTTCTGATGAAGGGTCTAGGCCCGAAACGTCAGCCTTCC
>JAHRHZ010000263.1:1226896-1259771 GCA_024137785.1 Ginglymostoma cirratum | reverse complement strand
GGAGCAGGAAGGCTGACGTTTCGGGCCTAGACCCTTCATCAGAAAATGATGAAAAGATTTTCTGATGAAGGGTCTAGGCCCGAAACGTCAGCCTTCCTGCTCCTATGATGCTGCTTGGCCTGCTGTGTTCATCCAGCTCTACACCTTGTAATCATAAATGCTGTGGTACTGTCTTTCTGTGGCACCACACAGCTTTGTTTCTGAGGCTCCTGAAAAGGTATCAGTTGCTTGTTCAGGTAATGTTGCTGAAGCAATTTAGTTTTTGAAAAAGGAAGACTCGTTCCTTTCATGACAACTGGATAACTGAAACATATACAGCCAATTAAGTATTTCTGAAGTGGACCCATTGTTCATATGTAGGAAATACAAATTTGCACGCAGAAAATTCTCAAAAGCAGCAATGTGATTGTAACATGAGAATTGAACATACAGACAGCCCAAAGAGTATGAAGCAGGATTCTTTATCCCGATGGCATTAGGTCATTGCAAACATGAAGGGCAATTAGGATTAACTACTAAACAATGAAGTAGTTACAGTGTAGAAGTATTTATAAAGACTGTGGTTTACTTTGTGTTCAGAAATCCTTTATCTCTCTGCTCCATCTTTCCATCATCCTTCCTCCCTTCCTTCTCCCACACTTACCTCTTTTTTTCCAGAGAAAATCCATTTGACTACTTGAGTTGCCTTCACTCACCATTGCTACCTACTCCTGTAGGTTCCAGCACAAACGTTTGAGTTCCCCAACTTATTACCTTCCCTTAACGTCACCATCTAATGCTTGAGATTCTGGTAACACCTCCAGACCAGAAATTTGCCATCCCAGCATCTACACAGTAACAGTTGCATGATACGCACACTCAATGATTGCTAGAATGTTCAAGTGGCAGTATTTACTTCTTGCATCACTGCTCCAGTCAAATGGTAAAATTTGGAATGATAGCAAAACATTTTCTCAAAGAAGACCTTCCCTGCTTCTTATCTGTTAGCTTCTAAGGGATCCAATCTTTATAGTGAATCACTCATATTGAGGTTCATGTTGATCATGAGTCATGTGAATGATGGCTAATTGCTTCAGTGGCTGCCTTCCAGCAGATCATTGAAGTAGGGGATTGAGGGTAATCGGTGGTTGCTGGGAATTGTCTCAGGTGTGGGACCATGGTCCTCCATTGAAGCAGTGATGGGGTACCTTGGAGTGAAGAGGGAGGACAGAGAGAGGGATGGTCTTTTAGGGTTCCTGGTTAGGCAGACGTGTGTGTGCGATGTTGTGCAGGATGTTCTGGCTGAGTGGTGTTGCTTCGGGTCTCGGGGCCATGGAATGAGATGTTTGAGGTGATTGGCTCATTGCATTGATAAAGACATGCCACCCAAACCACAGAATTATAGTTAGTTGGCAACTGACATGTGTAAGCAGACCACAGAATGTTCGGGAACAAATGTTAAGAGATGAATGAGTGACCACATAAGCGAATGGGCACTGTGTGCTTGAATCTGATTAGTAGATGTGTAATGTGTGGCGATTTGGTAGAATTAACTGCATAATAGATTTGATGTAAGTAACCACATAGTTAGCAGTTAGCTTATGATTTCAATGTAAAAGTGTATAAAGATAGTGTTACGAGGGTATTCTGCAGAGTGAGCTTGATTGTCCTGCATGACAATCTTGAGTTCCACTCCTTGCTGTAATTGATTGCCACTCGAATAAACCACTGTTCCTGTTGAATTCCCAAAGCTCTCAGAGTCCTCTTGCCTCATAGACCGAGGTCACTCCTAGACCCACAAAGTGTTCTTTTCCAGATAGGGAGGCGGCCTTTGCACACTGGGTGCACACCCTCGCTCCATAATACACAAATCACTCCATGACTCAGAAGTGATTTTGCTACATTCAAGTCATCATGCACCAGATCTTCAGATTCCAGAATACTATTGAGTGAGCTGTTTGCCCCACATCATCCACCAGACTTCTGGCTGCAAACAACTGTCCTCTATAAAACATTTTCTGAGGCTGTCCTTCACCTATTGGTTCAATAACGTATGTTACGGCACCTATGTCCTGCGACTCAATGATCCTTTGGGGTTCAGAGTTCTACAAATCCTACATCTTACTCCGATCCTTCATATTCCAGTTTCAGAGGTATGCCCTTGCACTAATCGGAAGGTCTGTCCTGTCAGGCTTGAGATCAGTTAATGTTTTCTTTTTTGTGTTTGTCTTTCAGACCTCTTGGCACCATCTCAAATCACTGGCTTTGCCTTGCGTAATGCTACTCGTTGATCTGGCCATCTCCATGACCAGATGTGGTTAACCCAAGGAGATGATCCATTGAAAGGACTAGGTGTTGTCCAAAGAGGAGATAATGTGCAGAATAGTGCATGGATGAGCACAGGGTACTTTATAATCATATACCATCTTCAGAAGATACTCAGGCCATCTCTGTTTATACTCATGAAGCAAGGTTCACAGATAGTTGTGCAGAGTACAGTTGAAATGTTTGCACTGTTTATTATGCTCTGGATGGTAGGAGATTGTATGGCTCTTTGCAAAATCATAGACTTTGCAAAGGTCCTGTAGGATCTTACTCTCCTGATCACAGTAAATCTGAAATGGAACACCAAATGGACAGACCAATCACGCACTAACATTCTGGCTATAGTTGAGACCTTTGATCACAGATGGAAGTGGCCTGTGTGAACTTGCTGAAGATATCCATGAGCATGGGAATATGCTCTGTCCCATTATTTCCAAAGTCAAACTATAAAATCTACTGTAAGGACCTCAAGAGGTCTCTTCATGGCCAGTGATCTCACACTGGGGTAAAGTTACCTCCCTGCTTTGGCCAAAACGCATCTCTCACAATTTCAACAGTAATCATTAGTACGAGCAGGCTTCCCAGACCAGTAGGATCACTCAGTAAAAAACGTGAAGAACTACGGATGCTGGAAATCAGAAACAAAAACAGAAATTGCTGGAAAAACTCAGCAGGTCTAGCAGCATCTGTGGAGAGAAAGCAGAGTTAATGTTTTGGGTCCGGTGATGCTGTCAGATCTCTTGAGTTTTTCCATTAATTTCTGTTTTGTGCCAATAAACCATTGTCTGGTCAGGACAGTTGATTTTCTGTTATTTGGTGCTGTCAACACTGACACTTGAGGCTGACAGGAAGGACGTGTGCTTTTACCTCTCACTGTGTCAGGAACCAGCCAATTGAGGACTCCATCCTTCTCCCCAACTCCCTTCCATCACCTCAGGTCTTCTCGCGTCTGTTAGGACTCCCTTAACAGCTAGCACTGGGTTGGTAGATGTTGGGCCTTCCAGTAATGGTACAGTCTACCACATCAATCAGCTGAAGCTATCTGTGACCTATCTTGAAAGAGGACCTCAAAGGTGAAACCACACTGAGCTCTACCTGTCTGGATCCCACATCATTACATCAGTGACTCTCCATAGAATCTTAGTCAGAATGTCATAGAGAGTCAGGCTCAGAATGGTGCATTTGACTTTGGGCAATGCATTAACCACAACTCATGCCAATTACTGGGGTAGTTAATGCACATAGTCAGTCCTCCAACTAAGAAATTTGCATTCATTTTGCCTGATCTCTACCAAAATCTGTGTTGCTCCAAGCTTAATGGATGTTTAAAAGTAGCTGAGTGGATTGTAGCCTGTAATCACTTCAAACTCAACACTGATCAGAGTGTCGCTAAACGTCTGGGAAATAATCCACCTCAAAGCTAGCAGTTTAAGTTTCATACTGGAGTAATTCTCCTCACTGCTGTCATTCAGCTTGAGTCTCTGACAGGTAAAAGCTAAAACATTCTTCTCTGCCCTTAAACCTTTGACAACACTGTTCCTAGGATAAGGAAACTGTTATCAATTTTCGGTATGAAAGGAATTTGGAAACCATTGTAGTCAAGAATAGAAGTTAAGACAAGCGTCTGTTTCAGGGTGCAAAAGGAATCCTCACATGCTGTGATGCTCCATGAAGTATCATGCCTTATTTAGACCATCCCAAAAATTGTGTAGCATTCTTTGCTTTTCTCAGCAAATTATGAAAGCCAACTGTGCAGAGCCTTGCACAAACCTCCTGTCGTAACCAGCTAGACCAAAGAAACCCAAACAGTTTCCTCCCACCTAAGGCCGGGGCGAGGGGGCCACTCCTGTACTGTTCAGATTTCCTCATCTCAGGAGTAATGCCTTCAATGATAACAAAATGCTCAAGTTGTCATACATTTGGTCTGGAAGAATTCGCACTTGTCTGGATTGAGTTTCAAGTTAAACTGTGACAAGTGGTCCGAAACAGTATCTATTTTTACAAGGGTCTCTTGAAATGTATAACCAAAGACAAATATGTCATCCAGATACATGAGGGAGGACTGAAAATTAAGGTTGTCAAAAACTTTATGCATTGCACACATCAAATTAGTAGAGTTTTCAGGTGCCTGTTCAGAATGATGTCCTTTCAATGTCCTGTTCAGTGATCAGTAGTTGGTTAGAAACATGAGCCAAATCAAGACTGCGGAAACACTTGGCACCTTTGAGAACTTGCAATGCTTCCTCAATCCTCGGTAGAGGGTAAACATCTTTATGATTTTTTGTCTCGAGTGCCTGGTCGTTGACACAGATCCTAATTTTTCTGTCTTTCTTCTTCTCAAGGGCTAAGGGGGAGGTGTATGGACTTGATGTCTCTCAGAGGACACCTTGGTCTTATGCAATTTGCCCTGGACTTCTTCCCAGTGATAGAGAGGGATCCACAGTAAGGAATCTTTACTGGACGGTCACCTTTAGTCGCAATCTGTGACTTATCATGTCACAATAAACAATTTCATCACCATCTTGACTGGAAGTTGTTCCATATTTGGTGAGAACAGAAACAAGCTACATCCTCTGGGTCTTCGCCAATTCGTCAATGTCCATTTTTGAAATGGCAGCCAGTCCAATATCTACAATACCGACAGGTTTAAGGACATTTACAGCTGCTAATAGCTGAAGGTAAACATCTTTGTTGCTGAAATTGGCAATCTCCATGTACACCCTTTCCTCTTTTCCCTCAGTGATGAGGCTGGCTCCCAGAGTTAAGCCAAATGAGAGTTCTGCTAAACTTGATGCTCTAGCACGACCTGATGTTGATCAGCTGGAGATGGCTTTAATGAGTTTGCACAATTAGTGATAGTGTGGGAGACTAACAGGACATCCTTATTCTCTGCTATTCAAGCAGTCCTAAAGCCCAATACAGCTTGAGTATTTGGAGCAAGGTCAAAACCTTCTGAGCCTCTCTTGTCAATGTGCCACCCATAGCAGGGACCATGCATGCTTTACAAGGACACCTGGATATCTTCTGATACGTTTGACCCCAACACCACTTATATTCTTTGTTTCTACTGGAGTATTGACCAAGTCATGAGCTATCAGAAACACCAAGCTGTAAAATGTATGATTGGGGATGGATAGACAGAGCTCAATGATAAGGGATATTCAAATCCTGCGAAGTAATGAGCCAGATGAGGGAAGAAACATCAGTTGGCTCACTACCCTCAACAAGATGCTCATGAGAAAATTGGTGGGTAATGGTTGATGCCACTACTCTTGTTTCAATTAGGCACAATGCTTCTACCCTGAAAATTTCACGCTCACTATCAGACAAGTCCCTATTGCTCTATATATACAACGGATCCTCTTTCTGCCCCTCACCTGGCCTCTTCGTGGGAGGCTCAAATAGTTTAATATCTGGTGAGAAGGGAAGGCTGTTGCACTGGATAATGTCGCTGAGCCTGAAAGTATGGTGGCTGTGGTTGTTCAAGTCAGTCTTGAAGTGCACAGCCCTGTCATAATTTCAATGTCTCTTTGGAACATCTTTTGGATGAGATTAGCTGCAAGGCTACCATGGAGCAAGAACGGGATCTGTGCAAACTGTTCTACAACTTCAGCCTGAGGCCTACATCCCCATTTGCTCCCTGATTGTAACCTCTGTCCTGGTCTTAGGAATCTAATGTTTCCCCATTTTCCGGATAATGTGGTGCCATGCTTCAAAGATAGATATTTAAGGTTTGTAGGTATTAAACCTCTTTAGGAGTACTGCTTCCTGTTGTGTATTTGGTAAATATGGTGGGCTGTTACTTTGTTACAGTTCAATCACATGATATCTTCATTGTATCATTGGCCAAGCACTGTGTATTCCAAGAAGGTCAAGAAGCATTGGCGAGGTATTACACAATTAGCAAGAAGTAGATCATTGTAGCACAGATGGGAACAGCCCCGTACAAACAAGAGACAATGTAGTATGTAGAAGACAAGCAGATCAACTCTTGACAACTAGAAAAGATCTGCCAGAGACAACAGTAATTCAATATCTACCAATAACTGTACAAAGTAGAGACCTGAATATACCTGAGAGCAGACAATAACTAGAGCATCTGAGGGAAACAGTACCTTGATGGAGAATACCACAACATTGTGCAAACCTCTGAACATTCAGTGATCCCAGGAAAAGATATCATATGAGGTTTCTATTACACCTAAAACACCAGAGGCTAATTCCAAAAAGAAAAATAAAGAGAGGCCTGAAGTATGCCAACAGTGACATCCTCTGGAACACCTTATCTGTTGTGTATATACTTTTAAATATTGTGGGCGCATTCATTGCAGTAACTTCAGATGTAAAGGAACAGGGATGTTGTGTATTTAGTAAGTATGGTGGACTGTCACCTTGACAATCTGATCAGGTGACATCATGATGATATCATCAGCCATTTTGGGTAAGAAGCAGCTTAGTCTAACCATGCTACCTGCAGAGTGAACACCTCCTTAATAAAGGTCCTGCTGTGTTTTTAACACTTCAGCCTCCTGGTCCTTCCTGAAGCATAACACAAGAGGAAAACTGGTGACAAGGATGAAAACTGCTTGGAGTGCCACTGGGCCAATCCACAAATTTGTCAAAAAGAAACATAGTCCTAACTGAAGATCCCGGATGCACTTCAATAAAATGAAGAAAAGAAATCAAAAGACACCGTCGCTACACTGAAACAGGTACAGTCAGTAAGGAAACGAAAATGGAATTTGTCTCCCACCAGAGTCAAGTTTTAGGGTGGCATGGTGGCTCAGTGGTTAGCACTGCTGTCTCACAGCACCAGGGACCTGGGTTCAATTTCACCCTCAAGCAACTGTCTGTGTTGAGTTTGCACATTCTCCCTGTGTCAACATGGGTTTCCTCCAGGTGCTCTGGTTTCCTCCCACAGTCCAAACATGTGCAGGCTAAGTGGTTTAGCCATGCTAAATTGCCCGTAGTGTTCAGGGATGTATAGATTAGGTCGGTTATATGGGGATGGGTCTGGGTGCGCTGCTCTGTGCGTCAGTGTGGACTTGTTGGGCTAAAGGCCCTGTTTCCACACTGTAGGGATTCTATGATAAACACAGCAGGAGAAAGCTCGCCATATGCTCCACCCTGAAGGAACACTTAAGTAATGAGTACCCTGCAAGGAGAAAAATGTCTTAAACTATGCGTGTAGTCTTGGAAAGAAACAGGCAGCCTCAGGAATAACTTTTTCAAAAAGGAAGAAACACAGTAATGCTAAAATTGCTATACAATGCTATACAGGCCCTTCCTGTTTCTAAACAAAAGCAGAAAATATTAGTCCCATGAAACCATATGATGAAAATACAGAGAGTTCCAACTCCAGCTCAAAGAGATTCCATTATTTTGTTCAAGCCAACAAAATTGCAGCAAGTAACTCACCTCCTGATTCCACAAAGCCTGACAACCTTCTAAAAGGCACAAATCAGGAGTGATGTGTAATATTCCCAATTGCCTGGGTGAATGCATCTTCAATAACACTCCAGATTGGCTTGACATCATCCAGGATAAAGCAGCCTGCTTGATTGGTACCACATCTACAAATATTCACTCCTTCCACCTCCAATGCACAGTAGCCACAATGTGTACTACCTAGTAGATGCACTGTGCAGAAATTTGACAAGGCTCCTTAAACAGTACCTTCGACGGCCATCGACTCTACCACCGAGAAGCACAGCAAATATATGTGAGTATTACCACCGGCAAGTTTTCCTCTAAGCCTCGCTAGGAAGTGTATCATTGTTCCTTAATTGTCGCTGGGTCAAAATCCTTGAACTCCCTTCCTAAAAGCAGTGTGGCTGTACCTATACCAAATGGACTGCAGCTCACTACCATCTTCTCAAGAACAAAGGTTGATTGGCAATAGCTGCTGACCAGCCAAGCAAAGCCCACATCTCCTGAACTAATAAAAATAAAGGATCAGTAAATGCAACCATATACTAATGCTATTTCACATTAATGCAGTCTATAGCACCACAAAAATTAAACATCTTGAATTTTGAGAAAACTTGCAATTCTCATGGTTCATTTCAATGCCAACTATCTAAAAAAATATATGGGTTACTGGAGGAAAATAAATTAAATCAGAACTTTGGTGACTTTCACTGCAGCATCTAAAATTGATTCCACATCTGTGCATTATCATGTACACCCCTCATTACACACCTAAATAATTAATTTCTTGTGTGCTTAAAATATAATACTAATTCAGATAATTTCAACAAAGAAACCATATGGTCTCTGTAATCTTTTTGTCCAAAACCTGCAATTTCATTATCATTCAGAACGTGGATCATTCGAACCCCTACTAGATAACAGAAAGTCAAACACAACCTTTATAGCATAATTGCTTTCATCAAAAGGACCTTGTAAATTATTCGCCATATTTTCTTGTAAACTTTCTATCCAAGTTATTTTGATATCTCTATTTGGTATCGCCTACACGTATTTGTTTTAGGGGTACAGGGCATTCAAAATTTGAATTGCCTGAAAGGCCATTTGATGGCAAAATAAAAAAGCAAAGAACAAGATTAAAAAATCAGCTCTATCAAGCTGCTCCTAATCCATCTTATTATGGATTCTACTCCACCTATTTAATCTCCTTAGTAAAAGAGTATTAAGGGTTTTTTTAAACTAAGAAATCATTAGAAATTTAAAAATGGTGTTTACTAATCCTAAAGATTTAGCAAGTGCTTATTGCTATACTTCATACAAGATAGTTTTATGATGCTTTGTCCATGTTTTGTATACCCAGCCTCACAGTATGGAAATACAGAAGAAATAGAAAATATATATGTATAGAAAGGGAAATTATGCAAGAAGCCTTTTAGGCTTAATAAGGAATTTAACATGCAGGTTTCCACCTCACTGACTTTTCTCTATTTAGCTCATTGTCATGAAGAACATGTTGAGTGCGATAACACAACAAGCTTTCAGTAATGCGGAGCGATATTTTCAACTTGTTTTAAAGCTCAGTGGATGATTTATGTAGAGTTGCCAAATTGAATAAGTTAAAAAAAATTCAGCCCAAAGTTTAATAAAGAATCGAGAACTTAACATGGGAAAGGACTATCCTTAGCTTCAGACTACCTACTGCCTATTTTTATTTTCCCAACCTGTTCTTTAACAGCTGGTGGCTAAAGTAAAAGACAACACGCAAAGTAGTGGACATCCCACAGAGAATGCCTGAAATGGTAGTTATTGGCTGGCTAGCTTCACAAGTCCCGCACAATTGCGCAAGTCATAAAGCTATGCAAGAGACCACCTAACATCTTTTAGAATACTTTCTTTCATCATGTTTTTCAGGATGTATTTTGTACTTTCTGCATTTTCGTTGTCTCCTGCTGACTGTAACTACATTATTAATATTGCTATCAGCAGGGCATCATAGACCATGGAGTCCAAAACTGTCTGGATATAAACTTAATGACATTAGATGACTTCTGTAAATTGCTTTGTGACCCGAGGAATTCAGCAGGTTATCCATAGTTCCAACATTCATTCTGGTTCATTGCTCATACCCCCTGCAAGCCCTCTATTCATTAGGCAACATCCAAATATAGAGCTTTATGCTTTTTATTATTATTACAGTTCATTATACATTTACAATGTCTAAAGTCTCTCCTTTTCCCTTGAAAATCTTCATCAAGAAACATTATGGTAAAGTTTAAAATGGTGTACTGAATCAGAATTGAGGCACAAATGAGTGGTCGTTAAATGTTCTTCTAAGTAATTACTCAGATTAAATGTGTATGTGTCACTTTTAAAACAAGCAACTAGTAACTTCAGAAGGTGATTTCAACCATCCCCACATAATACACTTGCAATTTAAAATGTTTTGCAATATTTTAATTGGTTAGCTTCAATATAAGTCAACCGATTGTCACAGATGTCTTCAAACAAGTTTTAGGGATAGAGGTGATGCATTTGTGCCATAATTCTAGGTTCAGTGTATGATAAATAATCATCATTAACAGGTAATTGCCAGTTACATGTTCAATATGAAGGAACGAAGACAATTAATGTTGGATAAAGTATGTTGGCTTTGCTTGTAATGTCCAAATCCTGAGAATAATAATTTAGAATACAGTGCAATTACCAATATTTGTAATATCAAATAAACTAACCCACTAATAAATCTTAACTATTAGTAGTTAAATAAAAGTGTAAACTCAATAAACATTTAATTAATGTGATTCTTAATATTTTTGAATTTATATAACACAAGAAAATTCAAGATGAAATTTTTTCTTTCATTTTTGTTGCACATGTTCAAACTGCTGAGCTAAAAAGGCAACACATTCCCTCCTGTTTATCTTAAAGCTATAATGAAAACAAACAGAAAACATTGGAAGCGTTTGTGCAATTGTGAGAGATTATTTTGAACTAAATTGTCTGAAGATGTGCAATCAAAGTGAAAGAGAAAATGAAATGTCAAGTTTTATACTGCTGGATAAAGTCAAAAGCTTAAAAACTAAACTCATAGCAAGACAGGGTGAAAGACAAGAGTGACAATGACAGTTAAGCAGACCTTCCCAAAGATTAATGAATGTTCCAAAGGCTCCTGACCCTATCAATTAGATGTGAACAATCCAGGCAAAACAGAATAAAACTACTATGCAACATTTTAAAAGAACAAGAAAAGCACAAAATGAGAAAGAGTATAAAGAAGAAAAACTCATTGGATCAATAAACTGAAAAAGAATAATAAAAACAGCAACATGAAAATCAGAACATACTTTGCAGGTGCAAACTGATTATCAGAAGGGAGAATGGTTAAGTTGTGTGTTTTGAAGTTGACATGGACATAATCTGGCACAGCCAGATCAATGAAAACAAAGACAAGTAAGCTATTTTAACACATTGTCAAACTGCCCAGAGCCAGTGAATTCCATTGTTTAACAGTCAGCAACATTCAAGACAAATGTTATTCACAATAGATAACAGGCATTAAGACAATGTATTCTCATCCAGTTGCCTTTTTTCTGATATTTGACAAAAAGTAATTAGATAATGCACGAATAAATTGAAAAAAATGTAGATCCCCATTCTATTTCATTAGCTCTTCATCGGGATGCTGTCCACAATTTCAGATGAAAGCTTGAACTCTTCTCAGAAAAACATCAAAGATTCCATGGCATTCTTGAAAAGTTGAATTGGGATGTTCTGTGATTTGTGGCCAATATTTATCCCTCAAGCAACATCGCTAAGCCAGATTATCTAGTTATTATCCCAGTTACTGCAAAACTAATTTGTTGGCTCTAAAGCACTTTGGGGCGTTGTAAGGTCATAAAACATGCTATATAAATGCATGTTCTTTATCTGTTCTTCTAAATACCTCTTCATCTTTCCTTGTATCTTCTCATATTCTTCCTTTTTAATAGTGTTTTAAGTGAGGTCTTTGTATCATAATCTTAGTACGTTGTGTTGCGTTCAAAGGAGTAAACTTTCTAGCAGTCAAAATTTACATGTCTGCCACATCCAATGCATTACAAGAAATGAATACTGGAATGGTGACATTGAGTGTCACGTTGTCCAGTTTTATTCCTTCAATCATAATCACTGTTAAATGATCCTTCTTCATGCAGTGGTGTTAATTCTGACCATGAACAATTAATGATGATGTGATGCCTCACAGTCTTCAGAGGCAGCCAACAATGGAAAAATCCACTCAATAAATTAATATTTTTGTAATTGGTGCTAAATTGCCTTGATTTGAGTAAGCTATCTATTAATGATGTTATACTGGCTGCTACGATATTTTATCTCTGAGAATATTCCTCTTTTTTAAAATTTACAAGGTTACTATTTGGTCAGTCAAGTGTTTTGCCCATTAGTGTGGATTTATGAAGAAGCAGTACATTATACTTTTTTTAAAAATCAGCATGAAATGTGGAAACACAGTATGGAGCTGGAGGAACACAGCAGGCCAGGCAGCTTCAGAGGAGCAGGCAAGTTAATGTTGTGGGTCAGGACCCTTCTTTTTTTTTGACAATATAAACTCTGGGTTGGAGAGTGGAGTGGTTGGTATCAGGCAACCTTCTGTGTTTTCTGTATGGACAGGAACTGACACATATCTGAATAGGCCTCTGGGAAGTTATTAAAGTATAAATGACCTTTTGGGGACGTTCTGTTGAAAATATATTAGAAAGCAACTTGTGGACTTGACAGCTGCCAATGTCTAATTGTCGACACAAACTGAAATATAACAGTGGGCCATACTTGGTGTCTGGAAATTGAAACTTTGTGAAAATGGGTATGAAGAAAACCATTTTCTCATAAGAAGGTGAAATGACCCACATTCAATCCTCATTGTGTCATAATTGATTGGGCCATAATTTCTGTGGTTAATAGGAACACAAATAGCATAGTTAAATGACAGAAACTGGCTTGTTATTTTTCTTTCTCTCATGGGATATAGGTGTCTCTGGCTCAGATCCCATGTATTGCCCATCTCTAGTTGCCCTTGAGAAGATGGTGGTGAGCTGCCTTCTTGAACAGCTGCAGTCTATGTGCTCTAGGGAGACCCACAATGCCATTAGGGAGAGAATTCCAGGATTTTGACCCAGTGACAGTGGAGAAATGGCAATATATTTCCAAGTCAGAACAATGAGTGTCTTGGAAGGGAAGTTGCAGGTGGTGGTGTTCCCATATATATGCTGACCTTGTCCATCTAGATGGAAGAGGTTGTGGGTTTGGATTTTCTGCAGTGCAATTTGTTGATAGTACACACTGCTATTACTTGAGCATCGGTCCTGGAAGGAATGGATGCTTGTGGGTGTGGTGCCAGTCAGGTGGGCTGCTTTGTCCTGGATGGTGTCAATCATCTTGAGTGTAATTGGAGCTGCACTCATCCAGTCAAGTGGGGAGTGTTCCATCACATACCTGACTTGCACTTTGTAGATGGTGGTCAGGCTTAGGAAAGTCAGGAGGCAAGTTACTCGCTGCAGTATTCCTAGCCTCTGACCTACTCATGTCGCTAGTGAATTAAATGGCATGTCCAGTGAGTTTCTGGTCAATGGTAACTGCCAGGATGTTGATTGTGAGGGATTCTGTGTGGTAACACCATTGAATGTCAAGAGGCAGTGGTTCAGTTGTCTCTTCTTGCCTGGCATTTATGTGATGCGAAGGTTACTTGCCATTTGTCAGCCTAAGCCTGGATATTAACCAGATTTTGTTGCATTTAAACATGGACTGCTTCAGTGTCTGAGGAGTCATGAAGGGTGCTGAAACATTGTGCAATCATTGGTGAACATCCCCACTTCTAACCTTATTGTGAAGGGAAGATCATTGATGAAGCAGCTGAAGATGGTTGGGCCTAGGGCACTAGCCTGAGGAATCCCAACCGAGATGTCCTAGAGCTGAGATGACTAACCTCAACAGTCATAACCATTTTCCTGTATGCCAGTTATGACTCCAACCAACGGAGGGTTTGCCCCCTGAATCCCAGTGATTCCAGGATTCGCACTGCTAGGACTTCTTGATCCAGTCAAATGTGGCCTTGATGTCAAGAGTTGTCACTCTCACCTTGCCTCTGGAATTCAGCTCTTTTGACCATGTTTGAATCGAGGCTGTAAATGACGTCAGGAGCTGAGTGGCCATGGCAGCACCTAAACTGGGCATCAGTGAGTAAATTATTGTTGAGAAGGGGCTGTTTGATAGCGCTGCCTATGACACCTTCCATAATTTCACTGATGATCAAGCGTTGACCGATGGGATGGTATTTGGCCAGATTTGACCGGCTTTCTGTGTATAGAACATACTTGAGCATTTTTCCACATTGTCAGTTAGATGTCAGTGTTGCACTATACTGGCACAACTTGGTTACAGTTACAGCAAGTTCTGGAGCATAAGTCTTCAGTACTATTGCTGGAATGTTGTCACGGGCCATAGCCTTTGCAATATCCAGTGCCTCCAACCATGTCTTGATACCATTTGCAGTGAATTGAATTGGCTGAGGACAAGTATCTGTGATGCTGGGAACCATTGGAAGAGGCCAAGATGAATCATCCACTCAGGACTTCTAAGTGACGATTGCTGCAAATGCTGCAAAGTTATCTTTTGCAATGATGAGTTGGGCTCTTCCATGAAAAAGGATGGGATATTTGTGGAGCCTTCTCCTGCAGTGAGTTGCTTAATTGTCTGGATGGGGCAGGACAGCAAAGTTCATACCTGATCCATTGGTTGAGAGTCATTTAGCTCTGTCAATCATTTGCTGCTAACGCTGTTTCACATGCAAGTAATCCTGTTTTGTAGCTTCGCCAGTTGACATCTGATTTGTGATAGGAAACACCTTGGTAATTCATAAGGGCTTACAAGGCCTAAATCTGGGATACAAGGACCACAGAGAAAAGACATGTCACTCAGAAAAAGGAAGAAGCCTGTGTGGAAATATATGGAGAGGCAGAGAAATTGGGCTGTTATTTTTACCTGTAGATTATATCTTCACTACAGGGCTTGACCACAGTTTTAACTGGAAAAGCCATAAGAATGGTGTTCCACATGGTAAACACCACATTGTGTGTTCATTCCCAGCAGCTTCAACTGCCATTTACTATAGTGAAACAAAGCGAGATCCTGAAATAGCAATGTTTCCATTGACTTTTTGGACTCTTTCACAGCACATGCCTCATCAATTTTTGTGTGCGGCCATTATGATAAAGAGCGAATGGGTGCTGTTGCACTTACACTTTAGGTGTTGAGAAAATGAATGTTTTCTTTTTATTCTTCTTTTTAATTTAAGTACAGACTCCCTCAAGGGATAAGAGCACTTCTTTTAAACACATTGAATAATAGTCGGTCAAGAGGTGGAAAAGGAACAGCAATCCCATCACCTCTGCCCAGTATGTAACACAAGCTCCTGCTCGTGAAACTAAATTATTCAGTTTACAGTTCCATATTCGGAGAATTAAGAGGAAGAGGGGAATATTATTCAGATCCCCCAAATCCAGGTGACAGCTAAATAGATTAACATGATAAAATTTGACCCATTTTTCTCAGATTATTTTATTGAACTTCTGTTTCAATTACAGATTTGAGGCCCGGTATCTTCTTGTTTTCAGACTAAGTCTAAAAGCAGAACAAATTGTTGGAGAGAAATCCATGGTTTGTCAAGATGTGGAAACCTTACAGATGTGATTGGAAAGCAGGCATCTGATTGGTAGCCAGTTGATTTTTGATTGGCATTGGAATTAAGAATAAGGAAGTCCCAGCCCAGGTGGAAATGTAGATCTTGGGACTTCCCAACCAGAAATTAACACGGGTGGAAATGGGAACGTAGGAGCATCCTGGTACACAACTCTGTCATCAAATTAAATTTCCTTCCTACTTCCAAGCCCAAAAATCTCATCTGTACACTGGATTTGAATGACTTCTTAAAAATGAAGTTGAAGAAAATTGTATCTGCAAGTTGCCAAATGAACCACATGCTCCAAATTTTGTAGTCATTACAAAGCTAAAAGTCTTTTTTCACTTGCCCTTTAAGAAGAGTTTTTCACACAGCAAGACTAATTTTCCAACAAAGATGGGTAACATTCTTTTCTTAAAACAGCTTAATCAAGCTCATCCACATCAGAAATCAAAAATATTAATATAATTTTTTTTATAATTATGTGTTACTAGTAACACAACAAATTAAATATTTAATATGCAATATTTAAAGAGATCAGAGTGTACTTTTACAAAGCTTACTTTTTGGCAACCATAAGACCATAAGACATAGGAGTGGAAGTAAGGCCATTCGGCCCATCGAGTCCACTCCGCCATTTAATCATGGCTGATGGGCATCTCAACTCCACTTACCCGCACTCTCACCGTAGCCCTTGATTCCTTGCGAGATCAAGAATTTATCAATCTCTGCCTTGAAGACATTCAACATCCCAGCCTCCACCGCGCTCCGTGGCAATGAATTCCACAGGCCCACCACTCTCTGGCTGAAGAAATGTCTCCTCATTTCCGTTCTAAATCGACCCCCTCTAATTCTAAGGCTGTGTCCACGGGTCCTAGTATCCCCACCTAACAGAAACAACTTCCCAGCGTCCACACTTTCTAAGCCATGCATTATCTTGTAGGTTTCTATTAGATCTCCCCTCAACCTTCTAAACTCCAATGAATACAATCCCAGGATCCTCAGCCGTTCATCATATGTTAGGCCTATCATTCCAGGGATCATCCGTGTGAATGATCATCCATATTGTTGGCAGTCATTCCAGTACTCAGAAACTGCCAAGATAACTGAAGGTGTGTGCTATCTAAATTGGCATACAGTGAATCAGTATGCATTGAAGTCATCATAACCCTGATTGTATTAGCAGAAATTGTAACTGTAACATACATTCTTTTTAAACTAATGACTTTTTAGACCTGAAATTTCCATTATAAGTGCGTCATCAATAAGACTTTAAGACTCCCTTTGGAATCATAATAGCATCCAAGGTGTTAGGAACTTGATAATTTACCTCTCACGCTGATTAGTGAACTAAGCCACTTTTGCTCAATGAGAGAAAGCTGTATCATAAAGCAAAATACAATGTCAGTGAGAGTCTAAAAAAAGCAAAAAGATGTGGAGTAAAAGGCCACAAGCATGGCCTAAAACTTCCTGTCACTTGTCATGTCCACATTGCTCCCTCACTGAACTTCCTTTCCAGTGTCTGCTACATATTCCAACGAAACAAGCTCAATGCAAGTTCAGCGAACAGCACCTCATCTTCCTACTGCAGCCCTCTGAACTCAACATTAAGTTCTACAATTTATGTTCATAATCTCTGCCCCTATATTATTCTTTCTTTAAAAGTGGATTTGTCTTCTCTAACTTCTCTCCTTATGCTTTCATGTTGCATTTTGGTAAATAATATATAGCAATGCATGCCTTTTCTGGTATGTATTGCTATATGTTATTCGTAATGGGCTCTCCTGAGTCACCCATTACCGCTCTTTGCATCAAGAAATCTTTTATTTAATTTCTCCTGCCCACCATAGGTCTTCCCTTTTGTTCTTCTTATCCATCCCACTTTCACCAGCTCAAAATCTATTAAATTCTTACTTTTTTTCAGCTGTGATAAAAGGTTAACTTGACCTGAAATGTTAACTTTGGCTCCAGAGATGCTACCTGAACTGCTGAATATCTCCAGCAATTTTTATATATGCCATATTAGAGAATCTGTAATTTAGAAAAACCTCTAATAAGAAATTATGCAATTTATGGTGACCTCCAGGAAAGGTTTTAACAGCAATTGAATGTAATTCATAGTAAAAAAAAAAGGTTTCTGATGTTTCTTTCTGATTATTAATACTTCAAATGTTGGTAATTTTATCGAGCTGAATGGAGTGAGATTTTTCACACCAGCTTTAATAATGTAGATCTGCCTATGGAGCTTGTGATCTTTTGTTGGCAACCTGCTGGGCAAGAGAAAAGTGAAAACCAGACTGAATTGAATGCTGAAGGCATTCAGCCAAATACTGCAACAACTAGGTGGAAGAAAATCAAGCTGAAGCCTTCCACGTTCATTTCACAAACATTATTGTTCAGATTTTAGACCCTTTACTCCCTTGCTCTTACCCATTGCTACTCAACTGCATAATTTCTTGCCCTTAGAGTTCTCTCTCAATACTTCTTTTTAGGACAAGAAAGAAGAATAATTGTGTTGTTTTCATCTGAATGTTAACACTTACATGTCCTACAATTATTCACATTTTTAAGTAGTTTACATCATCACTTAGAGATGAAAAATCAATTATGCCAAGCTATTGGATGAGTTTCCAGAATATCAAAATGATATATGAGGCATATGCAATGTTCTGATCCCTGTCATTTATCCTCGACAATTTAAATGTTAAGAACCTTTAACATATGTTTAGTAATCATGGAAAAACTGACCTATGTCAGATTGAACAAATTAATCAGGTTTGGTGCTTTTGAACCACTTTCGAATTTTGTCTCTGCACCTGGAATACACAGTTTACAGGACCAGTCTGGGCCAACCCGGGACAGACACTGCAAGGACCAGTTTCAGTCAGTCTGATAGGATCAGTGTGGGTAAGGCTCTGACAGAATCAGTCTGGGTCAGAGTCTGTTAAGACCAGTCTAGCATTAGAAATGTGGAATTTTGGCCCTTGAGTTGCATTTCCACTTATTGGAGTGGCATTAATTTTCCTTCCTGGATTTGGTTTGAGTATATCTTGAACTGATGAGATGAAAATGCTCTCTATCTGGCTCCAGTATTAAATGAAAAAAGTCACTTCACTGCAGATTTGAGCAGGTATACATTTACATCACAAAGATTATACTGCTTTGGTAATAATTTGAGAAAGTCACTCAGAAACACCAGGATTGTTGGCACAGGAAGGGGAAAATACTTCGGGAGAAGTAAGGGTATTGTTTTTTCTGAAGTTGGGACTGAGTAGAACTTTAACCTATGTCCAATAAATCTAATCTGGAAGTTCTTGATGCTGACACTGGGTGCTTGAAAAGAAAGATTACAACCTGACTGCTTCCTTGTATATGATGTGACATGAGGTCATGTATTGATTTTGAATTAAGCAGGAAGATGCATTTTTTCCAATTTTCAAGCCCCCTTTGAATTCCAATTTTGAAAAGCCACCTTAAGAATAGTTGCCATTTGAGTTCACATACTTTCCACTAAAAACTCTTGTAATCCCTGTAGTTGGCAACATAAGAAGAAAAGTCGTGCGGATGTGGCTGAAGCATTTTACTGAAATCACTAAGACTCAGGCACGTTTCCAATTTGTTTGCGGTGTAACAGAAAAACAGATACTCACTAAAGAACACAACAAAAACAAAATCACAAGTATATAAATGCCATGCTTGTATTGAAAAATAATTTGCTGTCATCCATTTTATTAGGTTCTATTTTATTAGGTTTTATTAGGTTGATTAGCTTTGTCTAATGGGTAGGAATTAAAATGAAAAGAATTAAAATGGCAACACAACATGAATCACCAACAAATATTTCACTTGCACGTAAAGGCAAAGAACTGCTAATGCTGAAATATAATTCTGAAGAAGACATTAGACTCAAAATGTTAACTCTGTTTTTTTCTCCATAGATATTACCAGACCTGGAGTTTCTCCAGCACTCTTGATATTCAGGCATCCACTGGCTTGAATGTGGTTGTAATTCTAAAGTACCAAGTGTTGCAGCCTCCATCATGCACACCTACTGGTGGGCATTGTTGAATGGCCAAACCAACAGTCATAAAAGGGATGTGTATGGTTACTCTGGAAAAAAATTTCAAGAGACGTTTGTGAATGTTTTTGCACAGTTAGGAGGGCTACTAATGTTCTATTTGGCTGCGTCAAAATGAATTCTCTAATGCTTTCTCTTAATGCTTCCTCTCCTCATATCAACCCCCATTTTTTTCAGTCTTCTGAATTAAAACCTTTGGAAGGAATGAACAAAAACATCTTTGGAAGGAATGACCAAGACTGGATGGACGGGATTGATTGGATTATTCATTCAGTATCCATCAGAACAATGTCTGTTATAAAGTAAAAAAAAAATTCCATAACATAGCAATTCTGTATTTATGTCAACAATGATATCATAGATGTCTAAATCGGCTATAAACTATTGAATTGACATTACAAGATAAACACTACCCATCAGGATATTAAGGGAGGAGTTAACCAGTTTTCAAGCATTGTGTGTTGTAACAATTGTTCTACTCCTAATGTAGCTCTTAGTAATGAGATGTCTCCTAGGAGACAATCGCATATCTGAGTTGCAATGCCACCAGCTATCAAGTACCATGTAATAAACCTGTACTGTTTATCAAGAGTGAGCCTATATTCTGCTGAAAAACTCAATATCAGTAGATTAGACTAATACCAATAAGAAGGATTAGTTATAGTGAATCCATTCAAGGCATCCCAGATGGTTTAGCCGCACTGTAATATAAACAGTGACAATGGATTTTGCCCAAATATAATGTACATCTCTATGATAATTAAATATTAATTCATTCTTTTTAACATATGTAAAGTGAACAGTTATCAAGAAGTCAAACATAGTATTTCAATGAAGACATTTACCTCATCTTACACTGACTTTAGATTCAAATTTTAGCCATATAAGTAGCCTACTTAAAAAAAATTAGATTAATAGGTTCCTGTGTTTATTTAATTGACTAACAATTTGGCACATCATGACTATGTTTAACATGTAAAAACATTGTTCATTTATAAAATGCTGTAAATTTGATTTTAATTATAATTGCGCTTTATACAGTCTTGAAAATGATAGCAGAACAAAAGTACAGCAATTGCATGACAATAGTCTGAATGTAAATCAATTCCCAATCTATGCTGACATTATGCAACAAACAAGGGCAAAAAATTTACTGCCATCCTTTTCATCTCCGTGTAGTCAGGTTTCCATGGTATATATTGAATAATTAACAACGAATTGACTTGAAATATTTCAAAGTAACAGGTCACATAACATTTCTCAGAGAAAGCAAGGTAGTGATAAATAAGATGCTTCTCACATTGGCAGGATGTAGCAGTGTGTGCTCCAAGGATTTGAACTGGGACTTCTTTTATTTTCCATGTGTGTAAGCACATCCTGAAAAATAAGCGCATCTAGAAATTTATTGATGATACTAAATAAGGGGCATGGCTATAAGCGAAGAAAGCAGCATATTTGCGAAGACCATGGATAAGTTGGTGTAATTGGCAAACCAGTGATAGATGCAGTTAAATGTTACAAAAATAATTATTTTAATGCTATATAATCACACTGATGTCCCCAGTACTTTACAATCGTTAATATCTTTTGATATATAGTCGCAGTTCTTTTTTAAGCAAGCAGTGCAGTCAATTTGTTCACAGATTGGTCCCACTAACACTAAGAAATAAGTGAAACTGTCAGAGTGTTGTTGGGTAATGAATAAATGATGACAAAGATAGCAGAACAACTTCTCTTCAAATAGTGCCTTCAAATAGCTTATGCCCAACCAAATCAGGAAGTTGCACCTCAGTTTAATAACTTACACAAAAGACAGCACTACAGACAATAGAGCAAACACCAAACACTCATGGGTACTGATGGTCCTCTTGAATCCTCTCCCTCCTCCCTTTTCCTCCAATTCTATCCCTTCATCTAATCCCACTTCTTGCTGTGTATTTGCCATAACCTCTGACCTTCCTTTCTCTGATGCTGAATGATCTGCACTTAGCAAAGGACTTAGCTTTATTTCTTTCCACTCCCATCTCACTGAGATTCAGGTGCAATATGATGCTAAACTCTTCGTCTGTTGTCTTTCCCTTCATGCCCACTTCTTTGGACAGGGATCCTCACCCCCTCATACAGACTCTTTCAAACATCTCCAATATTATCCCTCCATCTAGGCACTCCCCTGGCCTTTTAACTGCACTTGATGACTTCGAGATTTGCCGATGCAACATAGGCCATTTTGATTTCTCTCCTTCCATCACCCACTCAAACTTGTCTCTCTACGAACTTGCTGCACACTCTGTGATCAGGTTTAGCCCCGATCTCATTATCAAACCCACAAATAAGGGTAGTGCAGTTATTGTCTGGCATGCTGACCTCCACCAGGCAGAGGCCAAACACCAACCCTCAGACACTTACTGCATCACCCCGATCATGACCCCACAATTATCATCAGGCTCTAGTTTCCAGGATTGTCACAGACTTCACAGAATCATCTTGAGTCCAGAAATCCATGCTGAGGTCATGCTAGGCCATCAAGAGACCACCACTTCAGGCTGCTGAGGGACCACCATGCCAGGCATCCGACAGACCACCACTGAGGGCTGCCGAGGGAATACCATACCAGGCCAAGAGATCGCCATGCTGGGTCTGCACTGAGGATGAGAGTCTCATCCTGCACTAAGACCAGGGGTCTGAGTTCATGCTAAGCCCGGGAGTTTAGGGCATCGCTGAGAAGAAAGGAGGAAAAAAAAAACACAAAACAGAAAAAGAAGAGAAAATAAAGAAAAGAAATGGACAGAGTGGACAAGCTGTAGCTGAAGAGTTCTAGTTTGCTGCCACCTTGGAAGTTACATGGTTGACAAGAACTCTGGCCCAGCATGGTCCAGGAGGAGAATGTCCCATTGGTAGAAATCTCAGTTTCCCCAGTACTGGTGTCAGCGCCCCACAAACCAGAACCTATTTCTTTCATATTGGTATTTGAGCTATGCATTCATTTCTCTGATCTGATTTGTCCTATGCCAATTTTCACATGGCTAAGTGGTTACTAATACAGAAATTATGACCTCTGAATTTCAGAATTGTAGTTTGGTGCCTAGCTCCCCATACTGGTTGTGCATTCTTTGTCCTGCCTATGCTGTTGGTGCCCACCTGAACCACAATGACTGGATCCTCCCTACCTCTATAAGTTTCTTGCTGGACCTAAGCCCTGAGCCCTGGCACCAAGTAGGCAACACCATCGACTGGACTCATGCTGTTTGCTGCCCTCTTGGTTTAAACATGAACAATACAGTGAGGTGAGAGAAACTACCCTTGACACCAAGGCAGCATTTGGTCTTGAGTCACATCAAAAACCTGACAGAATTTAAATCAATGGGAAACTGTTTGGAATTTTACCCAGAACAAATTAAGATAATTGTGGTTGTTAAAGGTGTCATCTCAGTCCCATACATCATTATGGAGTTACTCAGGATAGTATCCTAGCCCTAACCACATTCAGCTGCCTCACTATTGACCTTCCCTCCGTCATAAGGTGAGAAGTGGGAATGTTTACCGGTGATTGCATGGTGATCAGAGAGACATATAATTCCTACAGTGTGGAAACAGTCCATTTGCCCCATCGATTCCACACCAACCTTCCAAACAGCACACCACCCAATAACCCACCTTCCCCCACCCCAAACACTCCCCAACTGCCCCCCCCCCCCCACCAAAACCATATCCCTATTTACCTGCATTCCCTGTGGTCAATCCACCAAACTGCACATCTTTGGATTATGGGAGGAAACCAAAGTATGCAGAGTAAACTCACACAGACACAGGGAAAACGTGCAAACTAAACACAGTCACTTGAGGCTGGAATTGAACCTTGGTCCCTAATGCTGTGAGGCCACTGTGCTGCCCCAAATCACCAGTAGTCCTCAGATTCTGAAGCAGTCTGTGTGTGTTCATACAATAAGACTTCAGCAACATTTATTTTTGAGCTCATAAGGGGCAAATCATATTCATGCCACACACATGCCAAGCAAAGATCATCTCCAGCACAAGAGCATTTAGCCGTCTCTGTGTTATACACAATGGTATTACCATTGCTGAATCAGCATTCTGAGCATTTCCATTGATCAGAAACAGAACTGGACTGTGGCTACAAGAGCAAATCAGAAGTTGGAAATCTTGGCCAAGTAAAACATCTTTTGACTCTCTAAAGCCTTAACCATCATCTACAAAGGCACAAGTCAGGAGTATGATTGAATTCTCTCCAGGTGCCTGAATGAGTGCAGATCCAACAACATTCAAGAAGATTATCATCCAGGAAAAGCAACCCAATTCATCAGCACTCGAAATACCTTAAACATTCACCACCTTCACCGTTATCATATGGTGGTAGCTGTACGTAACATATACAAGACGCATTGCAGCAACTCACCCAGACTCCATTGACAGCATCTCCCAAACCTGACCACTTTAGCATCTAAAAGGACAAGGGCAGCAGATTCATGGAAACACTACCACTGACAAGTTTGCCTCCAAGCCATTCACTATCCTGACATGAAATTATCAGCAAAATTTTCCCAGCATCTGATCATGAACAATAATAAGAAATATGATATTGAAAAAAATTAGATTCTTGGCGTCAAGAAGTCAGAGTTTCACGTTAAGATTTCAACAGCTGGGCAGGAACCCTGTTGGAAAGCAGTGAAGACCCAATTTCACTGCATTTATGTCTCAGTCTTAGCTAATCTTGCCTTATTTATATGCAGCTTGCAATTCTCACAGGTAGTGATGAGAAAATATTTGGCACCAATTCCTGAGTTGAAAGTCTGAATGCTTGCCTAGTGGATGCAGCTTCTTTGTGGTTTTTCAGGGCCTTATCCACTGAAGACAGTGTCAGAAAAACACCAGCCCTCACCACATCGTCATGGCCAATGTTGGAGTAATTCAATAACACATTTAGTATCACTGCCTTTTGGAATAAACTGACACCTCAAATCACAATGCTCCTGCTTGGTCACTCTGCTCGAAGGAACATACACCCATCTCATGCATCTGCACATGATGCACCTTCAGGCTCTTGGCTTGCTTTTGCAGCACTCATTCACTTTGCTCACAGCATCTCTGCCTTTCCTTACCTTTCAGCGCTAGCAGAAAGCCAGGCAGCTTGCCGAGGTTGCCAGCAATGAACAGTCAACGAACTGGACATGTTGCTGTATCAATGTCACATCTATAGCAGGTGCCAGCAGGTTCCATGGCAAACAAACTGCATGTGCTTCAACCAAATGGCCGTATCTATATGCCGAAGGTGAGAAGTCCTTGAGTCAGTGGGGACTTTGGCCAGTTAGGGGATGCCGTCATGCTCAGTGAAGAGCACCATCTAATCTCAGTCCAGAGGGTTGGACACAGTCTGTTCTGCAGGTCAAGTCCAACCAGTCTAGGGATTACCGGTAGGTCTTTAAAGGTGCTTTGGAGACATTAGTCCAGGGGTGTGGAGCCAATTCTTCCTGCAATAGGACAAAGGGAAGGATTGAAGTATGATGAAAATGGATGGGAAAGCTGTTAGTGGTGATGCAGGAGAGATGCTGAAGTGTCCACAATGGAGGAGTAGCAAGTGCAGATGGCAGAAAGGCATAATAATTTGAGATAGATGGAATGGGTGAGAGCCATTGAAGGAAGATGCTGTATGCAATAGTGTGACAGGTAGGCAATTAGCCTTGGGGAGAAATGTGTGCAATAACACAGTTAATTGAGTATGATATAGCAGAGAGAAGGTGGTGGTACTTAGTCACATAGAGTGCAGAATGTCACTGGCTTTCTTATGGCTCTGATGCACGTTTCTTCTGACTTGGGTGGCTATCTCCAACAGGCTGAAAGCATTTTGTGTCCACGTACAATACTGAGGAAAGTCGATGACTCCCCTCTCCACCACCTCATTCACCAGGACTCCAAGATCCCTGAACACAAACCACGATGGCAAATGTCCTTTGTCAGCCAACCTCTTTAGAATTGCAGTCTACCAAGATACTTGGAATGTTTGCTCCTGGCATGCAGCATTTGAAATGGTTTTAAATATGGCACCCGTGGTGTGAATGCCAGAAAGTCCCAGTGTCGGTGAGTACTTGCCTGCCTACCAATGAATAATTGCACTAGAAGTGCATTGTAAATGCCAGACAAAGTGTTAATGAAGCAAACAGGAGAGGGAACACATGATTGCATGAGAAGGAACACATACCCATCTCATGCTTCTGCACATGATGCACTTTAGGGCTCTTGGCTTGCTTTCCAAGGCTCATAGAAATCCTCCACGAAGCTCCCATAATTGACAATTAGTAAATATTTTTGAATTTCAGACTATTCCTTCTTTGTCACTGGGTCAGATAATTCTCAACTCTGCCTTCCCACCTTATTCCCATAACGCTTGGTTACCTTCACAGAAAAAAAGAATTTGTCCATCTCAGGCTTAAATATATTGAATGAACTAGCCTTGACAGCCCTCTGTGGCAAAGAATTCCATAGATTCACTACCTCAGAGAAAATTCAGCCTCATCTGTGTCTTAAAATGGTGATCCCCTACTTTGAGATTATGGTGTCTGGTTTCTAGACTCTCCCACAAGGGGAAACACATTTCTGCATTTACCCTGACTTGAAAGTATACCACCAATTTTCATTGTCACTGGTTCAAAATCCTGAAATTCCCTCTCTTAGTGGCATTGTGGGTGTACTTACATCCCATGGACTGCAACAGTTCAAGGAGGCAGATTACTACCACCTACTCAAGGGCAACCAGGGATGGGCAATTAACGTTGGCCCATTCATTGATGCACATATCCCACAATTACACTTTTTAAAAATGCAATTGAGATAGATTTTACATAAGACTTCTGCAAATTCTCCAACTAACAGGATATCCGGACCCACAGCAACAAAAATGTTTCAGCTGAATGATTTTTACCTGTTTAATTGGCTTTGATACGGTCATTTCTGTAATTCAGATTGGCTTCTGAACTTGCAAGGCTGGGTATCTCACTGAGAAATCTCGATTACAAGCAGTTTCACTCATTCTTTCCAAATAAACCAGTTAACATGAACTAATGCTGGAGAATTTTTAACATTATAATAATCTTTAATTTTTGTTTTGAATGAACATTGAATGAACTCATTTGCTGTTTGCTAATTTACAGTAAATAAGTTTTATCGAATTTTCTGGCTGGTTTCAATAGCAAACACACAGTCTTGCATAATAAAATTAAATATTCTGTTTGTGCACTAAACAATCAAAAGGACTGCCAGGTCTTGGCAATATACCAAGGAGCATTTTATTGGGAAAATTCTGGGGCTCAAAGACTCTCTCCAGTGCTTTTGTACTGTTTAGAAGAAAAAGGCCAATAGGTGACTAAAGCTGCAAATAGCCCCTGCCTCCAGAGACTGGTGATTTACACCATAAAACAGCAATTGCTCCTTGGAGCATCTTCCATCCACATTAGAGAGGGATTAGGCAGATACATTCAGTTCTGCCAACAGATTTCTCTTTTCTAAGCCCTCAATAGCCCTCTCACAGTCACTAAGATAATCACATTAGTTTTGTCATTAAAGAAGCTTCTCTTTTAGCCACTGTTTAAACTGCTAAAACCACCCATAGAGGTGACATGTATTAAAAAAGACAAATATCTGAATTTTATGAACAATGACTTTCACTGCTGCTGTCATAAATTGAAACTTTGCAAAGTGCAACTGCTTCGATAAAATACTTTCATTGCTGATATTACTAACATTTGTCACACAACATGATCAAATTATATATTCTTAAATGACTATAAACAGCTTCTTGGCTTTTTGTGCTTGTGCAGATTTGTATTTGTTTCAGTTAATTCCGGGTTTTGTACAGTTTGAAGGGAAAACAGTAAGCCAGTCAAGCAAAGATTTCATGAGAGAGTCTTCGCTGACTTCATGAGTGATCTTTGACATAAAGTCACAAATATTTTACTTCAATCTTTAACAAAGTAATTCAGTGTAATTTTTTTTCACTAACGTGTTTATTGTATATGCACACCATATCATCAAGGCACACCATAAAGTAAGATACTGTACGCATTCAATAACGAAGCAGTGATTGTGCAATGATTTATTGATTACCAAGGAGTTATTTTTCTTCACATTTAACCGTAGCCATTCAACTATTTAAAGGTTCAAGAACTAATGTCACTCAGGTTTTTCAGAAAAGCAGAGGGTCTTGTGGTGCAGAAGTAGTGTCTTACATCTCAGCCAGAAGATTTGAGTTCAAATCTCATCTGACCCAAAGGAATATCAAAACATGTTTAAATGGATTAATTAAAAATAATTCAAGATGTAGCAATTTTAATGGACCTTAACTTATGGATTTCTTATAACTGTAAAATATGTTCAAAAATACAATATCATCCATCACAATTATATTTTAGCTGAAAACAATTACAAGCTGTGCAGTTAATTGTATTTTGTTTCAGAAGTAATTCCTCAATCAAAAACAAATTGATTTCTGACCAAGTCAAAATTGGTTTTGAGGATTCACACCTGAATTAAAAGGATATTTTATTTTCAGTTATGTAAACAAAAATAGGCTCCAACTTTATTTCAAATATCTGTGTAGAATATTGTTTGAAAACTTAATAGGCTGCAGAAGAATCAGCCCAACTTTTCTTATTTTTTCAAAATAATGTTAGTTGCAATATCTGAAAGAAGAAATGGAAAAAAGGATTGTAATATTGGAATCATTTTTCTCTACTTCTTTAGATGATATAAGTGGCCTTAAGGCTCCAAAGTGGCAAAAAAAAAACCCCAAAGAACTGCAGATTCTGGAGATTAGAAGCAAAAACAGAAATTGCTAGAAAAACTCAGTCAGTTCTGGCAGCATCTGTGGAGAAAAAGACGAGTTAACGTTTTGGGTCCAGTGACCCTTCCTTCAGAACTGATCGTAGCCAGGAAGAGGTTGGTATATATGCTGAAGATCAGGTGAGGGGGGGAGGTGGTGGTGGGGAGGAGGAGTAAACTCCGAAATGACGGTTGCGGTGGCATGTGGACTTTTGAGGTTGTTGGTGAGGGTACTCACACTTACACCGTGAATAGTCACTGGAAGTATCCAGAACATGTAGACCACAATGTCAATCAATTTTTGATATCAACAGTGCCAATTTGGGGCTCTTGTGATGCAGTGGTAGTGTCCCTACCTCTGAGTCAGGAGGCCCGGGCTCAATGTCCCACCTGCTCCAGACATGTGCAATAATCTCTGAGTGGGTTGATTAGAAAATATCAATACTACCAATTTGGAACTCAAAACTGCAGCGAACACATTCTTTCAACTATGCACAGCTGAACTTGCGTTAGCAGAAATAAGGACAACTCCCACAAACGCTGTTTAAGGGGATCAGCTTACAGGTTAATTGCTGATTGATTTCATCTGGATGTAGCTATGAGTCTACAAGTATTTGTATTGTGTATAGTTGTTTAAAGTTGTAAAAGTTAACAAGGAGTGGTGAGGGAGATCCTAAAGGGGTTTTTAGTTACTTCAAAGCTTCTGCACAAACCAATTGCTGTTAGACATTGGCACAGTGGTAGGCATTTCCCTTACAGTACAGCATTACTTGGAGAATCAACACAGTTCACCCAGTGCAGGACAAGTTACTGGAAAAAGGAAAAAGGGGGCAGGAAGAAGATCACTCAACAGGAAGCAAGATCTGCTCAAGGTATTCAGGAGGCAACTCTCCAATCTTAACCTCAGCAAGGAACAATCTGAGAAGTGTCTATTCACCAGTATGGCAAGGGCCTGCAGCCACAACTGCGGTCTCAATGCAAGGACTGCATTGTCAATGGCTATGAAGGTGACTGTGCTTTTTCCAAGCTGAAACTGGAGACATTTGCAACACATCATAGTTTACCATCCACTGCTACAGAAGAGAGGTCACTGAGGTTCTATGCAATGAGAGGTAAGTACAGGATGCTGCATACGGAGTGACCACATGGTTTCCCTAGGCATATTGGCATCCCCATGGTGCAGCATACTATAGACTGCACATCCATTCTGCCAGAAATGAAGGGAATTCCACACATACACTGTTCAGCTGTAGAGTGACCAAAGACGGTGAGGTAAATATTGTCCTCATAATCATAATCCCCTAAATCTGTGGCACTCATTATACCAGCTGCATCTTAACCAGGAATACACACCAAAAGATGGTTACTTATCAATGGGGATATTTGCTGACCACAAGGCTAATGACTGTAGTGTGTAATCTACGCACAAACTGTCAATGTACTCAAAAATGAAAGCCAAGCCACAACACAAAACATGATAAAACAGACCACTGCCATGTTAAACCAATACCTCTGCTGACTGGAAAGAGCCCTGCAGTACCCTGTAGAGTTGTAACAACATTTGTTGCCTGCTAAATATCTCGTCAACTTGAGGGAGCAATCCTTGACTCACAGCTATACAGTGGGCAGTTGGTGATCAGGACCATGATGAGAAGGAAAGGGAAACTAGACAATGTAAACAGCCTCTTCTGCCCTGGCCATCTGCAAATACCATATCGAAGTGTAATACCTGCAACTGCAAACCAAGTTCCCTACTCATCAACAATCCCAAACCTCGCCATCCCTTTTTAATGACCTGGCCACAAGACAAAAAATGTAAAAGTGCTGCAAAATAAACATTTCAAACTAAACGTAGAAACGAAATCATACCATATTGTATATAAATATAAACCAATCACCCGGTGCATTACTTTCATACCTGTTTTCTGTGTTCTTTTGCCATCCCAAGGATCCTACCTGGTTCTGTTCCAGTGGTTGCTGCATGGAAAATGAAACATAACTTTGTTTTGTTGAGGAAAGGATAGCCTTGCAGGATGACCTCAAACAGTTGTGGTCCCACAGCATAAGTGGAATTTGTCTGGGAAAAAAGGACCATGGTGAAGTGATGGGTGTGGGAAAACAAACGCTGTTTTCAGAAGAGACGACTGCCGATTCTTTCTCCATTTGACAATCACAACTCTTCTGGGGTACATCTTCAGCATTCCTTTGTTTTTATTTTTTCATTTGTGATACGTGGGCGTCGCTGGCTGGCCAGCATTTATTGCCTGTCGCTAATTCCCCCTGAGAAGGTGGTGGTGAGCTGCCTCCTTGATCTGCTGCAGATCACTGGCTGTGGGTTCACCCGCAATGCCATTAGGGAGGGAATTCCAGGATTTTGACCCAGCAACAGTGAAGGAACAGCAATATATTTCCAAATCAGGATGGTGAGTGACTTGGAGGGGAACTTGAAGGTGGTGATGCTCCCATCTATCTGCTGTTCTTGGCCTTCTAAATGTAAATGGTTGTGGATTCAAAAGGTGCTACCTGAGATCTTTGGTGAATTTTGCAGTGTATCTTGTAGACAGTACATACTACCAAGACTAAGTATTGGTGGTGGAGGTAGTGGATGCTTGTAAAAGGCAGTAAAATCCTAGTAAAAGGAAAAGTAGCTGGACAATCACAAGCCAATTCATACAGTAAAATCCACAGATACGATGACAGCTGTCTGAGCTTTCACTGGAGCACCCAGATCTTTTGCAGCTTGTGCATTTGCTTCAATGGAAACTGAGATATTGGTAATTAGGCACTGCACCATGGTTGGGATCACAACTGTGAGCCAAGTAGGTCATTGTTTCCATGCGAGAAGGGATAGGCTCCAACTCTATAAAGAGCCTTGTGCCAAATTGTTGCTGGACTCCTCCATGTCCCTGACAGGTGCCAATCCCACCTACTAGTCTCTAAGTTATCTGAGCAGTTGGCTGCGAGTGTGAAATCAGAGCTTTTTATCAATACAGTCTTCTTGCTATTCCTCTGTTATCTGGCTAAGTATCCGAAAAGAGAAACAGTAAGGCAAAGACATTAGGAGGGAAGACAGTGCGAAGGTAAAATATGCAATCCTACATCCTCAAGCTAATAAATCTTGAAGGTGTCATTTGAGGAAGAAAGTTCATTATAAGAGTATTGTCACCTCTAATGGTTTCAGCCCCACCTTGAACCACGGGCTCAGCAAAGGATATCCCAACAATGGTCTGCACCATATCCTCCTTTATGTGGTTAGGACATGCAGGGAAGTCAGTCACTTCCTGGATAGTTCTGCTGTCTCTAAATATGTGTCACTCTGTTCTACAAGACAGGGAATTGTGTCAAGTAAATGGCATGCAATTTATTTGATTGATAGGCCTGACATGGTGAAAAAGCTGACAAAAAAAAGAGGAGCCACAATTAATAATACTACTAGTGTTAGCACTCCCTTTGTCTTTTACTCTGGGGCACACGTATCATCTGTTCCATATACACCTCTTCCCCCCTTTTTATACAGTGTAAAACCTATCACTTTTCCAGTCCTTTACTTCCAAAGAAAAATCATATTGGCTTTAAAACATCAACTTGGTTTCTCTCTCCACTGATGCAATCAGACCTGCTGAGTTTCTCCAGCATTTTCTCTTGTTAACTTCAAATCTTTACTAGCCACAGCACTTTACATAACCTTGATTTTCAAAACTTTTGTAGATTTTTAATGTCTTTGATTATTACTTTGAACCTTTCCTTTCTTGAATCGGCAGAAAATTGGTCATATGCTGGAAAGGGGGATCAGTGTAGATCTGGCATAATTTTGGCGATACAGACTCAAAGGGATGAAGGGCCTCTTCTGTACTATATGATTCTTTTATTAAATGTTCTCTGTCACTAATTTGCTCCAGTTAATTCTCTAATATTTTCTTCTTTGACACGCAAAGTGTAAAATTTCAGCTAATGAGATACCATTTGAGGTCTCTCAAACAATAACAGAATGTCTTTAAGGTTACTTCAGATTTAGAAATACACAAGCCATAAGATTGCAATTTAAAACAAAAACAATGTTCTAAAACATATTAGAAGCAAGATATGACTAATAGACATCAGATCATTTCAGCTGCGTTACAATGTCTCCTCTACCATGACAGACTTGCACTGGCAAATTCTATCCTCAAGCACTGCTCATTTAAAGAAAAACTGAGAAGATGGAGGAAGGGAAAAATTGTGGCTATAGGAGGTGTCCTTTTTTGAGGTATTTTTAGTGTTGGAGCTGATTTCCTCGAATTCTAGGAGCAACAGTTACTGTTTTATAACCTGTTACATTGTTTTGGAACTTTGGAAAAAGAGACAGCAAAACAACAGCACTTTTCAAAGAAGGAAGAGAGACAAAGCAGTGACCAAGATAACAAGCATGGGGCTGGATGAACACAGCAGGTCAAGCAGCATCATAGGAGCAGGAAAACTTGACGTTTCGGGCCTAAACCCTTCATCAGAAAGGGTTTAGGCCC
>JAHRHZ010000263.1:1152708-1226496 GCA_024137785.1 Ginglymostoma cirratum | reverse complement strand
GGGCCTAAACCCTTCATCAGAAAGGGTTTAGGCCCGAAACATCAAGTTTTCCTGCTCCTATGATGCTGCTTGACCTGCTGTGTTCATCCAGCCCCATGCTTGTTATCTCGGATTCTCCAGCATCTGCAGTACCTTTTATCTCTTATCTCCAAAGCAGTGACCATGTGGGAGTTGAAAAATGGAGAAATAAACCTGTCCAACTGTCTGAGCCTGCAGTGAACCTGCACAGCTGACTGCCTCTGCTGTTTGGTTTCAAGTATTCTGGGTTAGAGTTGATCTAAGAAAAATAAACGAACAGTGAAATTCACACCTGACCTTGGAGAAACCTATGTGGGGGAGCTCACAGCAGGGGAGCAGCTAAGTGGCTAGTTTTAAAGTGTAAGCTTGGGGGTTTTTTTTGTAAATCTACAATAGTGAGTACAGTGGATTCTTTTTTATGTATTTTATTAAGATCTGTCCCTTGATTAAACTTTAAAAATATAAAACACAGGTACTAAGTCAGCCTAGAGCAGTGTTTTTAAAGCAATAAGACTGTGCTATTTTCTAGGTCTGTAGATTTGTTAAGGTGCAAAGATGGCCTTTAGTACAGTGATGTGCTCCTCCTGTCAGATGTGGGAGATTAGGGAGAGTTTTTATGTTACTGATGATTATGTTGGCAGGAAGTGTGTTCTGTTGCGACTCCTATCAGATCAGTTGGAGCTTCAGTTAGGCAATTAGGAATTTACAGGAGCTAGGGGTGTGATGGATTGCAGTTTCAGGAAGGTGGAAAAACTGCAAATACAGTCAGGTAGATGGGTTACTTCTGGGAAAGTAGGAAAGGTAAGCTGGTAGTGAGGGGTCTCCTGCGGCTATCCCCATCTCAATCAAGTGTTCTGTTTTGGAAAAAATTGGGGGTAATGGAGTCTTAGGGGAAGGTAGCACTGAGAGTCAGGTTTCTGGTACCGAGACTGCTCTAATGTAACGAGGGGTACGTTGGTTTCCAAGCAATTGATTATGATAAAGGACTTAGGGAGATAGTGATGAAAGAGATCAGTCAGAGTGGTGGAGTTGGGAAAAGGAGTAAGTCAAACAGTCAGGGCAGGCAGAAACAAAGCAGAGAATGAAGTAAGACTGATAAATTAAACTGCACTTATTTCAATGCAAGAGGCCGAACAGGTAAGACAGGTGAACTCACGACGTGGTTGGGAACATGGGACAGGAATATCATAGCGAGTACAGAGGCAGCCTCAGGGATGGACAGGACTGGCAGCTTGACGTTCCAGGGTATAGATGCTACAGGAAGGATAAATGGGGTGGTGGGTGGGCAAAAGAGAAGGGGGAGTGGTGTTTTTGATTAGGGATAACAATCTGGCTATACTTACGGAGAATATTTCTGGGAGTATGTCTAGGTAAGTTATTTGGGTGGAACTGAGATATAAGAAAGGGATGATCATCTTATTGGGATTGTGCCAAATACCCCCCAGTAGTCAGCAGAAAATTGAGAATCAAATTTGTAAGGAGATGTCAGTTATCTGTGAGAATAATAGGGTGGTAATGGTGGGGGATTTTAACTTTCCAAATAGTGACTGGGACTGCCATAATGTTAAGAGCATTGGATGGAGAGGAATTTATTAAGTGTGTACAAGAAAATTTTCTGATTCAGTATGTGGATGTACCTACTAAAGAAAAACTTGACCTGCTCTTGGGAAATAAGGCGGGTGTCAGTGGAAGAGCATTTTGGGGCCTGTGACCATAATTTTATTCGTTTTAAAATAGTAATGGAAAATGATAGACCAAATCTAAAAGTTAAAGTTCTAAATTGGAGGACGACTAATTTTGATGGTATTGGGCAAGAACTTTCAAAAGTTGACTGGGGGCAGGTAAAGGGATGGCTGAAAAATGAGATAACGAGAGTCCAGATACAATATGTTCCTGTTAGGGTGAAGAGCAAGGTTGGTAGGTGCAGGGAATGCTGGATGAGAAATTGAAGTTTTGGTCAAGAATAAGAAGAAAGCATAAGTCAAGTATAGACAGCAGAGATCGAGTGAATCCCTAGAACAGTATAAAGGCAGTTGAAGTATACTTAAGAGGGAAATCAGGAAGGCACAAAGGGGATATGAGATAGCTTTGACAAATTGCGCTAAGGACAATACAAAGGAATTCCATAAATTCATTAAGGACAAAAGGGTAACTAGGGAAAGAATAGGGCCCCTTAAAGATCAGCAAGGCCGCCTACGTGTGGAACCATGGGAGATGGGGAGATACTAAACGAGTATTTTGCATCAGTGCTTACTGTGGAGAAGGATACAAGAGAGAAAGAACTGGGAAAATAAATAGCGACATCTTGAAAAATGTCCGTCTTACAGAAGAAGAGGTACTTGATGTCTTAAAATGCATAAAGGTAGATAAATCTCCAGACCTGATCGGGTGTGCCCCAGAAATCTGTGGGAAGCTAGGCAAGTGATTGCTGGGATATTTGTATCATTGATAGCCACAGGTGAAGTGCTGGAATATTGAAGGTCGGCTGATGTGGTGCCACTATTTTAGAAAGGTGGCAAGGAAAAGTCAGTGAACTATAGGTAAGCCTGACAACAGTGGTGGGCAAGTTGTTGGAGGGAATCCTGAGGGACAGGATTTACACATATTTGGAAAAGCAAGGACTGATTACGGATAGTCAACATGGCTTTGTGCATTGGAAATCATGTCTCACTAATTTGATTTGAGTTTTTTGAGGAAATAAGAATGCGGATTGACGAGGGCAGAGCAGTGGATGTGATCTATATTGACTTCAGTAAGGCATTCGACAAGGTTCCTCATGGTAGACTTAGTAGTAAGGTTAGATCACATGGAATACGAGGAGAACTAACCATTTTGATACAGAACTGGCTGGGTGGTGTTGGAGTGTTACTTTTCAGACGGGAGACCTGTGAGGAGCAGTGTGTCACAAGGATTGGTGTTGAGTCCATTGCTTTTCGTCATTTATATAAGCGATTCAGAAATGAACACAGGAGGTACGGTCAGTAAGCTTGCAGATGACACCAACATTGGAGGATAGTAGACAGCAAAGAAGGTTACTTCAGAGTGCAACAGGATCTTAATCAGATGCGTCAATGGGCCAAGGAGTGGCAGATGTAGTTTAATTTAGATAAAAGTGTGGTACTGCATTTTGGAAAGGCAAATCAGGGCAGGACTTATACATTTAATGGTAATGTCCTAGGGAGTGTTATTGAACAAACCTTGAAGTGCAGGTTCATAGTTCCTTGACACTAGAGTTGCAGGTAGAATAGTGAAGAAGGCATTTAATATGCTTGTCTTTGTTGGTCAGTGCATTGAGTGTAGGAGTTGGGAGGTCATGTTGCAGCTGTACAGGACATTGATTAGACCACTTTTGGAATACTGTGTGCAATTCTTGTCTCCTTGCTTTGGAAGGATGTTGTGAAACTTGCAAGGGTTCAAAAAAGATTTACAAGGATGTTGCCAGGGTTGGAGGGTTTGAGCTATAGGAAGAGTCTAAATAGGCTGGGGCTATTTTCTCTG
This sequence comes from Ginglymostoma cirratum, assembly GCA_024137785.1. Classification (NCBI taxonomy): domain Eukaryota; kingdom Metazoa; phylum Chordata; class Chondrichthyes; order Orectolobiformes; family Ginglymostomatidae; genus Ginglymostoma; species Ginglymostoma cirratum. Next base: position 1,222,980 of record JAHRHZ010000263.1, on the reverse strand, counting down.
GAGCATCAGAGGCTGAGGGGTGACCTTATAGAAGTTTCTCAAATAATGAGGGACATGGATAGGGTGAATAGCCAAAGTCTTTTCCCTGGGATGGGGGAGTCCAAAACTAGAAAGCATAAATCTAAGGTGAGAGGGAAAAGATTTAAAACGACCTAAGGGGCAACTTTTTCGTGCAAAGGGTGGTATGTTTACGAAATGAGCTGCCAGAGGAAGTGGTGGAGTCTGGTACAATTTCAACATTTAAAAGGCATCTGGATGGGTATGTGAATAGGCAGGATTTAGCGGCATATGGGCCAAAAGCTGGAAAATGGGACTAGGCTTACTTGGGATATCTGATCGGCATGGACGAGTTGGACCAAAGGGTCTGTTTCCATGCTGTGTATCTCTGTGATTCTATGGCTCTTTCAGCGACTTGCTGTAGGATGCAGAAGGCATAGAGACAAAGCAAGAACAAAAACAGAAGTTACTGGAAAAGCTCAGCAAGTCTGGCAGCATCTGTGAAGAAAAATATCAGAGTTAACGTTTTGGGTCCGGTGACTCTTCCTCAGAACTGGGAAACCATCGGTTTATATGCAGAAAATAGGGAGGGGGATGGGGTAGGGAGTAAACGATAGGATAGAGCCCAAGGAGAGAGAACAGCAGTTGGATAGACAAAGGAGTTGATAACGATCTGGCTAGGAGAGTGAATAGTTGTTAATAGGGACTATTAGTGACAAACAATAGGTAGTGTGTAATGGCAGGCTATGTGATAATAAGGCCTGGTGTGTAGGGTAAGGGGCTGGGACATGGGAGAGTTTAGGCCCTACAATTATTGAACTCGATATTGAGTCCAGAGGGCTGCAGGTCCCCAAGTGGAAAATGAGGTGTTGTTCCTCCAGCTTGCGTTGAGCTTCGCTGGAACACTGCAACAAGCCAAAGACAGAGATGTTGGCCAGATGTTGCCTGAAAGGAAAAGAAAAAGTTTCTTGTTAGCACAACGAATGAGCCAGAGGATGAAGTGGAACCTGCGGAGTGGTGCAACCCTGAGCCAGTGACTCACTGCAACATCTCTTCTATGCATCCCCACCTTGAAGAAGTTCTCCTCTCTCTGACGGGATTTCCATTCCAATCTCTCTTCTTGCCCACCGCCATTAATTTCACTGTCAGTCCTGGTGTTTGACCAAGTATTTGCAAAAACTTGTTTCCACAGCCATATCACATTCCTCAGTGACTGCCTCTGGCTCAGACTCACCCACATGGATTCCAACTGAAGTTTCACCCTTCATTTTTGAATCCTCTCATGATCACAGATATCTCCATTATGTTCAACGTTCCACAGACATTTTCGCCACATCCTGAGATCCACACTCAATGCCATGTAGCGTCACATGCACACTCTCAAACTTTCTCTCCAACAGCATCGCAACATGCTGGATGAGGGCTGCACCACTCCACAGTTCCATTTCATTCTCCGGCTCATTCGTCATGCTAACAAGAAACTTTTTCTTTTCCTTTCAGGCATCAAGGCCCACCAGATGAAACAACTTAGAGATACCCATGGCCCTGTGGAACCTTCCTCACCTCCCATTCCCTCTGACTCCATCTCCTGTCCAAACCTTACCTCCTGTCAGGTATTCACCACCCCTCTTAAACTTCCGCTCTCCAATGCTGAATGTTCTGTACTCAGCAAAGGCATTATTAGAGATAACAAGGTGTAGAGGTGGATGAACACAGCAGGCCAGGCAGCATCAGAGGAGCAGGAAAGCTGACATTTCGGGTCTAGACCCTTCTTCAGAAGTTAAAAACTATCATTTCAGTTTTAAATTATCAGATTTACAACAATTTTTAATCTGGTAACTCAGATCTGCAAAACTAAACAAGAACATCTCACATCTCACATCTCACATCTCTTTCACTTCAATTATTCATTCTTATTCATGCCTTTTCATTCTGTGGGGTAATATGCCACCTTGTGGATTTATTGAGAATCAACATACCACATGACAAGACTTGCAGCTTCCACCTGAAATCATTTTGAAACCACAGATGGTAGCTGGTTCAGTTACAGACAGGTGGAATTGATATTGTTGGTAACCAGAACAGAACCTACCCAATCCTCTCCAAAACACATCGATATCACAGAATTCAGGAAGTAATTCTTCAAGTTGAAGTAAAGTCACCATAATCCTACAAAGACCATAACCATAGGGCTACCAGACCATAGAGCTGTTCTCTCATTAGAGATAGGTGACTGGTAGTAATTTAACCTTAGGGTCACCGTGCCTCAGGTGAGAGGACAGGTTGAGAAAGAGAGTCCTTCATGGGAACCTTAGCCAATGCAGGGATTAAATCCACGCTTTTGGCAATACTCTGCATTACAAATCAGCCATCTAGCCAACTGGGCTAACTGAATGCAAGGCCTGGAAACATTCAAACTTGGGCAGATCACTATCAGATTATAGTCATTTCTCAAAAGTAATCATGTTCAACAAGAGAGTACAACTACATCAATTGACATTCATCATCAATGAAACCATCACCAACAACATCCTGGGGTTACCATTGATGACCTGCATTAAAGAGATGGCTAGGAAGTGCAAGTTGGAGGCCAAGAATTCTGTGGGGAATAACACCTCTTGATGCAGTAAAGCTTACCAAATTTTCCCTGAAAACTCAGCCTTCAGGAACGTTCTTCCCAAGCGGAGGACTTTGAAGTGCTCAGAGAAAGTGAAGTAAGTTGTTGCCCTACCCAAGCCCCTGAATGGTCACTCATTACCCAAGGAATTTCTGGCATTCTCACAAATACCAATTTAAATAGATTACTGCCCCAACTATTTGCAGTGAGCTCTTCAAATGCAAGGACAATGTTAATTTTCAACTTGGCTGATCTGTCAGGGCTTTTGAAACATCTCATCTATTACTGCGTGATTTCTTTCACATATTCCATTACTTAAGGGACTTTCTGGTTCCATGTTCATTACCACAATGCTCATATTTTCACACGTATCCCTCAATTCATCACTGGCAATTCCCACTCATTGTCAGTTCGGAACTTAACTAGTACCCTCAGTCTTGTCCCTAACAATTTCTCCAGTACCTTGCCCACTTCTCTTTCGTTTTACTATGTTTTATTGTGAACTAACTAAATCTAGTTGCCATATCTAGGAACTGCAAGATGATTTTTTTCCCACTTATCCCATACCTTTCAGTCCATTACTAATTTGTTGAAGTATCATGTTCATTACTGGGTGACTCACTATAGGCGTGGTGGTGCTATTCTCCATATTTAAGAGCAAGGGTATTTCACTTGAAACTTTGTCTTTGCTGATGAAGTGGTTTACCCCAGTTACATCAGAAGTAACCACTGTTCATTCTGGCATATTTCAATATGTTGTCATCACCAAAACTGAAGCAGGTAGAACTCTCAAATTCCTTAACCGTACTTACTTGTTAAGAATCTAGCTAACATTTTAACCAATCCATTCCATACGCTGTGGACAGGGAACCACTGTTTCACACAGTGCAATTGATTGAGTCATAACTAAAGCATTCATTACTGGTCCAAAGCTTCTTGCAACAAGTGTAATTCCTTCTGGTTGGTCAACATCTTTTCCTTCCAAACCTTCCAATCTCACGCATGATTTCAAAAGTCTTGTCATCAGGACATTTCATTGCATAATGTATTTCATGTCATACCTGAAACACTTGTTGATCATACCTTGAGCATTTACGGGTTCATTGTTCTGGCATAGTCCCCCAATTCCTGTAATCTGTCATAATTGCCAGATACCTCTTCTCACTCCATTTAATCATACTTTTCCTTTCGTACTGATGCTTATGGCCTGTATCGGTGCAGTCTTGCATCGCCACTACCAATGAATGCTTCTTTTGTACTCGTGCTAAATGAAGGCATTTGGAAATGAATGTTTTCTCAGAATTTTTAAAGGTTTCCTACTCAAATTTAAAACTGTTTCTTTTCTGAAAAATCTAACCCCATTTGGGTATCTATCCACATTCCACAATTTTGAGCAGCCCAACAATTGAAGGGCAAGTACTGAATTAGGAATCTCCCAAGGAGGATTACTGCAGTCTTGTATATGGTCTGTTAAATTCCACGACATGTACTTTGACAAATTTAGAAAACAGGATGGATATTCCAAAGTCTGACCATGCCTCGTTGCATGTAATAGCACATTTTTCTTGTTAACATTTATGGGCTAAATGTTTTAGAGTTCCCAAATTTTTCTCCATTTCTAATTGTTGAACCAAAACTCTGAGAATACTTTACACCTGATCTTGTGACACACATCCACATATCCTCGAATTTTTAATTGACTATAAGGTCCAGCTTCAAAAAACATGTATGAAATCATGTCCCAATACTTTGCCCTTGTTCTCAGCCATTCTTCTCATATACCCCAGTAACTCCTAATCTTCTGTCTGAAAAGAACTGTTATGTGCAATCTCCACTTTCATGCAACCATCCACCCCTACCAATGTCAACCTGAGATCAAGCCAGTCAGCAATACAGAAACCCAGAAGCCTTGGTTTGTGGATAGAGTTTATTAACTACACAGTTTAACAGCTCCTCCTCCAGTGGTCCCCACAATCACAGATACCAGTCTTCAGCCAATTTGATTCACTCCATGTGATATCAAGAAACAGTTGGAGGCACTGAATACTGCAAAGGCTATTGGCCCTGACAACATTCCAGCATTGCCGCTCCCCTAGCCAAGGTCTTCCAGTACAGTTACAACACTGATATCTACCTGGCAGTGTGGAAATTGCCCAGCTATATTCTGTACATAAAAAGCAAGATAAATCCAACCCGGCCAATCACCACTCCTTCAGTCTACTCTCAATCAGTAAAGTCACTATCAAGCAGCACCTGCTCTGCAATAACGTCAGTGACACCAGTTTGGATTGCACCAAGGCCGCTGAACTCCTGACCTCATTATAGCCTTGATTCAAACATGGATAAAATAACTGAATTGCAGAGGTGAAGTGAGAGTGATAGCCCTTGACATCAAGGCCACATTTGTCCAGTGTGACATTAAGGAGCCCTTGGAAAACTGGATCCAATGCTTCTCGGGGGGCAACCTGTCCAGTGGTTGGAGTCATGCCTGGCATGCAGAAAGATGGTCATTGTTGTTAGAGATCAGTCAACGCGACTCCAGGAGCTCCTCAGGCTCGTGTCCTAGACCCAACCATCTTCAGCTGCTTCATCATTTTCCTTCCCTCCATTACAAGGTCAGAAGTGGGGATGTTCATTGATAACTGCATAACGTTCCACACCATTCACAACTCCTCAGATACTGAAGCAGTCCGTGTTCAAATGCAACAAGATCTGGACAATATCCAGGCTTGGGCTAACAAATTAAAAGTAACATTCGCACCACACAAATGCTAGGCAATGACCATCTCCATTACGAGACAATCTAATCGTTGCCACTTTACTTTTAATGGTGTTACCAACACTGAATGAACCACTATCAACATCCTGAGGGTTATCATTGACCAGAAATTCAGCTGGACTCATCACATAAACACAGTGACTACAAGAGCAAGTCAGAGACTAGGAATGCTGTGGCGAGTAACTTACCTCCTGACTCCCCAAAGCCTGTCCATCATCTACAAGGCACAAGTCAGGAGTGTAATGGAATACTCCCCACTTGCCTGGATGACTGCAGCTCCAACAACAACCAGGAAGCTTGACACCATCCAGGACAAAAATAGCTTGCATGATTGGCACTACATCCACAAGCATCCACCCCCTCCGTCACCAACCATCAGTAGCAGTAGTGTGAACTAATCTACAAGATGCACTGCCGTAATTTGCCAAAGATCCTCAGACAACACCTTCCAAATCCACAACTACTTCCACCTAGATGGACAATGGCAGCAGATATATGGGAACACTACTACTTTCAAGTTCCCTTCCAAGTCACTCACCATCCTGACTTGGAAATATATTGTAGTTCTTTAACTGTCGCTGGGTCAAATTCCTGGAATTCCCTCGCCGCATGGCATTGTGGGTCAACCCACAGCAGGTGGAATACAGCAATTCAAGGCAGCTCACCACACCTTCAAGGGCAACAAATGCCAGTCAGCCAGCAATGCCCACATCCCACAAATGAATAAAAAGCTCGTTGCACACACTGGTCCCATCTGCTCCCCTTTCAGTGGGGAGATGAGGGGCAACATATGGTAATTAAGTGTCCCTCGGAACTCAGAGTCCATCTGCATCATTCCCCGTGCCAATTCAGGACTTAATTTCCTTGAGAATGCCAGTTTTCATGGTCAAATCAACCGCTGCCACATGTTAAAATCAACTAATAAATGGGGTAGGGAATAGGGTTTTAGATTTTTACAATGAGCGTGAGTTCATAGGTGGCCGTACGCACTGATGCAGCTACCGCAGGCTCTGATACACTTGGGGCAGAAAGTGGTCACAAGGAGTGGGTAGGGTGTTAGTGTGGCAGCACTGTTTTCACCGAACTTCCATTTTTTTCTCAACGGCAAGTCTCGAGGTGTTCAGTGCCTTCCCAGATGCTCCTCCTCCACTTTGGACAGTCTTGGGTCAGTACTTCCCAAGTATTTGTGGGAATGTCACACTTTGCCAGTGAGGCCTTGAGAGAATCGCTGAAGCTGGGAGTAGAGCACCTGCCTGGGGAGTCTTGCGTCGGCCATGCGGATGATTTGCCCAGCTGTCATAGCTGATCAAGGGTGGTCAGTGCATCGATGCTGGGGATGTTAGCCTGGTCCAGGACACTGGTGTTGGTGCATCTTTTTCAGGATCTTGCGTAGGCAGCATTGGTGGTACTGCTCCAGTACCTTGAGAGGCCTGCTGTAGACAGTCCAGATCTCGGAGTCATATGGGAGGGCAAGAACCATCACAGCTCTGTAATCCATGATCTTGTTGTCAAGTTTGGTGTTGTGGTCATCCATTACCCTTATCCTCAGGCAGCCAAAGGCTGTGCAAGCACACCGGAGGCGGTGCTGGATCTCTTCATCAATAGCTGCTTTGGCCCACAGAGCACTCATGAGGTATTGTATGTGGTCAACGTTCTCCAAGACCTCCCTGTGGACCTTGATGATCAGGGATTCAATCCATAATGTTCATCATGTTGGAGGAGGACCTTTGTCTAGCAGACATTCAGGGTGTGACTCATGCTGTTATATGCCTCCATAAAAGAGCTGATGATGGAAGGAGTACATCCTCTTCAATTGCACAAGTAGTTTGGGATTACAGTGACTACAAGTCAGGTAACTAATTAAAATAGGGAGGCACGATACACGTTGTGGTCCACATGGTGCAGGGGTAACTTCAACATTTTCCAAAGGTTTAAGTGAAAGATATAAAGACAGTGCACAAGACACTGATTTTCCCATCTTATACATATCATTTATTTGAAGAAAGTATGATAACAATCTAATCCTTAAGACCTTTCAAACAATGAATAAATGTAACATTGAAAGGGTATACATGAAGAATGGTAAAGGAAGGTATAATGAAAAACAAAATATGGTTTCAGTTATAAGCTCAGTGTGTTCTTAAATTGGGAAGCTTGGAGTTATGAAACTTGTACCATTTCTCTTTGTTACAAAGGTATGGAATTATTCACAAATCCACTGAAACACAACTTGTATTTGAATCAGAAAGGTCTGACCAGCAAACCACAATTTAGATATGTAATTGAACACAGTACACCATGAGTTAATAATCAAAGTCATGAAATACGGTAGCATGTGTGCATAACAAATTAACAGGGCATGATGTGGATTACAAAACAAGATTCACTTGGTTAAAAAACATTCTATTAGTTATTAGACAGTCCAGCTTGCATCACCAAGTATAAACTTCGTCACACACAAAATGTAAAATTTATTTTCTGGGCAATATAAAAGCATCAGTTGAACACATGCTGTATTGTGAAAGGAACATACAGTTAATCAGGTCAAAAATCAGTAACATTCAAGAGCAATATCCCCTACAGAATATAGCTTAATGAGGAAGAGATGCACATCTTTCATTTTACCATAGCACTGGTTCAGTTTTTGCCTGTTCAATCCACTTTTTAAAGTATTTGACTTCCAGGGCTCGTGCTTTTTGGACAGAGACAGGGTCCTCTTTGTTGCTTGAGCGCAGGTCTAAATGATGTGCTCCCTCTGGAATAAATATGGCAATCAACGTATCAGAGATAGATTTAGTCACCCCTCCACTTGCCCATGGATCCAAACCACCATTGCTGTGAAAAGCAAACAAAACCAACAGTTAACAAAGCTCAAAATGGTTTTATAGAATAAGTTCACATGACCCTCGTTTAAAGCCTATTCAAATAGCATGTTTTAATTTCAGTGTGATTGCTAGATTAGGAACATTCAGCAATAGCACTGATTTCACATTTGTTTTAGCAAGGTTACCGCTGTTTTCTCAAAAGTAAACAGTTGCTTTCTACCTGTCTCCACAACTTTCCCCGATTGCTACCTCTCCCACTCCAATAACCCTCCTATTCACCACCTCCATCCCAAGGCTTTGCTTATCACCACCGTTTCTGCTCTGTTAGCCATCCCAATTCATGGGATCTCTTGTTCACAACCTCCTTTAAATCAAACTTTAAGCTCTCACTATTTGTTTCGTCACTTTTTGTCATTCTTTGTATCTGCATTGAACCTGTGCTAGTTTTTTCGTACTTTGTCTGCTTTTTCTTTTAGTTTTATGCCATACCTTCTCATCTTACTTGTCCAAGACTGCACTTTGGCAAATAAAGCTCTTGTGCTGTAGGGTATAAACTGATACTGTTTTACGTTCAATTCCTTTTTGAATACCTCCTTAGGAGGCAGGGATAAAGATCCCAATAGCTTAATAGTTTCACAAAACACAAGGTATATACAAGAAAACCAATCCCCAAGACATCAAATCCACAAAGTGAGATTCCATATTTGGAAATCCATTGTTCAATTATAGTTGGCTAACACTAGAATAGTGGCAAGAAAGATATGCATTCCTATGGTTTCCAACATGAATGCTACTAATAACTTGCTTGGCACGAAATCTGCTTTTTATTTCAGTTGTGACTGTTCCATTAAAAGGATCTAGATGATCACAACATACTTCGGATTGGTAATAGAAAATAAGCACAGTTATGTGTAAAAAATTTTTACAATATCTATTCAGCCAAACCTTTCTCGTACGCATTTGAAAAGGTCACTGCTACATACCTACAATATAATCATTGAACACTTTTTTTACACTAGAAGTTGCCTCCACACATCAACCATTAGCACAGCTGTAAGAAGAGTTCTTTCTTATAAACCAGCAACTTTATTTTTACATCAAACATACACTTTCATTTCCAAGTGATACTTGAACAGCGTGCTAGTTTTAAAAACGCACCTGAAGACAATATTGCTGTGTGAACTGATATTTTTCCCACCATAGACTGTAGTTATCCATTGAGGTCTAGGAAGTAATCCCCAGTCTTTCTTGCAGTTATCAGAGAACAATTGGAGGTCCCACGGCATTGGTTCAAACATGTCATTGATGCCATCAGAACATGAAGGCATCACCATTTCTGTGCAAGTCTGATAACAAAAAATTGACAAAAATATAAATCTGTGACCAAGTGTTTTTTTAAGATATCTTGGCTTAAGCTGCACATTAGAAACTGAGCCAAAGAAGTGATGATGTTCAAGTTATGCATATTGTAAAACTGTATGGACCGTTCATGGGCATCACTATTTAAAAAAATAAACAACCAGACATTCAATACGAACCAACACCAGAAAAGCTGGCTGACTTTACCTCTCCCTCATTTATGGAGCGAAAGCCAATTGTGGCTCTTCATTAAACAATGTCTAACACAAAGTAGACAGGAATTTGAACATGGTCCATTCAAACCTGTATGGTTTAGACCCAGAATACAGGAAAATTACTCACATATTCAAAGGTAATTTCTAAGTATGGCTTAACGAAGAAAGGGAAGAAAGCGAAACACGTTTGAACCAGAAATAAACGGAACAGGCATTAAATTCACAAATTGCCACCAAATAACTTAATGATAGTAAGACAAGTTGAAACATTTGAAGGTGGTTTGGGTGGGGTGGATATACATCAAGTATAGTGAGCAGTCAGGAAAGTAAATGCCATCTTGGTCTTTAGTGCAATAATTGGAGCACACAAAAAAAACAAATCTTACTCCAATTGTACGTGGCTTTGGTGAGGCCACACCTTAAATACTGTGATCAATTCTGATCTCCATGCTTGAGGAAGGATGTATTTTCAATACAGGCAGCATACCAAAGGTTCACTACATTGATTCTTAGAAGAATGGTTGTCCTATAAGGGGAGGCAGAGCAAATTAGGTCAATAGTCTTTGGAAATTAGAAGAATGAAAGGTGATCTCACAGTATTCCAGCTGGGGCCTAACCAATGTTTTATATGCTCAATCATAGCCACCTTGACTAATAAAGCCAAATATCCCATTTGCTTTCTTAGCCACCTTATCTACCTGTCTTGATGCCTAACATGAACTATGGACCTGTTCACCAAGGTCTCTCTGAACCTCTGTACTTTGTATGGTCCTACCATTCATCATGAATTCCCCCAGTTTATTAAAGCATCATCTCACTTTTCAAGACTAAATTCCATTTGCAACTATTCAGCCCAACTGACCAGCCCTTCTATATCTTCCTCAATTTTTACCACACCACCAACTTTTGTGTCATCTATGACCTTACCGATCATACTACCTACATTCATGTCCAAATCTCTAACGTACACAACAAACAGCAGGGAACTCTGACTGAATCATTTGGTTCAGCAGTGGACGTAGGCTTTTGTCAGCAGAAAAGTCAGGTTGCTACAAAGATGCAACAAAACTAATATTACATGAAGTACATAACATCATATGCTCTCACTGCAAACAAGATTTCCTTTATTAGAATGCACCTGGCATGCTCATGTTACACCACCATCACACATTAATGCTCGACATATAAGAGTATTTACCTGGTAGTCCCAGCCTTGATCATCAAGACTGGAAGTTGCAGTCTGTGATATATTCAGGCATGCTACATTGCCGGTGTAGTTATAATATATATTCACAGCCTTAAAGATGTTTTGCAGCAGGGATTCTGCTGGTAGTGAGGGGTTCTTAAGAAAGGTACAAACAACCTGGAAAGAAATCATTTTTAACAAATCAACATGATTTGAAGAAAGCTTCGTCAGACTCAACATATATACAATTCATGAAATACAGGCACATGTACAGATAAATTTTAAAATATGTCTGTTTCAGTCCCGGGCATATCCCTGCTGAAGTGCAAGATGCTAGCTTATTTTAATTCTCCAATATATAAGATTTTATACAGTTCTCTGCAGTTTGCACATAAAACTTTAAAAATGTTTACAAGTCACAGCGACTCCAATGATGCACAAATGATCACTTGACTTCATCCATTATTTAGGATCACAACAGAAGTCCTACTTTTAATGAACAGGTATATAAAATACACCTTTTATTCACTGCTAGCCCTAAATGTGTATATACAACAACTGTCAATATTCATAATTTTTGTGTTAAACTAGACATACTAATTTTAAAACCTGACAATAAATGTAAGATTACGAAATGCATTCCATTGTCTCTACTATCATTACATAAATTATCAGTGTAAAAAACTGGTTTGCAGCACATCCTAAACAAGCGCAACTTTAATCTTCAAGATGGTATTATATTTTGTGAGTTTGTATAAATTCAAAGTAAAAAATGTGGAAGCCCATAAAAATATCAAATAAATCTCAGAAAATGAGAATTAAGCTCACTGCACAGTAAGTTTGATTTATTGCTATTCCCATTTCTCTGCTCCTTACCAACCCTCTTAACATCTTCTTTCACTGTCAAATTCTTGTCAGTTCTTTCTCAAATGTTTTGATTGTCTCTCTTGTTTTATTAGCTACTCGTCAAAATTACCCATCATATTCTAATATACCCTGTGTGTGATTTGTATGTCTGGTACCTAGTATTTTTGCAATTAATTTTATTAAAATACATACAACAGCATCACTTGTTAGCTGTGAATAAAATTAATATCTGAAAATTAAAGTGTGTAGAATTGATTTGCTCCACTCTTTATTAAAGGGTATCAAGTGTCAAAAATACATGCTAAAATGCAAAATATATTCAAACAATCTTTCATGCAAAAAAAATTCCAGATGAAATACTCAGTTATTTTTCATGGCAAATATTATGGAAATTTTCACAGACAGCTAGAGTCAGAACATCTTGATAATTGTGATCTTAACTGTGCTCAGACATGCATTGACTACTGAAATCATTTTTGTCAAAACACTGTGATAGCATTTTACCAGAGCAGAACACAAACAGAAAGCTTAGATTTCTGAGTTTAAACTTTCTTTCAATTGGTAATCTTTCTTGCTTTTCCATTCCTCTTTTTGCACTCATTAATTTTGAACTAAACTGTTTTGTCAAAGTGTCAACATTAATTACCTTAATAGGCCAAGCAGGAAGAGGTTGTAAAAAGTTGGCCTTATATGGGTAGTCCACCATAGCCAGATTAACCCAAGTGTTGCTCAGCCATGATTTGAAGAATGCCACATCTGTAGCTTGTAATGGTGAACAGAGATGGAAGGTATGGGAAAGAAAGGTTAAACCTTCCGCTAAAAATAGAAAACAATAAAAAAAGTCAAAAAACGTTTGAATGTTGTATTAATGCAGGGATATCAATAGCTACAGCTTAGAAATAATAAATTAACCTAAACAGACAAGTTTAAAGCCAACTGGATGAAAGTTGAGTATTTCATGCATTAGTGAAAATGGGCTGCAACACTACAGCAAGTTTCAACCCAGGTAAGAGCTCAACCATCAGGTAATTGTAGGGGAATTGAGTATTACAGCACTGAAAGAAGCCCTTTCTCCAACTGCATCCACATTGGTCATCAAGTACCTATCCACCCCATCTCATTTCCCAGCTCTTGGCCCATAGCCTTGTTTGCTATGGAGTTTCGAGTGTTCATCTAAATTCTTGTTAAATGTTGTACTAGTTCCCACTTCTACCATTTACTTTTGTTTGCTTGGGTGTTGGCAAGGATTGTAGCAATCAACACAAGGCTGCAAACGCATTATGAGAAGGCACATTACAGATAAAGCCAACTTTAATACAACACAGGTTTCCAAATCAAATAACTCTCCAGCAAATCTAGAAGCTCCATTCAACCATGTCATTTTGCCCATAACTATTCCTTCACATTTGTATGGAAACCATATCATGATGTGTAAAAGGTTAGTAGTTAAAAAGGGCCACATCCAGAACATGAGATCAATTAAAAAGATGCTGAATACCTTAGCTGAAATATAAGTTACACAATTTCCCCTCATTTATGATGGAAGGAAAAAATAATTTTGATGTTTGATTTGGGAAAATTAAAAACAAGTGCAAACATAGTCAATTAATAGAATTTCAGGAAGTCTGGCCTAAACTATTGTATCTGAGTCATTTGCAGTTCGGAGCCCTGGACCTCTGATCTAAGCAGCACAGAGACCTCCATTCCTACAGTCAACTTTGAAAATTGTGGCGGCAAATTCAGTTAGTTTTGTAACTTAGCTTCAAATGGACACACTTGCGTGCCTTCAATTATATATAATACGTTTTCTGTCTGTCACTTACCTTGGGCAAGTAATGCACTAAAATGTGTTCTGTGATTTCAGTGTTTCCTACTGTAATCTTGTTTTTTTTTAGATATGGCCCATGACATGACCAGTGGGACATCAGAGGTCAAAATGAAAAACATTTGGACACATCCGATTTAAGGAATCCTGAAGTTACCATGACATACAGGGATAGAAATTGGTTCCTAAGTAATTTCTTAAGTCATAGGGCTCAAATTGTCATATCCATTGCTGTGAGGTAGGTAGACATGCAAATTTGGTTACCATATCCTTATTTATCAGAGCTTTTTACTTGAGTACTAAGCAAGGGATCAAGTAGTATGTACTGACAGCGTGTGGTGCAGTTAGCCTGCTTTTCTTAAAGCAGTATTTCCCTCTTAAAGGGAAGTTGTACTGAATCAGAAACTGCTACTGAATCCTTTGCTGTGATGCTAAAGAAAGAAAATGGAATATCAGGGTACAGAGAATATCCTCAGGTTCATAGACGTAGTGGTAGTAGTTCATAGAATTGTAAGAAGGGCCCACGTGAGTGACCCTGGCACCAATTCAAGTGGGTGTTTAGTGCATGGCCAACATTATGATTTGAGGATCTTTGGTATTGAAGGGTGCATGCCAAGCACTTCTTTCAGCCCAGGTTGATGATGTGCTTCTTCTCATCATAAATGTCTACGCATTCCAGGCAGGCAGACAGCAAGCACGTTTATTTAAAGGGCTTAAGCAGCTTGGCTCCATTGATGGTTGATGAGCACATAATCCTTGGCAGGAAGGCAAGGATTTCAACTGCAGCCTTGAGGTGAGGGGTCACTGCAGTACCCCACACTGCAAAATGATGGTTGAGAAGCCAAATGCCCTAGTTAGGTCCTCAGACTTGATGGATGTCTGTAAAAATTTCCACCCTGACTCCAGCTTTCCCTTATCTGAGATTTGAAGGATAAGATTCCAGAATCAACTGCCTTCACATTTCTTCGACATATATCTCCTACATTCTCGTGGTCTCATTATGGCTGATACCATGACTGGAATACTGCCAGCTGTAGGCGGAGTTATGCACTCCAACCACAGACAAGGCTGATCTATCAGCATTATAAATATCTACTGGTGGAGTACAACCAATTCTGGGACTTGTTCCATCAATTCTGGGCCAAATGAAGAAAGCATTAATGTTTCCCCTCCTGGCGGCCACTGTGGGATGTTAGCAAGGCTCAGAGTACATAAGAACGTCAAGCAGTTAGAATAGGTGGTGTTCAACCTGGAGTGCCCATCTTGGTAAAGCCGAAGGCCTGGTAAGGAAGCCTGGCCAACAAACTGACAAGAAATTGAAACCAAAGTCACCACTTGCCTAAGGATGTTGACTGCTGGTTTTAAACCGCTATGGTGGCCGTTATGTTGTGGTGCCAATTATTTTAAGTAGGTTTGATTCCTCCTCCCAAGCTTGTCACCAAAATACCAAAGAAACCTGTCCACTTCTTCTGGAACAGAAGAATACAGTGAGTCCCTGTGGTGGTGCAAAGTCACCCTCTTTGGGAGTGCGGTCTTGTCGGTGTACTTTTTCTACACAGCTCGTGATTTTCCACTTTCAAAATGTCCTTCTCGATGGTGTGCTCTGCCAATTCATTTCCTCCAATAGCTATACGGTGTCCATTATGACATGCAGTTCCTGCTTATAAAAAAGTGTTATTCTTTCATCGGATGTGACTGTTACTGGCAAGGCTAATTGCTTTGATGAGGTGATGGTGAGCTGTATCCTTGAACTATTACAGTTCATCTGTAGGTTTCCCTGCCTCATTGCAGCAGCTGTTTGTCTTTTATCATGAAATAACTAAGGTCTGAAAAACTGTGCCATCCAGCAGTAGCCGTCTCCAGCCAAGCTCGGCAAAAAGCTCTAGAAACCACCACTCAGATATTTAGTGTGGTTCAAGTGGCTGGTAGAGGAGAAGCCAGTAGCCGTGGAGGTAACATACTGGATGGTGGTAGAGCAGGCTGGATGTCACTGGAGAAGCCGTCATGACATGCCTATTTTGGGTAGCATCAAGCTCATGGCTAGAGTCATTTAAGAATCTTAAATCTGGCCCCAACTGTAAAGTACAAAATTCTCCTGCCTGATCTGCACATCACTTGAACGGAATTTCTCAATGATGCCAGATCCCAAAACCTCCCTCAGTAGCTTTGACCCCATAACTTGAACATCTCTTAGAAATCCCATCCATCATTCCACTCTGTATGAAAAACTTTGCTGCTCTTGCATAGTCTCTATTTCTTTGCCCTAGTTGGCTGCTGAACAGGCCATGGTGATCCATCCTGTCATCAATGGAGACAGGAATGCCCAGTGGAGAGGGTGTTAATTTGGGAATGCTCTTTATCCATCAGGCAATTGCCACGAAGAGTATTGGATGAGGAAGTCCTGTGCAACAAATTAAGTAGATTCAAAGACTCTTCTGCAATTTCTGTGTGCCAAAGAAATAGAAACCAGAATAATCATTTGGCTCCATAACCTGTTCCACAATACAGTAGGATTGTGACTGTTTAAGATTGTCGCCTCAACTTCACTTTCCTGTTTATCCCATAAGCCTTTACTCCCTTGTCAATCAAATCTATCTAACTCAGCCTTAAATATATTTAATAACCCAGCCTCCACTGCTCTCTGAGGAAGTGAACCCCAATAGCCCTTTGAGAAAAGAAATCCCTTTTCCTTCCCATACAAGAAAGATGACCCTTCTTTTGAACATGACCTCTTGACTTAGGTTTCTCCATGAGGGGAAATATCTTTTCAGCATTTACCCAATTAAGCCCCTCAGAATCTGACATATTTTAATAAGAACACCTCATATTCTTCTAAACACAAATGAGTATAGGGCCCAAGCTGCTCAGCTTTCCTATGAAACAAACTTCTTATCCCAGAAATCAGCATGATGAACTTTCTCCAAATTCTTTTCAATGCAGTAAATCCTTGTTTAAAGTTGCCTCGCTAGACATGGTTTTGATGTGAGTTTTAATTAAGGGCCTTTGTCCTGATTAAAGTTCTGTTCCAAGTTTTAACATCGGGTTCAATCTTTTGCTACCTGATTACACTTAATCAGCGTCATCGCACACAATGGTAATAACAAACAAGCCTCATGACTGCACTGGCAAAACCAAGCATCATGACTGAGTTGATGCCAATGTGTCTGCATTTTGTAGTCGAAGAATTTAATTTTTCAAACAGGTCTTTACTATTGAACTTTAAATGTTCTCTACTATATTTGCGGTTGTAGTTGAGGAATGAAACTTTTAGTTTTAAAGTTCTCATCTGTACTTATAGTTGAGGAACTACTTTAAACCTCTGTGATTTTTATAAGAGGAATTTCTGATCATTAGCTGAAAAACCAGGGTTGTGTTTTTAAAGAGTTCATTAATGAACTTGTACCATACAGTAGTTGAGGCTCTACCTGCACAGTACTGTTAACTTTGCTTTTTTAAAGCATTCTCTGAAACAAGAAGCTTGCTCCTTATTTCACCTTTCATCACTGAAGCTGATTTTGATCATGAGCAATTTCTTCTAAAATATTGCTTTCCTTGTCTCTCAAATTGTTTTGAGAGAAAAACACTCTACCACACAGTACTGTACCTGTCTGCATGCAAAGCACAGGAGTCTTTTTAAAAGTATTAAAGCAGGCAAGGCAAAACAGCCATTATAAAGTCAGGGAAAAAGCAAGGCAGTGGAGTTATTTTAAAGTTGCCTGTGCTGCAATCCATTTTGAAAATTAGCAAGAAATGCCCAGCAGCGGTTGTAGTGAACCTGCTTCAGCAAAGAGACCAAGGGAACGAACTTGGATGTTTAAAATATTTAAAAGGAGAACGAGCCATCAATATGGCTCGAGAAATGTTCTACGACAGTGAGAACAATCTTGTATTTACTGACAAAGTTCATACAAAGTGCACAAAGCATTGCAGCTTTAAGTGCTGACAAGGCAAGTTGGGCCAGCAGAAGCATCACAGAGAATGTGGAAAACTCATGACTTTCTGGATAATGATCAAAGTCAGTGCCACCTGCCTCTTATAATTTGATGGCCATCCAAGACAAAGCCAAAGGGCATTGGAATCCTTACATAATGAGCAGGGTGAATGGTGAGAGCTCACATTTATAAAGACTCAATAATCATCGATGGTTTCCCCATTTCGAGAAGTATGTCCATCTGTACAAGACAAGAATATCTAGTGAGGCAGCTCATGCTGAAACAGAAGCGGCTAATGAATTCAATGCCTATTTGACTACTTAGAAAAACAGGTTTCAACAGTGATGAAACTGAGCTTTTTCAGAAAAAATATACCCTAGTGAATTTACATTTTTCAAGAGAAGATGACGCTGGGAATTTAAAACTGCCAAAGGTCACCTGACCGCTTTGATTGTTGGGATAACTGCAGGAGATTTTAAGTTTACGGTCTTAGTGCTGGAGCAGTCCAAGACAACACAAGCACTGAAGGTTATAGAGCATTTGCATGTAACTTGGCACTCATTTAAGATAGCCTGGATAATGTGGCCACATTTTCAGTAATGATTCTCTTCAAATACCAGCCTTGCATGGAGGGCACACTATGCCAGAGCAAATCTTGCCTTCAAAATATAACTTCTGTTGGATAATTATGCAAGTCATCCCATCTGCACTGATTAAGTCTCTGTAAGTGCAAAATGCTTTACCTGTTACCCAACATGACTTCACTGATAAAGGTCATGGATCAGGGAGCAATAGCTCATGGAATAAAAGCGATAGCAGCAATGTGGACACAAAACTGGTTGAGTAACAGGAAACACAGGAGAACAGTTTTTGAATATTTTTTATCTGGAGCAAGTTTTATAGGGAGATTCTGCGACCATTATCCTTTGTTTGCTGTTGTTTAACAAATGTTTCACCCACATTGCTACCATTCCTTTTATTCCATGAGTTAGAACTTTGATCACAAGCCGATTATGTATCATTGTATCAAACGCGTTTCGAAAGTCTATGTACACCACATCAGCAGCATGACTCTCATTGACCTTTTCTGTTATGTCTTCAAAAACCTCCAGCAGATTAGCCAAAACCCTTTAGGAAAATCCAGCATGAATTTCTAAACAACTCAGCATTTTCTAAGTGACTAGTAAATTCTATCCAGAAGCTTTTCCACCACTGATGTTAATCTGTAAATGTTGGGTTTATCCTCATAACCTTTTTGAATAAGGTGTAGCGTCTGAATTTTTCTAGTCCTCTATTGTCAGTATCCCCTGCAATTTCCACTCTCACTTCCTTTAATATCCTTGAATGCATCTCATCCCATTTCAGTGATAACACAGCGAGGAGCTGGAGGAACACAGCAGGCCAGGCAGCATCAGAGGAGCAGGAAAGTTGACGTTTCGGGTCGGAACTCTTCTTCAGGCTGTGTTATCTCTGAATCCAGAATCTGCAGTTCTTGCTATCTCATCCAGTTTCAGTGTCTTGACAAATTTAAGTATCAATAGTCTATGCAATACTTCCTCCCTATCATGTTTGAACCCTTCGAGTGACAGTTTCCTCCTCTGTCATCTATGGCCTTGGTAGCATCTATTTCTTTGGTAAAGACAAAGGCAAAGGATTCAGTTAACACCTACTTGTCCTTTGACCATCCTTTTATTACTGATGTACCGATAAAAGACTTTGGGATTTCCCTTTATGTTACCTGACAGTCTTTTCTCATAGTCCCATTTTGTTTTTCTAATATGCTTCTTTATTTCCCCTGAACCTTCTGTACTTCTTGTGGTTCTCAACGTATTTTCATAAGAACACTTTTTCTTCTTTATTTTGTTTTACTTTCTACCTGACTGAGACAATTTGGATTTTTTTTCATGTCCACTGGTGACACTTGCTCTTTGCCCCATGAGCTCCATCAAGACCTTACTGGTGCACACCACCTTCACTTCAAAACTAGCAGTGCCTTCAAGAGATCCTCAAAAGCTAGTAGCAACAGAGGCAGCACAAGAACAAGGTCTTCCCCAAGCCAAAATGCCCAGTGTCACAGTTCTAAATATTTCAGTGTTGAACTCAAGCAATAATAGAGCCATAGAGTCACACAACTCTGAAGACATCTATTCATCTTTGCCTTAAAAATATTCAAAGGTTCTGCTTCCACTGCCTTTTCAGGCAGAGAGTTCCAAAGGCTGTCAACTCTCAGAGAAAAAAGATTCTTCTCATTTTGTTTTAAATAGGAGATCCCTAATTCTAGATTCTTCCTAGAGAGGGAACATCCTTTCCTCATCCACTGTGTCAACCAGTTCAGGATTTTGTATATTTCAGTTCAGTCTCTCATTCTTCTAAACTCCAGCAGATACAAACTTAGCCTGTCCAACCTTTCCTCATAAGAGAGCAAATCCATTCTACGTACAAGTCTGGTAAATGTTCGGTAAACTGCTTCCAATATACTTATGTCCTTCCTTAAATAAGAAAGGATGTGATCGTACTTTATAACTGATGCATAACCTTCATGCTTATGTATTCAATTTCCATTTTATAAAACATGTGATGTGGGCTTCCCTCGCCAGGCCAACTTTTATTGTCCATCCCACAGGGCAGTTAAGAGTCAACTACATTCCCGTGGGTCTGGAGTCACATGTAGTCCAGACCAGGTAATGATGGTAGTTTCCTTCCTTAAAGGATGTTACTGAACCAGATGGGTTTATCTAAGAATGACTATGAATCCATTGTTGATTGTTAGACTTTTAATTCCAGATTTTTTTTATTGAATTCAAATTTTACCATCTGCCATGGTGGAATTCGAACATAAGTATCCAAAACATTACCTGGGTCTCTGAATTGATATTCCAGTGATAATACCACTATGCCAGTGCCTCCCCAGGGAATTGCAAATCTCTTTGCAGTAAACTTTACTATTTTTTATTAGCTTTCCTAATTATTCACTATTTCTACATACTAACCATTTTCAATTCATGTACTAGATCATTCAGATTAATCTATATCTTAGAACTTTGCAATTTCTCACCATTTTGATAATGTTTGTTTATTCTCCCTGCCAAAATAGACAATTCTGTACTTTCCCACATTGTTCTCCAATTGCTAGATCTGTCCCCAGTCGTTCAACCCATTATCTTTTTATAGCCTCCTCATGTCCTCTTCACAACTTACTGTCCTACATTTGAGTCGTCAACAAATTTACATCCTAATGAGTGCAAGATGAAAATCTTGGGCAACGTGCCTCCCTTTTCAGCAATATACGCAAAAATAGTACATTAATAAATAGCAAACAAACTGGCATCACCTAGAAGGCAAATGCAGTCACTGTGTTTGTATTGCCATTAGTCAGTAATTAGATTGATCCAGGTCCTTTAAAAAAATACTCAACAAGGTACGGACATGCCACAAAATAATACTTTCGCATTAAATTTACAGCTGCTAATCGAGTACTTTTGCAGGGGAACAAGTATATGGACTGAAGATAATCCTACTTTTCTCTAATACCAGTGGCATGCATTGTGTAGCACACACAGAATTCTTCTGTTCCGGTGTTTTATAACGTGTTTTATAGACATGCAGTGACGCTATGAAGGCCAACGTATATGTTGCAAAAATTATTATACGCCTCTTTCTTAGAAAGAGAAAAAAGGGTATTCAAAATGAAGTAGAAATATTTAAGATTTTAACCAGGTGGAAATCTCAAACTAACAAAAAAAACGACAATAACAGTCAAAACCTAGACAGGGCTTAATTACCTGTGGATGACAGTTTATTAATTGCATCCCAAGAATTCTTGATGCTTTCAGAGCAGCCTTTTCCACTCTTCAAGAAGTCATTGGTCACAATATTGTAAAAGCCTTCACATGGAGACAAATTCTCAAACAGCCATATTGGAGCAGAAGCAGCCAGAGCTCTACAACACAAACACAAAATGGCTTAGAATTGCATTCTGCATTTATTAGTGGATCATAATACTCAATATGATAAGGTGCACGTTGCCAACTTGTTCAACAAAGATGGTCAGGTGTCTATTTAATACTGGCATTAAAACAGTTGGAAACAAATTCCAAACGACCATATTTATGAATTGACTGTAAAGTTCATACAGCAAGATCTTAAGGATAAACTAGTAACACAAATAATCACTTGTTCCTCCCTAGATTTCAATGCAAAAATGTTACATAGGATTACATGTCCATACGCTGTATATGCACCAGCACTTAAAAATCATGACAGAAAACATCCAGATAGATTTAGATTTCTATAGAACCGATAAGATTTCACATTTCTTTTTAATTCAGATTATATATGCAAGTGGTTTGGATAGAACACCACACTTTCATTGTAATTTGAGTTTGGTTTTTTACATAAGTATTGTGCACTATGTAATCATTCTGATACATAGTTGTATTTATACAAGTAATCACAGGAAATTATAAACATAAAGTTAATTACAACATTTAAAATGAATTAAAGACATACTTCAAAAAGAAATTTTTTTAAAAAAGAGATTGTGATAAAAGAAATCGGAACTACAGTAGGAGCAGAAATAGACCATTCAGCCAATCAAGTCTGCTCCACCATTCAACAACATCATGGCTAATCTGGTAATCCTCAACTCCACTTTCCTGTCTTTTCCCATAACCAATAAGCCCAGTGAATCTCCACTGGACTGCCCCCAATGCCGGTGTATCTTTCCTTAGGTAAGGAGCCCAAAATTGTTCACCATATGCCGGCTGTGGTCTGACTAATGCCTTGTATTACTTTAGCAAAGCCTCACTACTTTTATACTCCATTCCTTCTGAATTAAAGGCCTACATTCTATTTGCCTTCCCTAATACCTGCTGAACTCGGATACTAGCTTATTAGTGATTTGTGGACAAGGACTCCCAAATCCCTCTGTTCCATAGCTTTCTGCTGTCTTTCACCCTTTAAGTAATATTCTGCTCCTGTATTTTCCTGCCAACGTGCATAACTTCACATTTCCCCACATTATATTCCATCTGCCAATTTTTTGCCCACTCACTTAACATGTCTATATCCCTCTGCAGTCTGTGTCTTCCTCTCCCTCGCCCTTCCAACCGTCCTAATAGATATACATTGCCTCAACACTCAAAATTACTGTTTCTAGTCACTTGATCTTATATCTGATATTACTATCAATCTCTTTCTGTAAATTATTGTTAGCTTCCATTCCTTTTATTCTGGCTCAGATCAGAGCATTCAGGGCAATACTGATTAGAATCTAAATGTGAATTTTTTAAAGTAAACTTTCTATTTTAATGGAGCTGAGATACTCTTATGTCCACATACAGACAATATATAATATTTTAACTTCTGTTATCTACCATAGAATCATACTATATTACATAGATTCATTATGTCAAAAACAGAACTTCTGAACAAAAGACAACTTAAAGACCAAACTGAATGCAAACCAGAAGTCATGAGTTTTTCTTCAACTGCTGCATATTCAAAAACAGTTTAAAATTCTGTGGTAAATTAAACAAAGACAGATTTGCTTCTTGCAAATATTTTCCCTTACCCTCCCAACTTATTACTCACCCAACAACAATATTTGGATACTTCATCCTAAACCAGGCTGCTAACATTCCTCCATAGGAGCCACCTATAGCAATAACAGGACTAGTCTGAGCTCCAGGGATGGTCTGTTTGAGATTCCGTATAAGAACTGCAAAATCAGCCAAAGCTTGCTCAGAAGTGAAGTAATTCAAGTTCTTGAGATTCTAGAAGAGAAACATTCATAAAATATAATTCTAAATAACAACTGAAAGTGAACATGGCAGCTTAGTTCAAAGACGAGTCATTGGACTTGTAACGTTAACTCTTTCTCTCTCTACACACAATGCCAGGCCTGGCAAGTTTCGCTAGCACTTTCTGATTTGATGAAATTCCCTAATAACTTCTAAATATTTCAAAACACGCCTATGTACAAAGTTAGTTTTTAAATAGTTAAAGAGAACAATCAGTGAATTAGCAAAAATGAGCTCATAATTATGCTTGGACATATTTACTACATAAAACAGCATCAGTTATTTTGGGAAAACAGCTAAATTCAGCAAAAGGAGTGCAGTGCCAGTTCTTGCAAGTGGATTTGAAATCCATTATGACTTAGCCTTCTTTATGATATACCAATGGCATTGATCCCAGGATCATAATAGCACATGCATCACAAGCCAAGATTTAGCATAAAAATAAGGCATGAATATTATAAATAGTATAGGATCACTGTGTTATGAATAGCTATTTCACAAAATACTCACAAGAACTTACACTAAAACTGCCAAAGCTTTTTGCTTCTTCCAAACTATTTTGCCAAGTTGTTCTTATGTGCTGTGACTTAGGGATTCACTTTACTAGCCATATATGTCAATCATCCAAGGACCAAGAGCTCCAAGCCAAATTAGTATTTACTACTTACTGTTTCAAAAATTGTCCCATTCATACTCCAAAATAAGTTAAAAAGGACAAGAAACACCCATGGCTACCCATATTCACATTTCTCTTGCATCATGTTCTTCTCTCATTTTGTCTATAACATCTCCAATCCATGTGAAGTTTCAAAATCAAAATCAAAACCAAAAAGATCAAATATTTATTCAACTGTATACCTACATAGATTCTGTTTTCCCATACAAGCCTACTCTCTATTACATTCCCTCCCAATTAATTCACTTGTGTGTTATTTAAAATTTATTGCCTTGAGATTAGAAGTGGGAACCAGAAAATCTTTTTAAGGCTGTGGGAATTTGGCAGTGAAACCTGCTGCACTCTACACCTCCCTTCCGGCGGTTTTACCAAATCAATTCAAACATCATCAATTCAGGTTTATAGCAATCGTAGGAATTGTAGGTTCTGTACATTCAATTCCCATTTGTCAACATAAACAGGCCATTACCCACCATATGAATGCTTTCTTTGTTCCTTTTCATCCACCTAAATTGGCTTTCAATTATTCCTGACAAACTATTTTGGAATTGCTGCATCCTTCCTATCAGCACACAAAAGACTTATAACAGAGCCAGGGGCAAAATCACAGCTAAATTTTACAGAGTAATCACATTTAGAAACTGAATAAGCATTTTTCTAACTTTCACATACTTTTGTATTTCATATGACCAGGCATCAGTTCTAACTACTCATCCATTCCCTGTCTGTTTAATTGTAAATCCCTTCTTATTCTCTAGTTCATCTATTTTGTTAATTTGAAAAAAAAATCACAGATGCTGACATAAGTAGTAAAGATTTAACTGAATTATAAGTACACAATTGTGTCATAGAAATCTAGTTTCATGGTTCATGTGTTAGTTTAGAAGTAATTCCCAGTGTTGTGAAGATTTTCCATAATGACAAGGTAATTAAAATGATGAACTTTAGAAATTTCCAGATCACCACAAAAGTACTAGTGGTCCAAAGTGTTTGGAATGAGAAAAGAAAAACCTAATCAATAGATGAACCGACATTGAGCTTGTGGTACAGCCAGGAGATCCACACTTGTATCAATAAAACATTTATGTATGTAGCTCCCAGATGAAAATCTAAAAGCTGTTTGTAAATAAAGAAGGTTCTTGGAGGAAACAGCAAGTCCGGAAGAAAGGCTTGCTCACTCCAATTCATATATAAACAATTTATTTGGGTGTTGGAAAGAAAAGATTTTGTTTTGGAGCTAACAGTTAATTACTGCAAAATTCTGATTGGAACATCCCAGGTATGCCACATTTCCCTGTAGCTTTATTGCATAGAACAGCTCATTGTTGTAGGGTTTATTGTGTTTTGCTCACAGAGACAAGCAGTTTAGCTTGGAGAAGCCAGAAGATTTTGGACTTAAATCTGAAAACAACCAAGTTTGTGTGTTAGCCCCAAGTTCAAAAGGCGGAAGAAAGTTATTTAATAAGAACTGCTAACAGAAGAAGAGTTAAACCAGGAAATTTCTAGATTTCTGTTAAATTCAGTGAACAGGAATTGCGCGTGAAGTTCAGGCTTGAGCTGAAAAGTCATGGACTCTTCAAGGGAGCCAAGGAAAAAAACTGGAGTTAGTCTGAAGCAAGTGGATAACTTTAATGAGCATGATAAGTAGGCAAAGACTTTGGGAAAAGTCATAAGGAAAATGGAAATTTCTGTTGAGAATTTTAGTCTAAAGCATATGTGATTATGTTTCATTATGTTTTATGTAAATTGTAAATAATTACCTTAAAGTATGTTTATTGAATTGCATTTGCTTTGCTTGCTGCTTGCGTACTAAAATTCATTTGTTTAAACTATAAAACCTTGTGACTTCAGTCTAGTAAATAACTGGGATTTCAATTTTATCTTTAACTGTTAACAGTCTTTACATGGGTTGTAACAATTGTGATTGAAGACTTCAGATGCAAGCACCTTTGGAATGGTTTTCAGTATTTCACTGTCCATATAAGTCAAAGATTTACTATCATTCACTTAATTGCAGAAGGAACAAAGGACAACGGTAAAACAATAATAGAGACGAAAGAGAGATAACAAGCATGGGGCTGGGTGAACACAGCAGGTCAAGCAGCATCATAGGAGCAGGAAAACTTGACGTTTTGGGCCTAAACCCTTCATCAGAAAATGGGTTTTGGAGCTAACAGTTAATTACTGCAAAATTCTGATTGGAACATCCCAGGTATGCCACATTTCCCTGTAGCTTTATTGCATAGAACAGCTCATTGTTGTAGGGTTTATTGTGTTTTGCTCACAGAGACAAGCAGTTTAGCCTGGAGAAGCCAGAAGATTTTGGACTTAAATCTGAAAACAACCAAGTTTGTGTGTTAGCCCCAAGTTCAAAAGGCGGAAGAAAGTTATTTAATAAGAACAGCTAACAGAAGAAGAGTTAAACCAGGAAATTTCTAGATTTCTGTAAATTCAGTGAACAGGAGGGTTTAGGCCCGAAACGTCAAGTTTTCCTGCTCCTATGATGCTGCTTGACCTGCTGTGTTCATCCAGCCCCATGCTTGTTATCTCGGATTCTCCAGCATCTGCAGTACCTTTTATCTCTAATAGAGACAAAAGCATTTGTCTCTGAAATAAACCTGACAAAATATTAAGTTTGTAACATGTATTTTTCCAAACTTACACTGAATGATTTGCTCCCAAAAGGCAAAGACTCTCCATAATACCGATGTTCGGCAAACACCAACATGGCTTCCAGTTCCTTTGAAATTTCCCACATAAAACCCTAAAAAATGCATAAAAGCTATGATTTCAACATTGAATATAAACAAATGAAGCAAAAAGTACAAAGGCTGAGATCAAGTCTGATGAAGTTAAGAAAAATAACTTGAAGGAAAAACATCAAATTTACCCATCATTTTTAATAATGATCCTCAGTATTTCAATTTAAATATAGGATTAAGATTTACCATCATTCATTTATTTTTGGGGAAGGTTGGGGGTGGTGGGAAGAAAAGAAATATCACCATCCAAGGCCCTGATGCTTTGAAGTATACTATGTGCTTGCACCAGAATTTGTCCAGGTAATGCCCTACTTTTTGGTGTAAGCTACCATTAGTAATTTAGCCATGGAGAGCAACAAAGACAGAACAAACATACTTAATCAACAAGCCAGAATAACAGAGAAAGAAACTGATGCCAGAGCTAAGAAAATGCATTTAAAAATAAGGTAAAAGGCAAGAATGAACAAAAGAAGAAAAGGAAATAAGGAAAAACAGGAAAGAATAAAAATACAACATGAACGAAAAGGAAAGAAGGAAAGAAAGTTTCCTTAAGCACTTCAAATACAAATTAATTTTGAAAACATACCATTGTTTTAAATAGGTAAATTAATTTAATTTACCACAGCAAGGTTCTCCAAGAGAAGGTGATCAATGATTAATTGACCTGTTTGTGATCTTTTTTAAGTAATCCAATGTACATTTGACCCCTTGATACTCATTGTCTTACTGAACTTTTACATTACTCAAAAGCTTTATATTAAGCATTTAGCAATCAATCCATGATACGAGTATCAGTTGTTTCTACTCCTTCCTTTCTCCCCCTCTTTTGGTCTTAATCTTACTAATTATAACAAACAGGTTCTGATACAGGGCTTTATCTCAAAAATTTAATATGAGTTACTTATTATTTACAGAGGCTGCATAGTTCTAGCATTATGCATCTTTACTTCTGCTTTTGTTGATATTCCCAATCATGAGAAGGAAAACATAAAGCAATACATTCTATTGCCCATTTTTCATGACCTCTTAAGTGATGGGCTTGCCAAGACCTTATTCCCATAGCTGTCTGATTTGATGAATACTATTAGGTCTATACAAATAGAGCAAAGGTCTGACATCTACAAAGTGATACTCCATTCAATGGAAGTACAACAACATTCATTATAAAGCACGGTTAACATAGAAAAATATCCTACAGCAGTTCACCGAGGCATAAGGAAAACAGACATCAGCCAAAGCAAAGGAGGTTTCTAAGGTTTTGGAGTAGATTCGTAGCTCGGGTTGTGGGTGTTGAGGGTTGGTTCGCCGAGCTGGTTTGTTGTTCCGCAGACGTTTCGTTACTGTGCTTGGTAACACCCTCAGTGCAGCCTCTGATGAAGCGTCGGTGTGTTTTCCCACCTGGTTTTTAAACTCTGGGGTCCGTTGCGATGGATTGCCTCACTTCCGGGTTTCCTCCATAGTGGAATGTATATGGGGTCGAGTTCAATGTGTTTATTAATAGCCTGCTTCGTGGATTGCCATGCTTCCAGGAATTCTCGCGCTTGTCTCTGCCTAGCCTGTCCCAGGATCTTGGTGTTGTCCCAGTCGAAGTCGTGGTTCTCCTTGCCCATGTGGATTGAGATGAGTGAGCATTGGTCGTGTCTTTTTGTAGCCAGTTGGCCAACGTCAGGCTGATTCTCAATAGTGAGGTGGGAAAGAAGTATACAGAGTGATCAGCTAAAGTAAATTAAGATATAGTAAAGATTACAGAAGTTTGAATGAACGTCTATTTATACAAGGGCTAGGAGTAAAATGGGTGAATTAGAAGTGCTAAAAAGTAGATTGAAAATAAGCTTCATAAGAGTGACCAGAAAATTGGCTAATGAAGTATGAGGATTGGAGAATAAACCTACTAAGCTTGTCTGTGCCTTGTGGGGGAGAAGGAGAAAGGAAGGTAATACTTGTCAGGGAGGTATTTCATATTGCTAAAAATTGAATGCTGGAAATTATACTGAGCCTGAGGCTACTGAGATGTAGCCAATGGAAAAGTGACATGGACGCGATACGGTACAAACAGTAAAAGAAGATGGCTGTAAGATCACTTTGGAAATCCAAGAAAGAAATGAACAGTGTGTGTTCAATTGTGATTATGAGAACTTCAATCATCCTAACATTCATCTGACGCACAGTGAGGACAGCATCAGCGGTTTTGTCACAGGGTGATGTTATGTGTCAAATGTAGTTGCATGTAGTGGTGGGCTAGCTTAGTGTAAAGAGGGGTCCAAATTTCTCCTGCCAGCACACAGCCTTAGCATCACTAATATCCATGAATTGCCAACTCACAGTGACAGATAGCAACTAGGAATCGGATAGCCTTGGGTTAAATTGCAGGGATTCTCAGCCCCAAAACATCTAATGTTGCGAGCCACTGGCATCTGGACAAGTCCTGTCGTCCATCAGCCTAATCCAAGCTATGGGTCAAATGGTACTCACTGCCTTGTGGATCTGGCTATGAAAAGTCAAAGCTATTGCATTGGAGTCCTATAGGTGGCTGGTGGCCTGTTTAAGCAAGCACCTTCCAGTAACTGCTGCAACACTGCGGATTTTACACACAGGCGTTTCTGCTCTTCCTGTGAACTTAGTTCATATGGTCAAGAGGCAGATGCAGATGCTGAACGAGAATGTGGCTCCAAGTCCTGATCACAGCATGCAAACAGAAAGCATCCAGTTAAAAATCCAACTCTCTTTCTCTGTGTGTACAGCAAAGACAGAAAAATCAAGAAAGCTTAAGAGAATGCAAACAATAAAATGCTTAAATCCACCTGATGAGCCACCAAAACGAAGAATGACTGTCACCCACAAGCAGCAGTGTCATCATTGCAAAAAATTCAAGGGGACTGAGGGAAGTTACTTTCCATATTGTGCCTGGACTTCTGATCTTCAGAATTTTATTTACCTGTCTACGTTCCTTCTCCACCCGTAGTACATGTATTGAAATATTTGTCTTTTATCCATCTTAAGTGTGATTGAGTAAGTGCATATTTTGGGGTTTTGAAGGGGTATATTTTAAATTGCATAGTAGGAGATTAGAAATCTTTTCTTTTCACTGCTCTTGTTAAAATTAGGTGTTACAATAAATAGTTATTTTTCTGTTACTGACAAAACCTAGAGTGAAGTGCTTTCATCCTGAGGAGCAGACAGTCAAGCAAAGTGGTGGTCTTGTTGGAATTTTATGTATTTTAATTATAGCTTGAAGGACGGTGGTGCATGATTACCAGTGCAATCTTCCAATTAAGTCATGATACTTGTTGAAGCAAACGTAACTATTTCCAGGGCTGGAAATTTGCTGCAGTCATCAATAACAACTCACAATTTTTCGCTAGTGAAAAATCAACACTAATTTCAATTCACAGTCCTGGAAGTAGCTAAGCCATTTTCAAGAGGATTGAGAAGATGTGACATTGTGGTTGCTTCTTGACATGGTAAGCACAGACCAATTTTGTGTTCAAATATACGGTCAATTCCTGGGAACCATATGTTTCTTTCACGTTGTTTAGTAGTCACAAATCTCTGATAACCTACAAATGCTACATCAATAGCACGTTCCCTAATGATTGTGCAATGACAATGCTATTGATGTGGAACTCAAGATCATGGGTTATGATGGTGACCTCATTCCAACATTATGCAGATCACTTAGTATGTGTGCAATTTTGTTTGTAAGCACTCTTCTGACCACACCATTCCACTTTCATGATTCCATAGGTATCATGCCCAATGCTTCCTCTTGTTTTGTTGCTATTTTGATGTCTGCTAGTTTTAGCAGCTTTGTTACCACAGTTATATCTAAGTTGTTAAGGTGTAATTTGCCAACATTTTCCTCATCAGTGGTATTACTGCTGGCAATGGATGTTGTGAGAGACAGTATACTGGTTGAGCTTGCCTGGCTGATACTCAACAAGCAATTTGCACTTTTGCATCTTCGACATCCAACGCTGTACTCAGGTTTTCATGTGGATCACTGAACAAACTTACTAGGGGTCTACGATTGGATTTCACTTCAAACTCATCTCTACACAACTAGAAACGAAAATTAAGAACACCCTATGCAAGAGAGCACATCTTTGCAAATAATATTGCGCTACGGGTATTAGAAAACGGCTTAACATTGCAACAATTGATGGGTTCCCTAACTTGTCTTTTTGCTGGAAAACTATTTAACCAAAAGGCTTGTATTCGAGACCAGATAGGTGGTTTTCTCAGTCAAAATAGGCATTTGTACAACTTCATGACAACCGTTGTTGATCTGGTATACACCTCATTTGCTTGAAATGGTCCACTTCCACTTGGTGGTCTCATTTGTTACATTGCAAAGTGAGGTCAGGACTGATGATTCCCAGAAAACTCCAAACTTCCTGCAAATTTGTTGCATCTACACCACTTGCAATGGTGTCAACTTTCCAGGGATCAAATAATGCCCCACCATCGATGAACATATTACTGAAGAATGTGATTCTAATCTCATTGAACAAGCACTTGTCTTTTCTCAAGGTGAAAGCATGTTCTCTAAGATGCTGTAAGCATGCAAATAGGGTTGGCTTGAGTTCCCTTTCCATTTAACTACAGATGTGCATGTCACAACTAATGTTCAGTACACCTTCGAGTTCTCTTAGCGCAGACTGAATCATATGCTGAAATATCTCCACTGTGCAAAGTTAAGCTCCTTGTATTGCAAACCTCCAACATGGGTGCACAATACTGTGAAATGCCTCAATTCTTCTGCAAACTCAATTTGATAGTATCCTGAATTGAGATCAAGTTTAGCAAAGTGTTTAACATCATGCACTCTCTCTATAACATCATCTGTCTGTGTCAAGTGCCTTTCCCAATGTATGAGTTGGTCTGTTGACTGCAAATCAATGTGGATTCTCCTGGCTCTTGCTTGAGTTTCTTGATGACTTGTAGGGTGAAAACCACAGGTGGGATCACCGCCAACCTTTTCAATGAAGTCAATATCACGTAGATGCTGATGCTCCTTCCTCATCAGCATTCTGATAAGAAATGATATGATATTTGACATTGCTGATGCATGCACATTAGGGTTTACATGTAACTTGAACAGAACACCATTCATTCACTGGTACCAGTGAAGCAGTCAACCTGTAATTTGAGAATGTGGTTGATACAGGTAGTTCTGCTTTAACACGTGTTTTGTTAACGCAAATTGGCTGTAATGCGATTGATAAATAGCGGACGCTGTTTGGGTAACACAAACTTTCTGCTGTAGAAGTATAGCGATTTCCCCATAACACGATTTTCTATGGCAATTTTCTACAGCACAAGGTCACACAAGAATGCAACTATCGCATTATAGGAATCTGTTGCCAAATGAAAACCAATAAATGTGTCACATTCTTCAGGTATTCCAAGACGACATTCACTCTGAAGTCTTTGAATGAGAATAGCATTTCAAAAGACCTGAGAATTTTTAATAGTTTGTCAGTATTGTAAGCAAAAATTTTGATAGTCCTTACTTTGCAGAAAATGGGCCATTTCTGAAGTTCCTTAAATATTGTCTCCCAAGAAAATGACAGATGATCATGTATCAATGAAAGTATCTACATTTAAGCAGGTTGTTGCCCCGAATCGCTCGGTGCAGTGTCTGGAAGTGAGCACAAAAACATTCTTGATCAAGTGCCTTTATTTTGGCTACATTCTCTCATCTTTTTTGGTGGGGTATGATATGTGGCAACTGGGAACAAAGTGATTGGGTTATCCACAAGCTTTGTACTGTTTACCAGTTGCAGGACACTTGCAGAGAATCATTTTAATGTGTCCAAAACACAGAATATTTCTGACAATGCCTTTGTTGTTGTGCAGGTTGTTTCCTGGTTCATGAACAATGAAGTCTTTCCAAGAGTTGAATTTAAGGTGTGCTATTTATCCTTCACAGCCTGAAATTCAGCAGTTCTATCCTCTGAAAGGAATAATGATCTTGCTGCTCAGTAACTCTGATAGCATTCTTTCTTTCATGAGTGCTATTCGGTTTACTTGCCAGGAGTAACAATTTTGAATTACTTGTGCTTGATTTCCATACGAAATTGTCAATATCATCACAGTTACACATGGTTGCTTGGTACCTCAGGTATTTTTGCTAAGGTGTAAATGGGTTAAAAACATTCTTCTAATTCTTTACTGCCAAAGTGGAGAAGTATTTTTTTATTCGCTCCCGGGACACGGGCATTACTGGCTGGCCACCTTGTATTGCTTGTCCATGTTGTCCTTGAGAAGATGATGGTGAACTTCCTTTCTTGAACCCACTTAGTCCGTGTGCTGTAGGTAGACCCACAGTGCTGTTAAACGGAGAATTTCAGAATGTTGACTCAGCGACAGTGAAGGAATAGCAGCAGGTGGGACTTGACCCTGGCTTCCTCGTTTAGAAGTAGGGATACTATCCACAAGCATTCAATTCCTCCAGCACTGATGTTCAGTAGCAGTAGCATGTATTATCTACAAGATGCACTGCAGAAATTCACCAAAGATCCTTAGACAGCACCTTTCAAACTCACAATCACTTACAACTAGAAATACAAGGGCAGCAGATATAGGAGAACATCACCACCTAAAAGATTCCCCTCCGAGCCATTCAACATCTTGTCTTGGAAATACTTCGCCATTCAATTTTTTTTTTTCCCCTCTGTCATCAGTGATGACAAAATCTACCATGGCCCCTTCAAAACTCCACGACAACTTTTGCCAATGTGGAATCACAGATGACGGTTCTAAATTGACTGAAAAAGGGGCAGGGACAGTGCCATTTTGATCAATAATAATGAATAACATTGTCTACAAAACTTTCCTGTTTGCCTGATCCAAATCTATAAGCCTTTAAAATAGACTGAGTGTTTCTTAAAATCTACATCTTAAAATGCTGTCTTTTCTGCAGAGAGTAAGTAAAATCATCAAAAAGATTCATGCTTATTTATTGATACAATTCTATACAGTAGCTTTGAGTGAAAGTGAGGAAACTAAACCCTACACTTTTTAATGGCAGTATACATTACAGAGTGCAATACTACATTCAGTTTCTCCTCATAATAAAGGAGCTGATAAGCCAAGCAGTAGGAAAAATATGGTATCTGGTGACTATAATACTATTTCTATGCTTTGGAAAAGAACATGAGAGGAATCACACTGCGTGACTGGAGTTAATAAGAATACGCTTTCAGAATGGTAGGTCTTTCTTAATTTATTGGATTTATTTGATGTAATGGACCTAACAAGGAGCAATGAAATAGTGAATATAGTTTTACAGGATTCTAGGAAGCTATTTGACACTATCCTACATAACAGGCTACTGCATTGTCCTGATTCCTGCAGTAGATCACAATATACAGTGTTAAATCTAGAACTGGCTATTTTGCAGAAACTTCCTTCACCGTAAAGGCATCACCATTACTTTTACAAGTCAAATAGGTTTTATAGGATACAGTATGACACAATAGGTTAACAACTGGACATGGAGGACGACCATTTTAGAGTTATTAATACAGTTGGCCAAACAGGCCACAATTTAGAAGACTAAATATATATTTAGAAGACTAACTATATAGTATAAAGTTAAACATGTATTGTGAGAACTTACTCTAGCATGGTTTAAATTTGGTAATTAGAATTCTGAAAAAGAAATGAGCACTAGGTGATCATGCAGAGTTTACAGTAGCTTAAGAAGACAGTTATTAAAACATCTGTGTAAAGAATTATGACTTAATTTGGAGACACTATGTTTGGGTTAAATTATTGATATCCTGAGAAGGATGCATGGCAATAATCAGACAAAGTTACCTTATCTTCTGATATTAAAGAGATGAAGACAATTTACATTCCAACTAGAATGAAATCCAGTGGAAACTGTAAATTTGAGACACCAAGTAACTTCTTTATTTGCAAGTGTTTTCATTTTTTAAATTGTCATTGAAAACTAGATAACCCAAATATCCTAGAATTTGATGTATTTCCTACAGCATAGTGAAGAGTGGCAGAGGCAGGTTCAATTTAGGTATGCAGAAGGACATTAGATTGTTTCTATTCAAGACATTAGGTGCAAGGGTATGGTGAAAAGGCAGGAGAATGGCACCAAGTCATAATGCACATTGAAAAAGCCAATGCAGGATGGATGGGCTGAATGGTCCCGATTTATCCTGTAATACTTCCATGATTCTCTTGGTTAGAGGCATTAGGTGGATGGAATGGTTATCGCTGTTCACTGCTGGTGACTGCCTGGTTTTTGGAACTTTTCACATTAATTTGTGGTTTAATTGTGGTTTTGTGGTGCTTTGGAACCATTATGTGAAAAGTTCCAAAAACCATGCAGTCACCAGCAGTGAATAGTGATAAACATTCCATCCACCTAATCCACCCACACAGTTCTCAGCCCCCAGCTTCCAACCCCTATCAGTCAGCCCATTCACAACCTTTTTACCCCCGAAGTCTTGAAGCCCCATGATTTCAGAAGAATTCTGTGAAAAATCAGGTGAGTAGATTAAAAAAGATGACTCCACTTATATTTCAAACTATTACTTTGCTAATAAAGAAAATGACAATCTTAGCTGTTGAAGGCTTTGATGTTAAGGTGAAATAGTTCAGGTCATTTTTATTGAAATTTTGTTGTAGCAATTCAGTTCATACTTCTGACACTTAAATTTCTGAGATTTCTAGGTAATCTTGAACAATTGCAATTTAGAAATACCACGCAGTATGTTACTGCTGTTGCAGGAATAGTTTGAATACAGGGACCAGGGGAAGTATTTATAGCTTTAGAGACAAACTTAATCTTTTTTCAGCTCAGCCTTAATGCTGCACAGTCCTGCATGTGTGCTATTATGCAGTTACAAGCTTGCTGATCACTGAGAAATTAGCAAGAAAAGTGAAAAACTGATAAAACAGAGCAAAAGTAACTATGAAAGTACAAAGCAGAGTAATCATAAAACCAGATGACTAACACAGCAAGAAAGATCATAATGCAGATCAGGAAATAAAAGCACAGGAGGACGTGGAAGAGAACAATGGCAGGAAACTTATAAAAACACAAAGCATGAAAAGAGAAATCACAACTAGAGTCACATAGATATATAGAATGGAAGAAGGCCCTTCAGCCCAACTCATCCATGCCAACCAGGTTTCCTAGACTGAACCAGTCCCACTTGCCTGCATTTAGCCCATGTCCCTCTAAACCTTTCCTACTCTTGTCCAAATGTCTTCTAAATGTTGTCATTGTACCTGCCTCTACTACTTTCTCTGGCAGCTCATTCCACATATGCACCTCCCTCTGTGTGGAAAAAGTGGTCTCTCAGGTCCCTTTAAAATCTTTCCCCTCTCACCTTAAACTTATGCCCTCCAGTTTTGGACTCTCCTACCCTAGGGAAAAGACCTTGGCTATTCATGTTATCTCTGCCCCTCATGATTTTATAAACATCTGTAAAAGTCACCCTCATCCTCCTTCATTCCATGGAAAACAGTCCCACCCTATCCAGCATCTCTCTATAACTCAAACCTTCCAGTCTCGGTGAGATCCTTGTAAATCTTTTTTGCACCCTTTCCAGTTTATTAACATCCTTCCTATAGCAGGACGACCATTAAACTGAGGCCCCTTCTGCCTGGCTGGTTAGTGACGCATTGGATAGGTTAGCTCAATCTGGCTGCTTTGCGATGCAGAGTAATACCAACAACACAGGTCCAACTCCTGCACCAGTTACTATGAAACTCTTAACCTCTACCTTCACCTGAGGTGCGGTGACCCTCAGGTTAAGCTCACCACAAGACACCCTTCTCTAATGAGACAGTGGCCCCTACAAGTCTATCAACTTAAAACAAATATCCATCCCACATATTAATGAATATGCATGTAAAGTTACAAAATTCTAAGATGATTTCTCACAGTGGATTTGGAATTTACTGCATAAACTTGTTTCAAACATTTTCACTTTATTAAGAAAATAGTTTAGCAGGGTTTGGTAGCAAATCACTAACTACAAAGTATATACCTAAACTCGACATATATTAAAAGCTGCAATATAATACCTTGTCCCATTCAAATAACTAACATTCTACAACCTGTTTTCTTTTAAGTAGAGTTCCAAAGTGGTAAAAATAATTTACAGTATTGTCATTCATAGAAGAAAATATTTATAAGGGGTGGCTGTCCTGGGTCTGTACCCATGAAATCCAGATCCCGAATGAATGAGAAAACTGGTGCAGACGTCTTTCAAAGAACCGCTACAAGTTTTCAATTTTCATTACAAACATGCAATTAGTACACTGGGGCCTTCTGGCTCATGAAAGACTGCATAAGATTATGCACTATAAATGTTGGAAAACTCAAATTATAACTCTAACACTGCCAACACAGCAATACTTTAGCACTTCAATAGTTCCAATTTTACAATATAGCGCAAAATATAATGACTGAGAAAAGAATAATTAGGTACATTTTTGAATATCTAGTAAAATTTCCTAGGACGAATGCATGTGAATTTCAGCAAAGAACTGAACTACGCTTAGCTGAGGTTCCCCAATCAACCCATTCCATCCCAACCTACTGGGTAGTACTTACCAAACTGACAAATGAAGAATGGCCATATAGGAGAGAGAAATAGGATTAGGAAAAACACATAATTGTGGTAACAGAAGTCAATTATTTTAGTAGAGAAATAAAAAAAGCAAGAAAATTTATAAAGTAAATTATTCTTACCGTATTGTTACAGAACCATGTGATGTCTCCCTCATTTCCAGTGTAGAAAAGAATGGGACCACCACTGTGATTCCAATATTTGTCTGCTATCAAGTACCTCTGGTTGAATGTAGCATCTTCAGCAAATCCAAAGTGATCAATCTGTGGAAAAATATAATTTTCATATTTAATGGGAATGGATTTGTTTGTCTGGCACTAATCCATTATACAAATGGCATCAAGCATTTGTTGGCACATTTCCTCATAGTTTTCAAATCTTGGGCTGCAGTTTGTGATGGTTACTTTGATTTTTTTTCAGGCCTAAATGCAAGAGAAATTCACATACCATCGCAATACAACGAATTTACTGAAGAAATATCTCATATGGCTGTCACAAAATTATGAAAACCATATATAACATATGACTGTCTACAGGAGCACGATGAAAACTGTAACTAAAAAGCACAAGATTATCACATTCTGCGTATTTTAAATTTTTATTACATTCTCACCAAACTACAACTCCCATGATGCATTTTCACTCCCTCTCAAGTGTAGTTTTAACTTAATCATCCATTTAATCACCATGAGGACAGAGTAACAGCCCTTGACATCAAGGCCACATTTGATCAAGTGTGGCATCAAGTAGTTCCAGCAAAACCGTGGGATTTAGGGTACAAATTCTCTGCTGGTTGGAGAGAGTTGATGCCTGGCACAAAGGAAGATAGTTGTGGTTGTTCAAGGTCAGTCACTTCAGCTCCAGGACATCTTTATAGGAGTTTCTCAGGGTAGACCCAACCATCTTCATTAACAACCTTCCTTCCATTATAAGAACAGAATTGGGGACGTTTGCCAATGATTGCACAATATTCAGCACCATTTGCAACTCCTCAGATTTTAATGTAATATCTAGACTCGGGATGAAAAGTGGCAAGTAATATTTGTGCCACACAAACATCTCGCAATGACCATCTTCAATATTAAACAATCTAACCTCGATGTTCAATCACGTTGCCATCACTGAATCCCACATTATCAAAATGCTGGAGATTTCCACTGAACAGAAACTGAACTGGACTTGCCATATAAAGATAGTGTCTGCAAGAGCAGTTCAGAGACTAGGAAATTTGCAGCAAGTAACTTATCTCCTGACTCCCCACATCCTGTCCACCATCTACAAGGCAGAAAGGAGGAGTATGTTGGAATACTCCCCAAATGCCCAGATGAACGCAGTCCCAATAACACTCAAGAAGTTTGAAATGACCCAGGACAAAGCATCCTGCTTGATTGGCACCATATCCACAAACATCTACTCCCTCCACCAATGATGCTCAGAAGCAACAGTGTGTACCATTTACAAGATGCATGGCAAAAATTTACCAAAGCGCTGATTAGATAGCACCTTCCAGACCTACAACCACACCCATCTCAAAAGACAAGACCAGCAGATACACGTACAACTTCAATAGTTCCAATTTTACAATATAGCGCAAAATATAATGACTGAGATAAGAATAAGACATTCACCCAACTGACTCAGAAATATATTGTCATCCCTCCAAAGTAGTTGGGTCAAAGTCCTGGAATTCCCTCTTTAATGACGTTGTGGGTCTACCTACAGCATTGGGGTTGCAACATTTCTAGCCAGCAGCTTACAGCCATATTCTCAAGGGCAAACAGGGACAGGCAATAAAACCCAGCCAGTCAGCGACGCCCACATTCCATGACCAAATTTTTAAAAATTTAAAGTTTACACCACTCAACCACCCATCAAACATCTCACTCAATTCTTCTTTACTTTAAAATCAGGTTACTGACAATAGTCATCCAGGGTCAAAATTACCCCAACTCTTCCCTAAAGGACATTAGTGAACCAATTCCCAACAATTAACAATAGACACATGGTCATCATTGAACTCTTATTTCAGATTTTTTTTATTGAAGTTAAATTCCGCCATCTGCCATGACAGGATTCAAACCTGAGTCCCCACAACAGCACCTGGCCTCAGAATTAACAATCCCGTGATCATAGCACTGGGCCATCACCTCCTCAAGTTTGCAATTCACCCCACCTTCAACACAGATACTTTCAGGTCTTCACAGAGATTCTCTGTTAAATGGGAATCAAAGTTGAAGTAAACGCTGGAGTTTTAAAGTGTGAAAACTCTGATGAGCTAAAGTCTATTATCAAGGATTTTATAGCAGAGTACTTAGAAAACAATGGCAGATTTAGACACAGCATGGATTTGCGAAAGGAAAACAATACTTTACAGATCTACTGCAATTCTTTGATGACATAACTAGTAGAGTTGATCATGGGGATGGTTTATTTGGACTTTCAGAAGGCTTTTGACAAGAGTCCCATATAAAAGATGAACATGTTAAAGTTCTACATTGGAAGAAGGCCAATTTTGACAGTATTAGGCAAGAACATTCAAAAGTTGATTGGAGGCAGATATTCACAAGTAAAGGGATGGCTGGAAAATGGGAAGCGTTCAAAAATGAGATAACGAGAGTTCAGGGACAGTATGTTCCTGTTAGTGCAAAGGGCAGGGCTGGTGGATGTACAGAACGATGACTAGAGAAATTGAGGTTTCTCCAGAAAAAGAAGGAAGCATTTGTCAGATAAAGACAGCAGAAATCGAGTGAATCCCTAGCACAGTATAAAGGCAGTTGTGGTATACTTAAGAGGGAGATCAGGACAGCAAAAAGGGGACATGAGATAGCTTTGGCAAATGGAATTAAGAAGAATCCAAACGGATTCTACAAATACAATAAGGACAAAACTGTAACAAGGGAGAGAATATGGCCCCTTAAAAGATCTGCAAGACCATCTATGGGTGGAAACGCAGGAGATGGGGAAGATACTATATGAGTATTTTGCATCAGTGTTTCCTGTGGAGAAGGACATAGAAGCTAAAGAACTTGTGGAAAATAAACGGCGACATCTTGAAAAATGTCCATATTACAGAGGTGGTGGTGCTGGACATCTTAAAACACTTAAAGGTAGATAAATCCCCAGGATCTGATCAGGCGTACCCTAGAACTCTGTGGAAAGCTAGGGAAGTGATTGCTGGGCACCCTGCTGAGATACTTATATCATCGATAGCCACAGGCAAGGTGCTGGAAGACTGGAGGCTGGCTAACGTGGTGCCACTATTTAAGAAAGGCAGTAAGGAAAAGCCAGAGATCTATGGACCGGTGAGACTGACATCAGTGGTGGGCAAGTCGTTGGAGGGGATCCTGAGGCACAGGATTTACACGTGTTTGGAAAGGAAAGTACTGATGAGGGATAGTCAACATGGGGTGAATTGCAAACTTGAGGAGGTGATGACCCAGTGCTATGATCGCGGGATTGTTAATTCTGAGGCCAGGTGATGTTGTAGGGACTCAGGTTTGAATCCTGTCATGGCAGATGGCAGAATTTAAATTCAATAAAAATCATGTTCCACTAACCTGATTGAGTTTTTTGAAGAAGTAGCAAAGAGGACTGATGAAGGCAGAGAAATTGACATGATCTATATGGACTTCAGTAAGGCGTTCAACAAGGTTCCACATGGTAGACTGGTTAGCAACGTTAGACACATAGAATACAGGGAGACCTGGCCATTTGGATACAGAACTGGCTTTAAGGTAGGAGACAGAGGGTGGTAGTGGAGGTTTGCTTTTCAGACTGGAAGTCTGTGTCCAGCGGTGTACCACATGGATTGGTGCTGGGTCCCCTGCTCTTCAGCATTTATATAAATGATTTGGATGTGAACATCGGAGGTATGGTTAGTAAGTTTGCAGACGACACCAAAATTGGTGGTATAGTGGACAGCCAAGAAGGTTACCCCAGAGTACAATGGAGCCTTGATCAGGTGGGTCAATGGGGGTTGAGGAGTAGCAGATGGGGTTTAATTTAGGTAAATGTGAGGTGCTGCGCTTTGGAAAGGCAGATCAGGGCAGGACTTATACACTTAATGGTGAGGTCCGAGGGAGTGTTGCTGAACAAAGAGATCTTGAGATGTCGGTTCATTGTTCCTTGTAAGTGGAGTCTAGGGTTGACAGGATAGTGAAGAAGGTGATTGGTGTGCTTGCCCTTATTGGTCAATGCATTGAGTTTAGGAGTTGGGAGGTCATGTTTCAGCTGTATAGGACATTAGTCAGGCCACTTTTGGAATACTACATTCAATTCTGATGCCCCTGCTATAGGAAGGATGTTGTGAAACTTGAAAGGGTTCAGAAAAGGTTCACAAGGATGTTGCCGGGATTGGAGGGTTTGAGTTATCAGAAGAGGCTTTCCCTGGAACCATCGGATGCCAAGGGGTGACCTTATAGACATTTATAAAATCATTAGGGGTATGGATATGGTTAATAGCCAAGGCCTTTTCCCCAGGGTGGGGGAGATAAAACTAGAGGGCATATGTTTAAGGTGAGAAAGGAAAGATTTAAAAGGGACCCAAGGGGCAACTTTTTCATGCAGAGGGTGGGTGTGTGTGTGGAATGAGATGCCAGAGGAAGTGGTGGAGGCTGGTATAATTACAACATTTGAAAGGCATCTGGATGGGTATATGAATAGGCAGGGTTTAGAGGGATATGGGCCAAATGCTGGGAAATGGGACTAGATTAATTTAGGATCTCTGGTTGGCATGGACGAGTTGGACTGAAGGGTCTGTTTCCATGCTATGGCTATGCAAAATTAAAGCGCATAGGATTGGGGATAGTGTTTCAAGATGGATAGAAAATTGGTTAGCAGACAGAAAACAGAGCCAGAATAACTGGGGCATTTCTGAATGGCAAGCAGTGGCTAATGGGGTACTGCAGGGATCGGTACTAGGACCCCAGATTTACAAAATACAATAATGATTTAGATGAGGGAACTAAATGTAATATTGTAAAATGTGCAAATGACACAACGCTGGGTAAAAGGGTGAGTTGTGAGGAGGATGACGAGATGTTGCAGTGTGATTTGGACAGGCAGCGTTAGTGGGCAAATGCACGGCAGATGCAGTTATCCACTTTGATAGCAAAAATAGGAAGGCAGACTGTATTCATTGGAGTTTAGAAGAATGGGAGGGGATCTCATAGAAATCTATAAAATTCTAAAACAACTAGACAGGTTAGACACAGGAAGGATGTTCCCGATTGTGAGGGAGTCCAGAGGCAGGGGTCATAAGGTAATGGGTAAACTTTTTAGGACTGAGTTAAGGAGGAATTTGAGTGGTAAGTCTGTGGAATTCACCACCATCAGAAAGTGGTTGAGGCCAAAACATTGTGTATTTTAAAGGAGAGCAATACAGCTCTTGTGACTGAAGGGATCAAGGGATTTGGGTGGGGGAGGTGGAATTATGGAAATTGTGCTCCATGATCATATTAAATGGCAGAGTAGGCTCAAAGGGCTGTACGGCCTATTCCTGTTCCTATCTTCTCTGCTTCTATGTATGTTTC
Source organism: Ginglymostoma cirratum (assembly GCA_024137785.1). Taxonomy (NCBI): domain Eukaryota; kingdom Metazoa; phylum Chordata; class Chondrichthyes; order Orectolobiformes; family Ginglymostomatidae; genus Ginglymostoma; species Ginglymostoma cirratum. The sequence goes on along the minus strand of JAHRHZ010000263.1, from coordinate 1,180,001 downwards.
TGTCAGCAAATACTGCAGTGGCATGTTCTTTTTTAAAATCGAAACCACAAATTGAAAAATGAAGTCATATCATAGGAATACATCTTAAATCTGGAACTCATCAGATGGAGAACTTACAGATTGAAACCACATCTTGCTATTACAAAGACTTTCAAAATCTAATGTGCTGCTGAAATTCTACATTCATTAACAAGCTTGATTTACAAAGTAGCACACTGAGGTATTAACATATGCTACACATACAGGCACAGGTCATAAAGAACCAGGTTTGATCTATTTCGAAAGCGCAAATCTGCGTTTGGCTATTGTAAAGAGGAAGGAAGAAGCAGGAACCCTTTCGGAGACAAGAGGAAGAAGCGATCATCAATTTGACGTTCGCTGTTTCCTTGTGATTACAACTTCCACACCAAATCCTATTTTAGTTCAGTTTTCACGAAGGCTGGAAATTATAATTATAATTTGATTATTGCATGCAGCCTTTATAAATAGCTTGAATGAAACTTTTTTGAATGATACTCATTTGTAGTTTGAACTGCAGGAAGGATACCACCGAAAAACAAAGAAGCAGGCACAGACTAGATCGTGTCAGCAGCTATTAATCTGAAAGGCGATAGCTGGATTGCACTAGCTTCTGCCGCAATACTCAGATATGCAGCTTGTCCTGTAAAACCAGGACATTGAGAAGCTTTCAGATTGAGGAATGAAGAAGTTCGCAGCCCGGTTCTTCAGGAATGTTCCCCAACACCAGCTCGGTACAGAGATTTCCAGTTCAGCGGGCTACTGCACGTTCACCTTCTCAGGATCGGCAATTCTGGGGCAACCGGGTAAAAACCGCACTCACCTTCTGCCGGAAATACCGGGTCTCATAATCAAATCGCAGCGGGCGCCCAGAGTCCGACCGGGCAGCCAAGGTTCTCGGATGAGGGCTGGAGGCCAGCGCCAGCGCCAAGGCAGCAGTCGCTATGGTGATCACGGTAAACGGCAACTTCAGATCTACCGCCATCAGCAAGTCGGTTACTGAAAGCTAACAGCCAGAGGAGGGAGGGGCATGATTGAGAGGCGGGGCCTGAAAGGGGGTAGGTCCAATTGGGGGCGGGTGGGTCAGCCCATAGGGGTGGGGCCAGGGGCTGTGGTGGGTTACGTGCGTCGGCGGCGGCTGTGTGAGGCGGGGTCTTGGGTAGTGGATGGGGCCTGTGGGCCTGGGGAGGGGAAGAGTCATCAGACGGGCCTTTGGTGGGCGGAGTGTTGTGAGGGAGATGGGTGTGGCCTGAAAGGGTGGCGGGGCAGAGGACGGATGGAATCTGGGCTTGGAGGCTGTCAGAGAAAGGAGCTGGGTCCTGAGGTAATCAAGCGTGGAGTCTGGTTGTGGGGTAAGGGGGAGGAGTCTGGGTCGGCGAGTGGGTTGGGCCTGGTGTGGAGGTGGGGCCTAAGTGGGGGTTGGTCTGTGAGCGATGGTCTGTGAGCGAGAGGGCGAGGGATGGGTGTGTAGGATCTGATTGAGGTGGAAGAGAAGATGAGAGGAGACTCCGAGAGAGTGTGGGGATACGTGGGAAGAGGGGGACCACGAGAGAGTTTAGGGTGGGAAGGGAAGAGAAGAGGGGACCCCGAGAGAGTTTGAGAGGATGGGAAGAGGGGGACCCGACAGTTGAATGGGAGAAAGAAGCCTGAGAAATGGAGGGGCGGGGAAGGAACCTGAGACATGGGGAGGGAAATATCGAAAGGTAGAGGCAGGAGCTGGTGGCAGAAGGTATGACAGGCAGGCAGAAAAGCCTGGCGGATCTGAATAGTTATGGAGTCAAGCTGAGGAGGAGTTTGACTGGTGACTGGTGAGGTGAACGTAACCTCTTGAAAGACTAATGTAATTGTCAGAATGAGGTTGAGTGTGAGTGACAGAAGATGGACTTGTGGTCAAAGAAGATGAAAACGTTTTGCTAATATTCAGTTCTGAAGAAGGGTCACTGGACCCCAAACAATAATTCTGCTTTTCCTCCACGGATGCTGCCAGACCTGCTGAGTTTTCCAGCAGTTTCTGTTTTTGTTTATGTTAGTATTAGGGGCTTTCAACTGATAAATATGAGTAGATACATAACTGGCATAAGAAAAAGAGGACAATTGATGCAGGAATAAAATTATAACTAGTGGAGATAAAGGAGAAGGATGATAACTAATAGGTGGAGTCAAGCTAACAAAATGAGTTGGTTTTGATTGTTTATTATTAGCAGGAGAACAAATGCAACAGAAAGAAAGTGGATCAGGAGGGGGATTATAATTATTTTTTTAAAAATCGTGACTGGTTTATCTTGTGCTGGGGGAAGCAATGGTGAAGTGGTAATGTCACTCAATTAGTAATCCAGCGTCTAAGATTAATGTTCTGGGAACATGGGTTTGAATCTTGGTAGATGGTGAAATTGTACTCAATAAGAATATGGAATTAAAAACGCTAGTATAATGGTGACGATTGTCGTAAATACCCAATCAGCTTACCAACGGCTTTTAGGGAAGGAAATCTGCTGATCTTACCTGGTGTGGCCTACATGCAATTCCAGAACACAGCAGTGTGGTTGACTCTTAACTATCCTCTGAAATAGTCTAGCAAGCCACTCAGTCAAGGGCAGTAAATGTTAGCCCAGCCTGCTACCGCCACATCCCATGAACGAACAAAAGGAAAAAGACTGACATAAAAGATTCAAAGGTGCTATTTGAAAGAAAACACTGGGAGTGTATTCTGGGTATCCTGGCCAGCATTATCCATCAACCAATATAGAGAGGAAACAGAGTAGCTGGTCACATACCTGTCTGTGGTTCTCTGTTGTGCATAAATTATCACTGCGTTTGCAAACATCACAGCGCTGGCTACAATTAAAAATTATTTCACTAACAATAAAGTGCTCTGGGACATCTGAAATTACAAAAAGTGTGATGTAAATGCAAGTACTTCCTTCCTTTGTGTGTTTACCAGATTTTTTTTATCTCCACCAGGGAATCATATGTTTGAAGATGGCAGTTGAGGCAGGTAGAGAAGTCTATGTATTGAGATACTTAAAGAAACACTTCCAATTGACCTAAATAGTCAACTCCTTTCTATCAGTTTTTGTATGTTCAAAATATACCTCAAAGCCATCTCTGTTAGCTGTTTTCATTCAATATAAAAATTAAATAAATAAACCACAGGAGTCAGGAATTAGTGTTTTTTAATGTTTGCTCATGGGATGTGGGAATCACTGGCCAGGCAAGTATTAATTGACCATCCTTAACTGTTCTTGAGAAAAAGTGATGAGTTACTTTCCTGAAGCGCTGCTATTCATTTTTTTTTGCAAGGGGTGACGAGGTAGGCCCACAGGGCTGTTAGGAAGGAACTCCAGGATTTTGACTCAAGGAACTGAGATTTAGTTCCATATCAGCATGTGACTTGGAAAGGAACTTGCAGAGATGGTGTTCCCTCGCAGTCCGCTTACTTCAGTTTTGAGAGGACTCTGCCAGAAATCAATCAAATACTGTCTTGATCTCAAGAGTAATTATTGCCGCCTCACCTCTGAAGTTCAATTCCTTTATCCATATTTGGACCAAGGCTGGAATGATCTCAGCAGCAATATCTATATTAAAATGTAAATATTAGTCAATACCAATAAAGAAAAATTCTGCAATCTCAAATTATTGCATTGTTTCCAGGAAGCTTTCCTGGTGCTAGGATTAAGGACATTTCTAAACGTTTCAAGTATATTGTTGAAGGTGAGATTGAGAAGCCAGAAATTATTGTATACATTGGTAGGAATGATATTTTTATGGAAAAGATTAAAGCAGTACAGAGTGAATTTAAGAGATTAGGTAGAAGATTAAAAAAAACCTTAAAAGTAGTAATTTCTGGTTTACTCGCTATGCCAAACTCAAATGAGGGAATGAACAAAAGGATAAAGGAGGTAAATCAATGGCTGAAAAGCTGGTGTATTCTTCAGGGATTCAGGTTTTTGGACAAAAAATGTCTTTTGGGATAGAAAAAACCTGTTCAAAAAGGATGAGTCTAACCTAAACTGGAATGGGACTAATATCTTAGGACGGAGATTTGTTCATTCTGTTAGGGGAGACTTATACTGATCTAGAAGGCAAGTGGAGGAATTCTAAGTAGCAGGGTAAAAGGAAGGATTAATGGGGTGGGTTCTGAATGTGAGGAGAGTAAGTCAATTAGAAAAGAAAGAAAAGGGAGAGTCAGAGTATGTAGTAACTCTGAAGAATTAAACTGCATTTATTTAAATGCAAGGAGTCTTACAGGTAAAGCTGATGAACTCATGGCATGTTTAAGATCTTGGGCTCGGCATGTCATTGCTATTACGGAAGCTTGGCTGAGAGATGAACAAGACTGACAGCTCAACGTTACAGGTTTTAGGTACAACAGGAACAATAGAAAAGGAGGCAAGAAAGGAGGGTAGCATTTTTGATTAAGGAATACGTTACTGCTATAACTAGAGAAGATATTTCTGAAAAATTGTACAGTGAAAATATATGGATAGAAATTACAAATAAGAAAGGAAAGATCACTTTGATAGGATAGTGAGAGAGAAATTGAGAAACAAATATGTAGGGAGATCTCAGATAAATGTAAGCATAATAAGGTTGTAATAATAGGGGATTTTAATTTTCTAAACAATGACTGGGACTACCATAGTGTTAAAGGTTTGGATGGTGAAGAATTCGTCAAATGTGCTCAAGAAATTTTTCTTTATCAATAGGTGGATGCTCCTACTAGAAAAGGAGCAAAACTGGACTTTCTTTTGGGCAATAAGGCAGGGCAGGTGACTAAAGTAAAGTGGGGGAACACTTTGGGTCTGGCGATCATAATTCTATTAGTTTCAAAGTAGTTATGGAAAAGGATAAACCTTCCATAAAAGTTAAAGTTTGTAATTAGAGTAAAGCAAATTTTAATGGTATGAGACAAGAACTTTCAAGAGTTTATTGGAGTAGACTGTTCAGAGGTGAAAGGATGTCTGATAATGGGAGGCGTTCATGAATTCAGAGGCATTTTGTTCCTGTTAGAGTGAAGGGTAAGGCCGGTAAGATTAAGGAACAACAGATGAATAAAGGTATTGCGGTTCTAGTCAAGAATAAAAGAATTTTTTTTAGACAAAGACAACTTGGTTCAATTGAATCTTTTAATCAATGGAAAAAGAGTGTAGGGACATTTTTAAGAGAGAAATCAGGAAGGCAAAGAGGGGATATGAGGTACCATTGCCAGATAAGGTTAAGGATAATCCAAAGAGGTTCTACAAGTACAGGAGGATAGCTAGAGAGAGGGCTGGGCCTCTTAACAATCAAGTAGGTCCTCTTGTGTTGAACCCCAGGAGATGGGAGAGATACTAAATGAATATTTCACGTCAGCTTTTACTGTGGAGAAAGAAATGGATCTAGACAATGCAGAGAAATAAACTTTGACGTTTTTGAAAACAGTTCACATTACAGAAGAGAAAGTTCAGGAGGTCTTAGAGAATATAAAGGTGGATAAATCTCTGGGACCTGATCTAATGTATCCTGGAATGTAATGGGAAATAAGGGAGGAAATTGCAAGACCCTTTGCAGAAATACTTGCATCATCTATAACTGTGGATGAGGTGCTGGCTAATGTTGTACCTTTCCTTAAGAAATGTTAAGGAGAAACCGGGGAACATCATACCTGTGAGACTCACTTCTGTTGTGGATAAATTGTTGGAGGTGATTATAAAAGATAGGATTTATGGACATTTAGAGAGGCAAAAATTGATTAGGGATTGTCAGCATGGTTTTCTTCAAGGAAAAATCATATCTCTCAAACTTGATTGAGTTTTTGAGGAAATTACCAAAAGGTTGATGATGGCAGCAGTAGACATTGTTTATTTAGATTTTAGTAAATCCTTTGACAAGGTTCCGCATGGTAGATTAATTAGTAAAGTTAGGTCATACGGGATTCAGGGTGAGCTTGCCAATTGGATACACAATTGGCTTAACAGCAAGAGATAGATTAATGGTGGAGGGTTGCTTTTCGGACAGGAGGCCTGTTACCGGTGGTGTTCCACAGGGATCGGTTCTGGGTCCTCTTTTGTTTGTCATTTATAAAAATGATTGGAGTGGCACGGTAGCTCAGTGGTTAGCAATGCAGCCTTACAGCACCAGGGACCCGGGTTCGATTCCAGCCTCACGTGACTGTCTATGTGGAGTTTGCACATTCTCCCTGTGTCTGTGTGGGTTTCCTCCCACAGTACAAAGATGTGCAGGCTAGGTGGATTGGCCATGCTACATTGCCTGTAGTGTTCAGGGATGTGTGGGTTATAGAGGGATGGGTCTGGGTGGGATGCTCCAAGGGTTGTTGTGGACTTGTTGGGCCGAAGGCCTGTTTCCGCACTGTAGGGATTCTATGATTCAGATGAGAATATAGAAGGCATGGTTAGTAAGTTTGCAGATGACACCAAAATTGGTAGCATTGTAGGCAGTGAAGAATGTTTTCTAAGATTACAAAGGGATCTTGATCAAATGGGTCAATGGGTTGAAAAATGGCAGATGGAATTCAATCTGGATAAGGTACAACAAACAAAACAATTAATGGTAGGGCCTTGGGTAGTGTTATAGAACAGGGAGACTTAGAGGTGCAGGTGCATAATTCTTTAAAAGGTGTTTGGCATGCTTGCCTTCATTGCTTATTCCTTTGCGTATAGGAGTTGGGATGTTATGTTGAGCTTACACAGGACATTGGTGAGGCCTCTGCTGGAATACTGTGTCCAGTTCTGGTTGCCTAGTTATAGAAAGGATACGATCAAACTGAAGAGGGTTCAGAAGAGATTTACCAGGATGTTGCTGGGTATGGAAGGTTTGAGTTAAGGAAAAGCTGGATAGGCTGGGACTTTTTTCACTGGAGCGTAGGAGGTTGAGAGGTGACCTGATAGAAGCTTATAAAATAATGAGGTACAGATAGAGTTATGATAGTTGTCTTTTCCCTAAGATGGGGGAATTTCAAGACTGGGGGGCACATTTTTAAGGTGAGAGGAGAGAGATTTAAAAAAGACATGAGGGGCAAATTTTTACACACAGGGTGGTTCGCATGTGGAATGAACTTCCTGGTGAAGTGGTGGATGCGGATACAATTACAACATTTAAAAGATATTTGGATGGATATATGAAAATGAAAGGTTTGAGGGATATGGGCCAGGAGCAGGCAGGTGCGATTAGTTTAGTTTGGGATTATGTTCAGTATGGACTGGTTGAACTGGAGGGTCTGTTTCCGTGCTGTATGACTTTGTGCACTTCTTTTTGTATATCCTACACAGAGCCACATGTTCAGTTGCCTGACCACAAGGCACCTCCAAGTTATGTTAAGTATCTCCTGCTTGACCCTGGCCTTCAAACCCCTCTCTGATCCCTTCACATACTCCTGGCAGAGATGCAGATATGACCTTTGACCACATCACACCATAGCATTAAGGAAGGGAAGGTTTCCTCGTTCCATCTCCAGGTCGCTCAGAAACAATAGAACAAGTTCCTCCAGTTGGGAGGTGTTTAAAATGCTGGTAGACACAATTAAGAACAGAGTGGACCATATTGTTGTGGATGTGGAATCACATGTAGGCCAGACCAGGTAAGGACAGTAGATTTCTTTCTCTGAAGGGCATGAGTGAACCTGATGGGTTTTTACCATAAATCAATGACAATGGATATATAGTCACTATTACACTATTTTTCGTTCAATTTTTTTTTAAGTGTATTTACATTTCACTAAATTTCAATTTGGAAATTCGTTCTCAAAACATTAGCTGGATGATTTAGATTACTAGTTCAGTGATATTTCCAGCACCCTACCACTTCTCCTGTGGCTCCTGGAATGCCAAGGAGGGATCTACATGAGCTGTTTTACCTCTCTTTCAGATGGAGTGATGATTATCTTGTTGGCCCTGAGCGGGGAATAGGGAGGGATTTAGTGAAATCTTGAAGAGCAAGAAAGAACTAAACTGGGCTTGAATTCTTAGCAGCTAATCGCCAGTGTTTATGTAACCTTTGAAATGCTTAACTGAACCACTGACTAGATCAGTTTAACCTTAGCTGATAAACCACAAAGCCTGTTTTCAAGATAAGGACTTCTGCTTAAATCACCTCACAAACCACAAAGCTTAGCAAACACGAAACCTTGCAGGTGGTTGACTATCTGAACATGGCTAGGTACTCGTTTTGGGTCACAAGACATGTCTCAATATTGAATCAGCTTTGTTTATGTGACTGTATATAAGTTGCACTCTCTGCCGTTGTAATTAGAGCGAAGTCAAACTCCTGCGTGAACCTTGGACTCCTCTCCCTGCACTCACACTGGTGTTTTTGCTTGAAGAAAGACCTCAAGTGCTGCTACCACATCGCTGTCTCCAAGTCTCTGACTGCTACCACAGAAGTTACTCCTACAGGCCCCACATTTTCAGCTGAAGATCTTGGTTATTGATGAGCCTGTGTTAGGCTGCTTCCTCCATTTCACCATCCAGTAGAGTGATGTGGTGCTTCACCCAGTGAACATTAATGCTCCAGAACTGGCAGGCAAAAAACACATTTCTTTGAAGTGGACTGCTCATCTTCACTCTCAATGCTCACAAGTAGATCATACTCTTGGATTGGTATAGGATGCAGGTGGGGCATTTTAATTGTACCCTCAAGCTGAGGGACCACTCTGGTATCCTGCATAAAAATGGTGGACAGGATCCTGTTCAGATACTAGTGGATGTCTGGTCAAATCACCATCCTAACTGGAGTGCTTTCACTATTGAGATCAGAGTAGGAGCGACTAGAATCAACTGCCTCTACATTGTTTGGACTTAGATCTCCAGTGTTCTGCCAGCTTCAGACACCCAGCAACGAGCTCAGATCACAGCTTGGTGTGAGTGGAACTGGTTTCACTCTGTGTACATATAGGCTCCAGAGGCCTCCAACATCACAGATATGAGCTCAAATAATTCGATTCACTCAATTTGATATCAAAAAATGGCTGAAGGCACTGGATACTGCAAAGATTAGGAAGCGGACAACATTCCGGCATTGGTCCTCAAGACTTGAGCTCCAGAACCAGCCAAGCTGGTCCGAAACTACTACAACTCTGGACTCTACTTGACAATGTGGAAACTTGCCCAATTATATCCTATCCACAAAAAGAAAGAAAAATCCAACTCAGTAAATGAACATTCCTACAGTCTACTTTAGATCATCGGCAACGTGAAAAGAGGAAAGGTTGACAACGTTATCAAGTAGCACTCGTCAAGACAAAACCTGCTTATTGATGATTAGTTTGGTTTCTGCCAGGACCAGTCAGCATCTGATCTCATTACAGCTTGGATCCAAATGTGGAAAAAAGAGCTTAATTCCAGAAATGAGGTGTGAGTAACTGCCTTTGACATCAAGGCAGCATTTGACTGAATTTGGCATCAAGGATCGCTAACAAAATTGAAGTCAATGAGAATCAGGGGAAAATTCTCTGCTGGTTCAAGTCGTACCTAGCACAAAGCAAAAATGGATTTTGTTGTTGAATTTCAATCATACCATTTCAGCTACAAACTGAAATGGACAAGGTGTATAAATACTGTGGCTACAAGAACAGGTCAGAGGCTAGGAGTTCTGCAGAAAATAACTCATGACCTGGCTTCTCAAAGTCTGTCCACCACGTAGAAAGCACCAATCAGGAATCCTCTACACTTGCCTGGATGGGTGCAGCTCCAACAACACTCAAGCTTGACATCTCCCATTGAACACCTTCAACATTCACTCCCTCCACCAGCAAAGCACAGTAGCAGCTATGTGTAACATCCACTAGGTTTAGTGCAACAGCTCTCAAAGACTCTTTGCAGGCCCCTTCCAATCCCACAATCTCTATCACCGATTAAAGACAAGGGCAGCAGCTACATGGGAACACCACCAGCCCCTTCACTGTCACTGGATCAAAATCCTAAACTCCCTAACAGGGCTCTGGTGTAGCTACCCATTGTGAATTGTAGTCATTCAAGAAGGCAACTAAACTCCTCCTTAAGGGTAATTACGGATAGGCAATGAATTTTAGTGACGCCCACATCCCAAAAAAATGAATTTTAAAAAAGGATATAACTAGAGGCAATCTTTCCACTTTCTTTCATACACATTTATACACCAGAAGCAAGCAGTTCCAAACACTATAACCACATTTTCTGTCATGGTCATTTTGAAGGGAACAAGTGAATTTTCAACTGATAACTATGAGCTGTGTACAATTAAAATATATATCATTTCCATTTATTACATGGCAGGGTACTAGATTTGATCATCTCCAGCTGCGTCTCCATTGATCTTCCTTCCATCATAAGGTCAGAAGTAGTCATATTTGCTGATGATTGCAGTGTTCAGTTCTACTTGCCATTACACAGATAATGAAGTAGTTCATGCACCCTGCAGCAGCAATCAACAACATTCAAGCACAGGTAGTCACAAACATTATCTGGCACTTTGTGTGGCATGAATGATTATCTTTACTAAGACAAAATCTAACCACCACCCTTGACTTTCAATGGAATCACTGTAAATAAAGCAGTCAACAACGTACAGGAGGTCACCACTGATCAGAAATTTCACTGGATGACCCATTTAAACACTTTAGTTAAGAAAACAGGTCAGGGATTGAGTATTCTGCAATAACAAACTTACTGACTTTCTACCATTTACAAAAAACATTTAAGTTCAATAAAATCTGGAACAAAGCACCCACTTGACTGACAACAACCACCACCTCAAACATTCACAGGCTATTTCACCAGTGCAGAGACTGCAATGTATACCATCTGCAGCAGCATACACAAACCCACAAAATATTCTACCTTGGCACATCGGAAAACTTCTATCTGCAAGTTTCCCTCCACCCTGATTTGAAAATATATTACCACTCTTTCATCGTTGCTGGGTGAAAACCCTATCGCATCTTATCAAACAGCACTGAGGATATACTACATACAGACTACAGTGGCTAACCACAATCTTCTCAAGGACAGTTAGGGAAAGACAATAAAATTAGCCTTATCACCATTGCTGAAGGGTGGGAAGCAGTTAGTGTGCACTGGGGTGGAGAATGATGTGGGTCAAGATTCCGGGATCTTGCTGAGCATCATCACCTGCCTACAGGATTAAACAGTGATTTCAAAACCAAGGGGCGCAAGGGACATAGGGAGTAAGGGACCCACAACTAAGCCAATAAAATATGGAATAGTTGTAACTCTGGGATATTTGCATATAAATTGCACAGAAGAGAAAATTTACACCGCGAACGATATGGCGAGATTGAATGAGCCATTAAAAAAAAAACGAAAGAACTGCGGATGCTGAAAATCTGTACTCAAAACGGAAAATTGCTGGATAATCTCAGCAGGTCTGATAGCATCTTGGAGAGAAATTAGAGTTAACGTTTCAGGTCCAGTGACCCTTCTTCAGAAGAAAAGGGTCCTTCTGAAGAAGGGTCACCGGACCCGAAAATGTTAACTCTGATTTCTCTCAAGATGCTGCCAGGCTTGCTGAGATTTTCCACCAATATCTGTTAATTGAGCCATATTCGTACTCTCACTGCTTAACACCTAATTATGGAAGAGAACCAAACAGTGAAGTAGATAAACAGCAGATGATGTAAGTACAAAAATACAAGATGTGAGAAACTCAGCAGGTCTGGCCGCACCTGATAGGACCTTAAGCTTTACTGCACTCGAACACTAAATCGGTTTCTCTCTCCATAGACATTAACAACCTGCTGAGATAACAAGCATGGGGCTGGATGAGCACAGCAGGTCAAGCAGCATCATAGGAGCAGGAAAACTTGACGTTTCGGGCCTAAACCCTTCATCAACCTGCTGAGTTTCTCTAGCATTATCTGTGTTTGTTTTAGATTTCTATCATTGCGCAGTTCTTTGTTTAGTTTTAGCATCATTGTGGCACCATTCTTGTTTGGTTCACAGTGACCCATCAACTGCCACTAACATTGCTTCACCATCAGTTTGGGACTCGAATTCGGAACCTCTGACAATTCAAAGACCGAGACCCGGAACGGAATCTGTCCGGACTGTCAGCGCCGGGACACCGAGCCATCCGGAACCGGAAAAAGTGACGGACAGAAGAACAATTTCATTGGTTGGACGCTTCCGGCGGGCATTTCAAGAGAGAAAAAAAAATATTAAAAGCCAGCGATGGCAGTAATGTCCAAGAGTCAGACACTGCGAGTGTCAACTGGTATTGAAGCGCACAAACTCTTTATGTTAGAACGCCAGACAATTTAACATGTATCTTAAACCAGGTAATTCTACACGAATCGCTGTGTGTCCGTTAACCTGTCATTGTGTTCTTCAATGTTCCATGGTCTGTTCTGGGTGAGTTTTCAGTTTTACAGTTCTGGTTCACAACTACCACTCTTGATCGCTTCATTCTCTAAATGATCAAGTTATTTATTTGACATTACGCACGGGATGAGCAGAAATTCTCCCCCAGTAAGTACTGGGAAGACGAAATACATTTTCTTTTGGCCTTGCTACCAACTCTCTTCCTTTCTTTGGGAACGGTTTGAAGTCAAACCTGACTATTAACAGTTTATTTGACCCCCAAATGACCTTCAGTTTCGGTCTCCTTATTTAAGGAACAATGTAAATACATTGGAGGTGGTTTAGTGGAATTACTAGACTCACCTTCCTCTCCCCTCCCATGTCAGCATTCTGTCGGGACTGTTCCTTCTGATTCACACTGGTCCACTCTTCCTCAATTCCCAAGGCACCCAGGGTACCTCTACATGCAATTGCAGAAAGTGCAAAACTTGCCAGTTTACCACATTCCTCTTCGTTATCCAAGGCCCCAGACAAACCTTTCAGGTGAAGTGCAAGTAAATCATTGCTTCTCTCAAGCAAGTCTCCTGTATTTGCTGCTCAATTGTGGTCTCTCTGGTGGGGAGATGAAATGCAGACAAGGTAATTGCTTTGCGGAACATCCACATTCTCTCCATAAAAATGACCCCAATCTTGCAGTTGCCTACCACTTTAACAAGCCACTGTGTTCCCTGACCGGTAGTTCAGTCTTAGGCTTACTGCAGTGCTCCAGTAAGGCTCAGCCTTACTCATTTTCTGCTTGGGGATCTAGCAGTCTTCAGGACTCAATATCGAGTTTAACAATTTTAGAGCCTGAACACCATCTTCCATGTTTTCTTTTACCCACACTCATGCCTCAAGTCCTTCCATGCCACAGGTTGCTTTCAAAACGACTAAGTCATCTTCACCCATTGACAGTCCCCATTTTTACCTATTTGGCTTTTCTTCTTCCCTGTCTTACAATCAACAATTCCTTTGTTTCTGCCACTCTTGCCCTCGTGCTTTCTGAGATCTGACTCCACGTATCAGCTCATTCCTTTTCCCCACTCATCCTCAACTTGCTATCAAGAAAAATACTACATTTTCCCAGGTGAAATCTGTTCTAAAGAAGGGTCATTGAATTCAAAACATTAACTCTTTTCTCTCCACAGATGCTGCCAGACCTGCTGAGTTTCTCCAGCAATTTCCACTTCAGTTTCAGATTTCAAGAATCTGTGTTTCTTCATTTTATTTACTTCGTTAATACCTGAAATAAGTGAGTTGATTTACGAGGATAGGTGGACATGCTAGACTTGTTTCCAGAGTTTAGAAGATTGCAGGATGACTTAATTAAGATTCTAAATGGTCTTTACAAGGTGGATGTGGAAACGATGTTTCCTTTTATTCATGAGTCCAGAACTAGGAGAGGCATTTTTAAAATTCGAAGTCAGCAACAACCTTGTTGAATAATGGACCAGGACTGAGGGGCTGAATGGCATACTACTGCTCCTATTTTGTGTGCTCTGTCTATATATTTGTGCCATCTCTATCAATCTGTGACATGTTGTTCAAGTTCATCTTTGCCTCAGCAAATATGCTACTGAAGCACTCTGATTAATACCAGCCATTAATGTTTCTGTTACATATTACATATTGAAAGACTATCCTCTACAAGTCTTCCCGCAAGCTATCTCTCACACACCCTAACTAACTCTACCTACATTGTGCTCTTGACGCCCAGTGTGAAATAACGCTGTGACATTACAAGGTTACTCCAGGATCCTAAAGGTCCTGCACAACACTTCAAGTTCATGATTAAATTCAGCCATAATGAGCAACACCCACTAAACTACATTTCAGCTGAGCCTTTCCAGTTCAAAATTGCAAGATTCCACTGAATGTGTATATTTAGGAATAGCCCTCAAATCATAGGAACAGGTATAGGCCATTCAGCCAATCGAACCTGCTCCACCATTTAATACAATCATGGCTGATTGAATGCTTCAATGCCTTTTACCCACACTATGCCCATAAGCCTTTATTCTTTTGGTAATTGGAAACCTATTAATTTCTACCTTCTACATAAAGACTGAGCTTCCATAGTCCTCTGGTGTAAGAGAATTCCAAAGGTTCATAATTCTGAGTAAATAAATTCTCATCTTGGTCCTAAGTGGCAGTTCTTTATTTTGAAATTGTGTCCCCAAGCTCTAGAATCCCCAGCCAGTGGAAACAACTTGTCTGCACCTACCCTATCTATTCCTTTTAAGTATGTTGTCGGTTTCAATGAGATTGCCTCTTATTCTCCACAGCTCCAGGGAATACAGGCCTAGTTTGCCCAAAGTGTCTTTGTAAGATGATCCCACCAACCCACAAACTCATCTAATGACCCTTATTTACACTCCCTCTAAGGTAATCATATTCTTCTTGAAAAAGAAAGAACAAAATTGCACACACTACTCTAGACACAGTCAAACCAAACTTCCATATAATTGAAGCAAAGTATACTCGAATCCTCTTGCAATAAAGGCTAACGTTCAATTGATCTTCCTAATAGTTTGTTGCATGTTTACCTTCAGTGACTTATTGATGAGGACACCTAGGTCCCTTTGTGCATCTACGCTTCCAACCTCTCACCATTTAAGAAATACTCTATGTCTGTTCTACCTACCAAAGTGGAGAACCTCACATTTTTCACATTGTACTCCATATACCAGTATTGTGCCCACATACTTTGCCTGTCCAAATCTTCCTGAGGCTGCTTTACCTCTTCCTCACAATGTATGTTCCTACTTAGCTTTATGTCATCTGTAAATTTGGAAGTATTACATTTGGTCCCCACTTTCAAATTTTTGATACATGTTGTGAACAGCTGGACCTCTAATACAGTACCCCATGAGTCATAAATTGCCATCATGAGAATGACCAGTTTATTTCTACTCATTTCTGCATGTTAGCCAATATCAATCCATGTCAGTACATTATTTTCTGTCCTACGTACATTAATCTTGCAAGCCAACCTCCTGTGGGGTCCTTGTCAAAAACCTTTTGAAAATGCAAGTATGCTATGTCCATTAACTCCCCTTTTTCAATTTTGTCAGTAACATCCTCAAAAAATCTCAAGTTATCCCATTTGCAAATCCGTGCTGACTGTGCCTAATATGATCATTGTTATCCAAGAGACCATTTGTCACAGTTTTTATAATGGATTCGATAATAGAATTTATACACCACGAAATACTAGCATGTAAGTTCAGCAGATAATCAGGAAGACAAATGGAATGTAGGTTTTTATTTCAAAGGGAATGGAGTATAAAAGTAGTGACGTCTTGATAGAACTGTACTACAAACTATACCAACCACATCTGGATACTGTGAACAATTTTGGGCCCTTATCTAAGGAAAAATATATTGGCATTGGAGGCAGTCCAGGCTGATGCCAGATTTGGAGGGGCTGTCTTATGAGGAGAGGTGGAATATGTTGAGCTTGAGCTCATTGGAGTTTAGAAGAACTGTTTAGAAGTAGCAGGAAGAACACTGAAAGATAATACAAAATAGGGTGTGCAATTCCAAAGGAGATGAGAGAGACCTGGTTATATATGCACCCAGATTATAGGATAATAAAAGGATAGGGTGGATAAAACAATGGCTGAAGAGGTGGTGCAATGTGCAGAGATTCAGATTTCTGAATCATTGGGATCTCTTCTGGGGTAGAAAAGACCTGTTCAAAAGGGGCAGGTTTCACCTGAACTGGAAAGGGATCCCTCGGATTAATGCGGCGGTGTGGTAGCTCAGTGGTTAGCACTGCTGCCTCACAGTGCCAGGGACCTGGGTTCAATTCCAGCCCCAGGCAACTGTCTGTGTGCACTTCCTCCGGGTGCTCTGGTTTCCTCCCACAGTCCAAAGATGCACAAGTTAGGTGGGTTGACCATGCTAAATTGCCCTAGTGTCTAGGGTGGGAAATGCAGAAATAGGGTAGGGGGTGGATCTGGGTGGGATGCTCTTTGGAGGGTCAGTGTGGACTCGATGGGCGGAATGACTTGCTTCCACTCTAGGAAATCTATGGATTCTATCCTGGCAGCAAGATTTACTAGTTCTATTTTGGGAGCCTATAAACTATTAGAGAGAAGAGATTGAGGGGTTGGTTTGTAAGTAGCAGTGAAAATAGAAATACAGGTGAGAATGGTTATGAATCAGAAAAGAGCAAAGTCAGAGAACAAGGTAACTGAAGAAATAAATTGCACTTATTTCAATGCAAGGAGTCTTAGAAGTAAGGCTGATGGACTCAGGGAATGTATCAGAACGTGGGACTGGGATGTCATAGCTATTATGGAAACTTGGCTGAAGGAAGGACAGACAGGATTGGCAGCTCAATGTTCCAGGTTTTAGATGCTATAGGAAGGATAGAAAGTGAGGCAAAGAGGAGGGGGAGTTTTTGATTAAGAAAATTTAATCAACACTGTAATTAGAGAGGATATTTCTGAGGGATCATTCAGTAAAAATATTTGGTTGGAAATTAGAAATAAGAAAGGGGTGATCACCTTAATAGGATTGTACTATAGGCCTACCCAGGAGTCACACGGAAATTGAGGAGCTTATATTTAGAGAGATCTCAAATATATGTAAGAATATTAGGGTTGCAATAGTAGGGGATTTTAATTTTCCAAACGTTGACTGGGACTGCCATAATGTTAAAGGTTTGGATGGTGAAAAATTTGTTAAACGTGTTCAAGAAAATTTTCTTTTATATAAAAATGTTCCAACTAGAGAAGGAGCAAAACTTGACCTTCTATTGGGAAATAAGGTAGGACAAGTGACTGAAGTGTTAGTAGGGGAACACTTTGGGACTAGTGATCATAATTCTATTAGTTTTAAAATAGTTGTGGAAAAGGATAAGCCTTCCATAAAAGTTAAAGTTCTTAATTAAAGTAAGGCAAGTTTTAATGGTATGAGACAAGAGCTTTCAAAAGTTGATTGGAGTAGACTGTTCGCAGGTAAAGGGACAGCTGACAAGTAGGAGGCTTTTAAAAGTGTGATGATGAGAGTTCAGAGGCATTAGATTCCTGTTAGAATAAAAGGCAAAGCTGGTAAGGTTAAGGAACAAAGGATGAATAAAGATATTGAGGTTCCAGTCAAGAATAAAAAAGAATCATATATGAGATGTAGACAACTGGGATCAAATGAATCTTTTGAAGAGTATAAAGAGTGTCAGGGCATTCTTAAGAGGGAAAAGGAAGGCGAAGAGGGGTATGAGATAGCCTTGGCAGATAAGATTAAAGATAATCCAAAGAGATTCTGCATGTACGTGAAGAGCGAAAGAGCAACTAGAGAGAGAGTAGGGCCCCTTAAAGATTAATGAGGTTAACTTTTTGTTGAACCACAGGAGAGGAGAGAGAGATTAAATGAATATTTTGTATGTCAGGTTTTACTGTGGAGAAAGAAATAGAGGCTGGATAACACAGAAATAAATATATGTTTTGAAAATCGTCCACATTACAGAAATAGTAGTGCTGGAGGTCTTAGAAAATGTAAAGGTGGATAAATCTCCGGGATATGATCAAGTGTATCCAGGACATTGTGGTAAGTTAGGGAGGAAATTGCAGGGCCTCGAACAGAAATAATTGCATCATCTGTAACCACAGGTGAAGTGCAAGAGGACTGTATGGTCCTTTGTTTAAGAAAGAAGCCTGGGAACTGTCGACCTGTGAATCTGACAGTAGGTAAACTGTTGAAGGCGATTCTGAAAGATAGGATTTACATTTGTTTGGAGGGGGAAAGGAATGATTTGGGACAGCATGGTTTTGTGCAGGGGAAATTGAGGTTTTTGACAAAGTAACCAAAAAGATTGATGAAGGCAGAGCAGTAGATGTTGTTTACCTGGACTTTGCTAAAGCCTTTGATAAGGTTCTACACGGTAGACTAATTAGTAAAGTTAGATCATGAGGGACTCAGGGTGAACTTGCTAGTTGGATACAAAGTTGGCTTTACAGAAGGGGACAGAGGGTGGTGGTGGAGGGATGTTTTTAGGAATGGGGGCCTGTGACTGGTGATGTTCTGCAGCGATCGATATTAGGTCTACTTTTGTTTGTCATTTATATAAATAATTTATATGAATATGTAGGCATGGTTAAGAAGTTTGTGGATGACATCAAAATTGGTGGTATAGTGGACACTGAAGAAGGTTATGTTAGATTGCAAAGAGATCTTGATCAAACTGGGCCAAAGGGCTGAAGAGTGGCAGGTGGAATTTAATTTTGATAAATGCAAGGTATTGCATTTTGATTAAATGAACAAGGGCAGAACTTATATAATTAGTGGTAGGACCCTGGGCGGTGTTGTAGAACAGAGAGGCTGAGGGGTTTAGGTACATAATTCTTTGAAATTTGCGTCAAAGGTAGACAGTGTGGTTAAGAAGGCTTGCCTTCATTGCTCAGACCTTTGAGTGTTGGCGTTGGGATGACATTTTGAGGTTCTACAGGAGTTGGTGAGGCTTCTCCTGAAATACTGTGCACAGTTCTGGTTGCCTGTTATAGGAAGGAAATCATTAAACTGCAAAGGATTCAGAAAAGTTTTACCAGGATGTTGCTGGGACTGGAACACTGGAGTTATAGGCTGGAACTTCGTTCACTGGAACGTAGGAGATTGAGGGGGTGACCTTATTAAAATCTCAATAAAATCACAAGGAGCATAGATAAGGTGAGTCACAAAGATCTTTTCCCTAAGGTGGGGGAGTTGAAAACTAGGGGGCATATTTTTAAGGAGAGAGGAGAAAGATTTAAAAAGGACATGAGAGACAGCCTTTTTAAACAGAGTGGTTTGTGTATGGAATGAACTGCCGGAGGAAATGGCGGACACAGGTGCAGTTGCAAAGTTTAAGAGACATTTGGATAAGTACATGAATTGGAAGGGTTTGGAGTGATAAGGGTCAAACACAGGCAGGTGGTACTGGTTTAGTTTGGACATGGTCACCATGGACTAGTAGGACCAAAGGGACTGTTTCCATGCTGTTTGAGTATGATAGGTGGAGAGAGCAGTTAATAAAGCAACAGTGTTTATTAGTAGGGCATAGAGTACAAGAGCAAGACGATGAAGTTGAGCTTGTATAGGACACTTATTAGACCTCAGCTGGAGTATTTTGTAACATGTGTGGACAGCACATTGCAGGGAAGATGTGAATGCATTAGAATGCAGAAATGATTTACAAGAAGGATTCCACAAAGTTGATACTTCAGTTGTGAGGTAGATTGAGAAAGTTGGGCCTGTTCTACTTGGCGAGAAGAAGGCTGAGAGAAGATTTGACAGAGGTTTTCAAAATCGTGCACGGGCTGCATGGAGTGAGGGGAAGCTGTTCCCTCTTGTAAAAGAACAAGAATGAGAGGGCATAGATTTAAACTAATGTGCAAAAGTTGTAAGGGTAATGTGGGATGCATGCCTAGAAATGCAGTGGAGGCAGGTTTAGTGGAGACACTTGAGGACATTGGATAGCTATTTAGATAGAAATAATGTGTAAGGGTATGGGATAAAAGCAGGAGATTGGCAGTAGGTAATGATGCTCTTATGCACATTTGAAGAGTTGGTGTGGGCACAGTGGGCTGAATGGTCTCCTTCAGTGCTACAAACAATTCCATGACACTGAATGAGAACTGGAAGACCCTTGCACGAGAAGGCATCATCTCAGAATGAGAGGTTGCCTTTTTAAAACACAGGTGAAGAAGAATTTCTTCTGAGGGTAGGGAATTAGTGGGATTCTTTACTGCTGAGGGCTGGGTCATCAGCTATACTTAAGGCTGAGATAGACAAATAGTTAATCAGTTAGGGAATCAAGGGTTAAAAACCGAAAGAACTGCAGATGCTGTAAATCAGCAACAAAAACAAAATTGCTGGAAAAGCTTATCAGGTCTGGCCGCATCTGTGAAGGAAAAAAACAGAGTTAACGTTTTGGGTCCGGTGACCCTTCCTCAGAACTGTTTTTTTCCTTCACAAATGCTGCCAGACCTGCTGAGGGAATCAAGGGTTATTGGGAAAAGATAGGAAATTGGAGTTGAGGATTACCAGATCAGCTGAATTTTTTCCTGCCTGGAAGAAAGAAAGAAAATAATTAGGTAGGTTTCTTCTGGTGAAATACTCAAATCCTCCTTGCCACCTCACCAATTAAGTACTTGGTAAAAAGGGCCTTCTCAACCAGCCAAGAATGAAGTTAATTAATAGCCCCTTAAAAGGTCTCAACTTGCCACCTTTCCAATTACCTATCTTCCTAGCAGATGACACCGTTGCCAATGAGAAAAGTGTCTAGTTTCTCAATTAGGAAACTAATGTGACCTACCTGCCAGATTGGAGTGGGTCTCCAGCTGCTCCAATCATGAGATAAACAGAGGTATAGATGGAGGCCGAAAGGGTGGCCACTGAAAGCCACTTCCCTTGCCCCAGTAAAAGGAGGAAAAAAGGCTTGTTGCTGTAAGGAATAGGTCTAAACTGGCTGTCTTTAAGACACAGAAGCTGCCAGTCTCTGAATGGCCCGATGACCCAGAAAGCCATTATCAAGGTCTGTAGGCAAAAGAATTCATCCACACTCGTCTGTAATCTCTTAAACTGGTTAATGCATAAATTGGGTGAATTGTCTTGGTAGTGGGTGTTGCAAATTAGTTGACATCAAACATGTCTGTTTGGGTCAGATAACCAGGGGTAGTCAATGAGGTAACTTTTAAGGAATGTATAAAGGAGATAAGTGAGGTGGAGAGGCACAGAGATGTAGATATTCCCATGCTAAGGCTAAGCCAATTTCAAGAATAAGCCGGAGCAGTCAAAATTAGGGATGCACAAGAGGCCCAAATGGAAGAGCACTGAGATCTCAATTGTTGGTCTGGAGTAGACTACAAGATTTAGGGAGAGGTGAAGCGACATGAGGATTTGAAAGCAAGAATTAGAATTTTAAAGTCAAGATGTTATTTAACTGTGAGCCAATGTCAGTCAGGGAGAACAGGAGTGAGAGGGGAATGGGATTTGCTTCAAGTAAAGCCAGGCATCAGCGTTGGATGACATTACTTTTGCAGAGGGCTGAATGTGAGACACCGTCCAGAAGTACATTTTTCTTGTCAATATGGCATGGATGCATTCAGCACCAGGCAAGCTGAGTTTGGCAAGTCAGATGATGTTAGAAGTGGAAATAGGCAGTCTGACTGTTGGCACGAATATGAGGTTGGAAGTTCAATTTGAGAATAAACATGACATCAAGGCTGTGAACAAGCTGACTTACTTCCACTGTTCTTGGGGTAAGAGGTGGAGTCTGTCACTAGGGAACAGAGTTTGGTGCAGAGACCAAAAACAATGGCAACAGTCAGTGATTTCCAAGTAATTGCAGCTTGGAGGACTTCAACAGAACGCCCTATGGAGAAATGTAGAATCAATGATAACAACTTCTGAATTTCCAATCCCGTCTGTGTATTTGTGTACGCGCGTAGATTCCAGAAGGTGCTGTCAGTAGCAGACTTGAATGCTGGTAGTTTCAATGTCTCAGCCAGAGATTGAAAACACCAAAAAAAATGTAATTCATTTATTTTCATTACTGTTTGTGAGACTTTGTAGCATGAAAATTGGCAGCAATATTTGCCTATGACTGCACTTCTGAAACACTTGGCCAATTGTGAAATGCTTTGAGACATTTTTTGTAAATTTCTTGTAACTGAAATGCAGTGTTATCTCTAAAGCACGAATAAAAAAGTGTGGAGCTGGAGGAACACAGCAGGCTAGGCAGCATCAGAGGAGCAGGAAGGTTGACGTTTCGGGTTGGGACCCTTCTTCAGAGTTTACCTCTGACTCCCATATGCAGTTCTTACTATCTCTTCACTTTGCCATAATTGCATTTCTTTATACCATAATGGCACTTCTTACAACTTCTTTACAAGATTCACTGTTTATGGGAAACAGTTTAGTTTCAAATGGACTGCACTTCCAGTTGTCATATTGTGGTTCATTCTGCAGTTTACTTTTAATTTTACAGGAAAACAACATTGGCCATCAGAGGTTGCAAAATCCATGATCAAGGCTTTGTAGCCTGAACAGTTTTGTACTGAAGACAAATCCAAATCAATACCAGTCTATCAAACATTATTATTGTTCCATATTAGAACATTTTAACTGAAGAATTTCACAATTTTGACTTTAAAAAATCTGTATGTTCTTGTATGCCTTTCTCAGGGACCCACATGAAAAAGAAGAGATCGTTTGTTGTTGCCTCAATATTACGTCTTCATGACACTTGTTTTCTGTATCCAGCTTGTCATGATTGTGGATCCCGGCTGCTTTTAAATCTTGGCAGGTATGAAGCTGAGGTGGCAATATATGTTCAGATCAAAATAATATCAAAGTAAATACTTATCTATTTTTCTTCTATGTAAACCTCTGTTTAAAATATAGTATATTTTCACTCAATAGATTTTACTGAAGCATAACAGCATTTAAAATTATGAGAATGCTTTATGGTCTTCTGGTTAATTTGGCTTAAAAGCATTGAAAGGATAACTCTGGGGATGTTCTTGTCTGTCTGAAGTTTGTGATTTTGATAATCAAATTCAGTTTGTGCACTTACTATAGGAAGAAATCCTAGGATTACACCCATGTTTATCACTTATGAAAAAAGCACATTGACACATCAACTCATTGCATAATTATTCCTTTGCATATTGTGTGGCATCGTGGAGAGTCCATAATGACTTGCAAATTTATCTTCTTCCTCAAAAGCTGTCCCAATAACTCATTAGAAACAATGTAGAAAATAAATCATAATGTATGATTTCAAACCGCCATCAATAACCAGCACACAATATAGGCTGTCCTATCATTGTGATACTGATTGAATGCTATTTGTTTTCTGATTGAGACATTATGCAAGATAAATGCTTATAAGATCCAATAGCATTATTCTGAAAAAACTTAGTGTCAGAACCATCTATTCTCAATCAGCACCATTTAAAAACAATAACTTAATATAGTCAAATTAAACATTATGGAAAGGAACAAATATAGAATAAGAGTAAGTTCTAAATTGGGATTAGGCAAACTTTATAAAATTGAGAGAAGATCTGGCTCAAATAGACTGGTTACAGCTACTTGAAAGTTAATGATAAATCAATGGGAGACATTCAAAAGTAAGATCCTACAGGCACAATGTGGATACGTTACCCCCAAATAGGAAAGGTGGTTCTACCAAATCGGGAATCCCCTAAGTAACCAGAAGCATATGGAGTAAGATAAACTAAAACAAAACAGCTTCAAACAATGAGTACTAAGGAACCTTAGAAAAGTATAGGATGTACGGGGGTGAAGTGAAAAGGAAAATTAGGTAAGCACAGGGAGGATATGGGAAGAAAAAATTGGTAAATTTAAGGAAAATCCAAGAGTGTTTTGTCAGTGTATTAAGAGCAAGAAGAGGACCAAGGAAAGAGGTGGACTTTTCAGAGATGCACATGGTGACTTGTGCGTGGATTTACAAAATATGACGTGGATTATAGAGTTATAGAGATGTACAGCACAGAAAAAGACCCTTCAGCCCAACTCATCCATGCCAACCAGATATCCTAAGTAAATCATCCCATTTGCCAGCGAAATGAGTGCTTTGTCTCAGTCTTCACAAAGTATTGGGATGATGCAGACATTCCCAATAAAGATGAGTGTGAAATATCAGATAAAATAAGCACAATGAGAAGGTCAGAACTAGAATGACCGACTTCTTTGAAAGTGGATGAATCAGCAGGATGGCATGAAATATATCTTAGTCTGTTAAAAGAAGCCAGGGATGCTGTAAAGATTGACAGTTTAAATATTTTTGCAATTGAAAGGTTTCCAGTGGTGTTTCATGGAGTTTGCTTTTGTGTCCCCTTTAGACTTAAATCGTCGTGGTGGTTGGGCGGGGTGGGGGGGTCCTGATTGGAAAATATGCAGATTAGCCAGTTATTCATAGTGAAGTCAGACTGTTAACTACAAGATGTAGTTCAGTTCAGTGGTTGAAAAAGAGACAAATGGAATTCAGTCTGGAGAAGTGTGAATTTATGCATTTGTGGTGAGCAAATAAAGAAACTGAGTAAACAATGAATGTAGAAGACATTGAGAAGGGTAGAAGTAGTGAGTCCTTGCAGTGAATGTCCACAGGTCTCTAGGTGGCAGGATAGGTAGTAAAGAGGCAAATGAGATGCTTTTCTTCACTGGGTGAGGTACTGAATACAGGAGCAAGGATGTAACACTGGAACTATAAAAGTCATCAGTTAGGCCACAGCTAGTGTTTTATGTCAGCACATTGCAGGGAGGACATAATTGCTCTAGAGATAGTACAGAGGACATTTACAAGCATGTTCCTTGGCCTGGAAATTGATATGAGTAAAGATTGTTTAGTCCTTACAATAGTGGAGTCTGAGAGGCGACGTAATAGAGGTGTACAGAAGAATGAAGTGTTTGCATAGTGGACAAGAGCAACAGATATGTAGGAACACCATCACCTGCAAGTTCCCCTCCAAGCCACTCACCATCTAACTTGGAAATATATTGCCATTCCTTCAGTGTTGCCTGGTCAAAATCCTGGTACACCCTACCTGACAGCATTGTGTATCTACCTACAGCACTTGGACTGCAGCAGATCAAGAAGGCAGCTCGCCACTATCTTCTCAACGGCAACTAGGAATGGGCAATAAATGCTAGCCCAGCCAGTGACACCCACATGCTGTGAATGTATAAAAAGGAATCTGTTTCCCCTAGCAGAAAGGGAAAGTTTTAACATTTAATGAGATTAGTAGAAGAATTAGAGGCAATTTGAAGAAATTTTTTTCACCCAGAGGGTGGGGAGTGTCTGTAATCCATTGTCCAGTTTGTGGTTGATGCAGAGATCCTCAATTCATTTTTTTTAAAATCTGGATCTTACCTGAAGCACTGTAACTTGCAAGGCTACGCATGATG
The DNA here is from genome assembly GCA_024137785.1 of Ginglymostoma cirratum. Lineage (NCBI taxonomy): Eukaryota > Metazoa > Chordata > Chondrichthyes > Orectolobiformes > Ginglymostomatidae > Ginglymostoma > Ginglymostoma cirratum. The sequence continues at coordinate 1,154,739 of JAHRHZ010000263.1, read as the reverse complement.
TGCTGGCAATGTTGCGTTCGCCACTCAGTGTGTTTAGCTCATATATCCGGCTAAGGACTGTGAGTCAACTCTTAATGGGAAGTGATCCTTATTGATTATAACACCATTAATACTATAAATAATAATTATGCTATAAACTAAAAATTAACACTATAAATCTGACAATTAACATGTACATCTAAGTCAGTATCTTGTACTTTAACTTAACTTGGAATGATCAAACATCGCCACACTAGACCTTGCCCTTGATCCACATGGTGATGGTCGTTTGGTCTTTCTCTCCTGATGGTCCCAAGGACACTGCTTCTTATGGTGGTTGGTCTCAAGTTACCACTCCTGAGAGTGCTGCTGTGGTGATTCTTATCCTTGGAAACATCCACACCCCTTTGGGAAGATCTTCAATTTCAACCAATGGATCAATCAGGAATTGATCCCCCAATTGACTGGACCCAATCAGGCAGTGCCATGTGAACGGTAGGGTGGTCTTTGGTTCTGTATTTCTGAAAGTGTCAGGGGCACGTAAGTCAGGTAGGGTTCCCAAATAAGAGTGTGAGGTGTCCCTTTATTCCGGAAACAGCATCATGTTTCCTATTGTCATGGTAAATATGCTTAGTCAATTGTGTATTGTGCTGTCTGCAGCTGAAGCTTGCCTGTTTGGGTCTGCAGCTGGGTCTTTTGTCCAGATATTTTGGCCAATGCTTGGCTTAATTTCCCAGCATGCTTTATTATCCAATTCTGCCATTTTGAGTGGCCCATCTGGCTACAGTAAGTATTGATATTGTGTCACCATAATCTTACTAGGGATAGGGCTGCTCTCTCATTAGAGATGGATGACTGGTAGTGATTTAACCTGAGGGCTACCATACCTCAAGTGAGGAGAGTGGTTGAGAAGGAGATAACAAGCATGGGGCTGGATGAACACAGCAGGTCAAGCAGCATCATAGGAGCAGGAAAACTTGACGTTTCGGGCCTAAACCCTTCATCAGAAATGGGGGAGGGGAAGAGGGTTCTGAAATAAATAGGGAGAGAGGGGGAGGCGGATAGAGGATGGATAGATTCTTCCTGTCCCGCAGAACGGACCAATCCCCCTCCACCAACACCCTCATCTGCCTAGCCGAACTCGTCCTCGCCCTCAACAACTTTTCTTTCAATTCCTCCCACTTCCTACAGACAAAGGGGGTGGCCATGGGTACCCGCACGGGCCCAAGCTATGCCTGCCTCTTTGTAGGTTATGTGGAACAATCCATCTTCTTCCGTACCTACACTGGCCCTAAACCCCACCTCTTCCTCCGTTACATTGATGACTGCATCGGCACCGCCTCGTGCTCCCACGAGGAGCTCGAACAGTTCATCCAATTCACCAACACTTTCCACCCCAACCTGAAGTTCACCTGGACCATCTCCAACACTTCTCTCTCCTTCCTGGACCTCTCTGTCTCCATCTCGGGCAACCACCTAGAGACAGATGTCCATTTCAAGCCCACTGACTCCCACAGCTACCTGGAATACACCTCCTCCCACCCACCCTCCTGCAAAAATGCCATCCCCTATTCCCAATTCCTTCGCCTCCGCTGCATCTGCTCCCAGGATGAGACATTCCAATCCCGCACATCTCAAATGTCCTCATTCTTCAAGGACCGCAACTTCCCCCCCACAGTGGTCGAGAATGCCCTCGACCGTGTCTCCCGCATTTCCCGGAACACATCCCTCACGCCCCGTCCCCGCAACAATAATCAAAAAAGAATCCCCCTCGTCCTCACATACCACCCCACCAACCTCCGAATCCAACGCATCATCCTCCGACACTTCCGCCATCTGCAGTCAGACCCCACCACCAAAGACATCTTTCCCTCCCCACCCTTATCTGCCTTCCGGAGGGACCACTCCCTCTGCGACTCCCTTGTCCGCTCCACACTCCCCTCCAGCCCCACCACACCCGACACTTCTCCTTGTAACTGCAGGAAGTGCTACACCTGCCCCCACACCTCCTCCCTCACCCCAAACCCAGGCCCCAAGAAGACTTTCCACATC
>JAHRHZ010000263.1:1124495-1143181 GCA_024137785.1 Ginglymostoma cirratum | reverse complement strand
TTGGCCTGCTGTGTTCATCCAGCTCTACACCTTGTTATCTGAAATCAACTCTGTTTCTTTTCACTAATTCTGCTAGACTGCCTGAGTATATCCAGCAATTATTAGTTTTGTTGGGTAAACATTATATACCCACTGGTGTACCATGATTTTAGTGAAGTGCAGTAAAGTGATTGCAAAATACAATATTTAAGACCTTGCCTTGCTTTGCCTTTAAGATGGTCTTTAAGACTTTGTACAGCCCCATAATATCTAATTTTCTCCCTGTTTTGGGAAACTGCACTGAAATGTTATGTCACCTGTGTTGTCTCGATTATGCATGGAAATATGATTACAATATATGATCAAATTATCACAAATTCAGTTACAGCCTGGGGAGCACTCATAGCTGCCCCAAAAAAACTTCCCATGCAAAAACACAAAGGAAAGTAACATTACTGCAGACATGAGAAATAAATCCCTTCCATGAAGCCAGAGCACTCAGAAGGGGCTGAAACTGACATCGTATCTACCAGTACATGCTGCCATTTGATGCAGCCTACCAGCCCAGCTGAATACAACAATCAGAATCAAATTCTGCGGCAGAAAGGAATATTTTTCTTTTTTTAAAATTCCTGTTCAATTCTGCAAAGTTACTTGATTTTAAACAGCTTACCCTGAGTAAATGTGCGGGCACAGACAGAGGGAGCAAATACAATCAGGACACCGATTATTTGCAGGTCGTACTATATTGGGGTATAACATCTTGGACCTCAATGTCTGCATTATATCAGACTTCCATTGTACTCTTGCAATTTGATGTGCCTCTAAGTGAGACAACCTTTGTCTCTAGGAATTCTCTCTGGAGGATTTCAATGACTGCTGAATTTGGCTGTCTCATTTAGTTAATTTCACTATTCTTTGAGGAACTATAAATTTAGAGTGACCAAAGCCCCTTCAAATAATGTTCCTTCCCTGTTGTAAATGCCCATTAAATACAGTAATTAGTTAATTTAATAGCTGAGATCAGCTTGGGGCTCCATACATGCAGTCAGTACACTTGGCACAGTGGCCCCTTTTTGTTGTTGTTCATTCACCGAATGCAGATATCCCTAGCAAGGCTCACTTATATTGCCTATTCCTCATTACTCTTCAGAAGATGAAGGTGAACAGCTGCCATAAACTTTGTCATTTGATAAAGGTACTCACTCATAATTGTCAAGGAATTCCAGGATTTTGACTGAAGCAAAAATGAACGGATGGTGCTTATTTCCAAGTCAGGATTGTCTGTAAATTGAAGGGGAACTTACGGATGACGATGTTTACATCCACCTGCTACCCTTGTCCCTTTTTACCTTTGCTTTTTATTAAAATATTTCCTAAAATTCTTGACAGCCACAGGACAAAACAAGATCAAAGAACGGGTAAAGGAATGAGCATACCTTAAGAGGAAACACATGATTTATCGAGAATCTAAGGAACATTATGCACTTAAGTTTGTTTTCGTCTTTATTAACATATTTCTGTAGAATCAAAAACGCATGCTATCTGTCACTGCTATGTGGGTAATTTTTGACTAAGGACTAGAGATTTGTTGACTTACTGCAGTGAGATTATCTGCACTCTTGTTTGAAAATGTTAAATGTTTAAAAATAATCAGATTTATAAGATCTGAGTAAGATGTGCTAAATATCTAGATTTCAGCTCAACCAGATCTTGGAATAATTAATACGTTGAGGTGTTCCGTTTGAAAATATTCCTTTAGCTGCTGGAGTAGAATTGAATTATGTATCCTATAAAATACTGCTCACTTTTTCTGTATTTCAGCACAGTTGCAGAATAACCCAATCAGAGCAGAAACCTGGATCATTAAATATTATCACAAAATTACAAAGTGGTGAAATTAACACCCTCAAATGGGAGCTGCAAATGAAAGCAGTGCATTCTGCTCTGGAACCATAGTTGCTGACCCCATTCTAGATTATAGATGTCATGCATTTCAAAGGTGTTGTCTAAGAAGCCTTGGTGAGTTGCTTCACCATTTGGATGGTACACACTGTGACCATAGTGTGTTGATATTGGAGGGTGTGAATGGATTTGGGTGCTAGGCAAGTGGGTGCTTTGAGCTGCATGGTGTCAAGCTTAATGTGAAGCCATGCTGTTTCAGCAGGTGGAAACTATTCAGGTGGTCCAGTTCAGTTTTGAACCAGGATCTAATATTAGCAGTAGATTCAGCAATTAGTGATTATGAAGGGATGATGATTAGATTCTCCCTTTTTGGAAATTGTTGTGGTTAATGCAGCTGTTCCAATAAAGTTATTGGTAAATGCTGGGATTCAATACCCAATGAAGGGAAAATAGTAGATTTTATTTTATTGGAAATGGTCATTGTCCACTCTGTGTGATTGCACATGTCAATTGCCCTGAATGGTGTTCATTTGTTGCATATGAAGCAGCTGAAGATACTTGAGCCTGGGATACAGTTCTGAGATTTTCTGCAGTGGTATCCCGGAACTAAGATGAATGACCTCCAAAACCACAACTTCAGTTGTGCTAAGTAGAACTCCATCTAGTGTTGTTTTCAGCAATTTGCAATGACTTCAATTTTGCCAGGCCTCCTTGATGCCACACTTGCTCAGAGAGTACCTTGATGTCAATGCATGGACAAAAAGTGATGGTGTCTGAGGCCTGGAGCCAACTGGCACTAGCAGAATTCAACTTTTGCCTTTGTTGGTTGTTGTTAAGTACTACTTGGGAGGTGTCATTGGCAGTGCTATTATTACTTTTGTAATGATTAAGAGAGGGTGATAGGGCAATAGTTGGCAGCATTGGTTTGTCCTGCTTTTGTGGACATGGCACACCTGAGCAACTTTCCACTTCATGTGAAAGGTGTGTTGTCACTACATCAGAGTAGCTTAGCTAGTCACACAGCTGGCTTTGAAGCACAAGTTTTATGTATTGGAGCCTGTTGTCAGGGCCCATACCTGTTGACATATCCAGTACAATCAGCTATATCTTGAGAATTAATTAAATTGGTTTATTAAATTAATTTGTAATGGCAATCTTGGAAAGAGGTTGACACAACACTTGAGTGAAGATGGATGCAAATGCTTCAGATTTGTGTTTTGCATTTGTGCTGGACTTCCCAAACTTAAAAATAACTGTTTGTGGAAGGATTGAAAACTTTGGATCCATTTGTTGAGAGTTCTACAGCAAGCTGCTTCCACTATTGAGTCTTGTGTTAAATTATGGTCCCTGTTCCAGCTATCACTTACCTTGACTTCTATGTTGTCCCCATTAGTTCTTCAAATCTGCATCACTTTCTCTTTCAGATTAATTTCCATTCAAGAAGTTATCACCACTATTCATTCTGTCCTTGTCTGATAAGTGCGCCAATTGGGCCTAGTGCTGGAGATCTCGCTACTTTCACCAGTTGACCACCCACTTTAAGTAATTTCTGTACAAATGATTTCTTATGATAACCAACAATGGTTTCATGATTTTTAATGTAAATCTTTTAATTCTGTTTTTTTAAATTCATACTCCATCATCTGCTATAGAGAGCATTACCTGGATCTCTGGATTACTAGTTCAGCGACAATACCACTATATTTCCCCATGTTATTGTTTATTGTGAGGTGAACAGAATGCAAAAGTAGGGATGTTATGTTTCAGTTATACACACATTGCTGAAACCTCAACTGAATTGCCTTATTTACTGAAAGATGTAAATACAATGGGGGCAGTGCAGGGAAGATTGTCTAATGGGGAAAGTTAGACAGGTTAGACTCGTATCCAAAAGGTTTCAAATAAGACGTGACTTTATTGAAAAGTATAAAATCTTGAGAGGTATTGACTGATGTTAGATTTGGAGTAAGTTTCCTCTTATGAAAGAATCTAGAACTAGGTGTTGCTGTTTTTATGTCAGGGTGGGGCATGTGATTTGATGTGGAACATGCAGTTACTACCCTGTCCTTCTAGCTGGTAGAGATTGTGGGATGGAAGATGCTATCAAAGGAGGCTTGGAGAGTTGCTGCAATGCATCTTGTAGATGTTTAACACTGCTTCTTTGCAGGGAATGAATATTATTGTGATTCAATGGAATGCCAAACAAGCAGGCTGCCTTGTCATAGATGATGTCGAGGTGCTTGACTGTTGTTGGAGCTGAACTCATCCAGGCAGGTGCAGACTATTCCATCACACTTCTGCTCTGCGCCTTATAATGGTGGACAAACTTTGAATTACTTGCTGCAAAATTCCCAGCCTTGACCTGCTCTTATAAACGCAGCACTTAGAGTCATAGTCATTCAGCACAGAAACAGATCTTTCGGTCCAACTAGTCCACACCAACCATGTTCCCACACTAAACTAGTCCCACTTGCCTGCATTTGGCCCATATCCCTCCAAACCTTTCCTATTCATGTACTTATCCAAATGTCTTTTACATGTTTGTAACTGTACTACATCCACCACTTCCTCTGGCAGTTCATTTGACACCCTGAACCATTCTGTGTTTAAAAAAAAAATAAAAAAACTACCCTTCATCTCTTTTACAAAGACACCTGCCATTCACTTTATCTATACCTCTTATGATTTTATAAACGTCTATAAGACCACCACTCAACCTCCTATATTCCAGTGAAAAAAGTCCCAGCCTCAACATGACATCTCAAGTCATATACTAAAAGGTCTGAGCAATAAATGCAAGTGTGCTAAATGTCTTCTTAACCATCCTATTTACTTGTGAAGAAAATTTCAAAGAATTATGTACCTGAACCCCTAGGTCTCTCTGTTCTACGATTCTATGCAGGGCCCTACCATTGTGTAATTCGTGCCCTTGATTGTTGTACCAAAATGCAATACCTTGCATTATTCAAATTAAACTCCATCTACCACCACTAAGTCCATTGATCAAGATCTCTTTGTAATCTTAAATAACTGTCTTCACTATCCATTATACCATCAATTTTGGTGTCCTCCACAAACTTACTAACCATGCCTCCTATATTCTCATCCAAATCATTTCTACAAATGACAAACAAATGTGGACCCAGTCCCGATCCCTGTGGAACACCACTGGTCACAGGCCTCCAGTCTGAAAAATATCCCTCCCACCACCAATCTCTGTCTCCTACCGTCAAGCCAATTTTGTGTCCACTTGACAAGTTCCCCCCTGAATCCCACATGATCTAACTTCATTAATCAGTCTACCATGCAGAACATTGTCAAAAGCTTTACTGAAGTCCATGTAAACAATGTATACCATTCTGCCCTCATCAATCTTTTTGGTTACTTCCTCAAAAAACGCATTCAAGTTTGTGAGACACAGTTTCCCTCACAAAAAACCATGCTGGCTATCCCTAATCAGTCCTTGCCGCTCCAAAGGCATGTAAATCCTATCTTTCAGAATCACCCCAACAACTTACCTATCACCAGTATCAGGCTCACAGGTCTATAGTTCCCAGGCTTTTCCTTACAGCCTTTTCTAACTAAAGGCACAATATTAGCCACCTGCCAATCCTCTAGCACCTCACCCATGGTTATAGATGATACAAATGTTTCTGTTAGGGGGCCCACAATTTCCTCCCTAACGTCCTGTGACATCCTGGCATAGACTTGATTAGGTCCTGGAGACATCTATTTTTGTTTTCTAAGACCTCCAGCTGGTTCATCCTGTTCACTTTCTGGACAACGGTAACCCCCAGGATATTGATAGTTGAGGATTCAGCCGTGAAAATGCCATCGAATGTCAGGAGACAATGATTAAATATTTTCTTGTTGAGGATTGCCTAATAGTTGATTGGCCCAAATGTTACTTGCCTCTTGTCAGCTCAAGACTGAATGTTGTCTTACTCTATATGGACATAGACTGCTTGCATATCTGAGGAGTCATGAATAGTGATAAACATTGCATGATCATCAGTAAACATCCTGCGAGTCTTGGATAGGCACATGGAGGATAGTAAAATGATAGTAAATGGTAAAATAGGTCAGCACAACATCGTGGGCCGAAGGGCCTGTATTGTACTGGTCTATGTTCTATGTTCTCCTCTGATCTTTGATAGGTATAGTCTTGTGTTGATAATTGTGAACCTCATTCTTACAGATTATAGTTCCTCTGAAGTTTGTGACTTATAATCTCACTGATTATATATAGTTTCCTGCAAGACATCAACTTCACGTTGGGCAGATATGAACATGTGGTGCTGATTTTGATAGTGACATTCCAGTAAAAGCCCCTAATCCCTCAACATGTCTTTTCACACACAGCTCAGTCAGATTACACATATCCTGCCAATAGTTAGGTTATACTCCTTACTTACACTCCTTCCACCTAATCAAGTAGCATATTTCATTCCAAATAGGTACTGTGAAGATATGAAGAAATTACAAAAGCAAAAAGAAAAACAAATTCAGGATTTGCTTATCCAAGCTGTGGAACACTGCTTTATTGGAAGGACCTTTATCTTCGGAGTGAAGGTATTTTATGCATCGTTCGGAGGAATGGTTTTCTGTAAAAATGAAAAGCTAAAAAGACTTCCCTATGCCTGGTTACAAACTAATTATTTCTATCAAAAACTAAATGGTGATTAATAACAGTTGCGATGAAACAGACATTGGGTTAAATGTGGATCAATTGTTACTGCTTAAATGTGCATTCATTGTTAAAACCAGTTAATCTGTTTTACACTTAAGTGTAATTACTTTTGTAACTAAATATTAGTCATTCAACTACTGTAAAATAGTACAAACTTACCATTAAACAGAACTGTGCGTCCTATAGAATAATGTGGAATGCAATTTTTAGGAAACTCTGATAAACAAGACCAAAGTTGCGTATTCTCCTGCATTTAACTTTGAAAGAAAGGCTTTTGTAACATTGAGCAGCACTTTTTACACTAACATTGCAGTGACTTACATCTAATTTTATGAAATTTGTTTCCTTTACTTAGCTATTGGTGAAAATCCCCAAGTAATTAAAATGTTAAAATTTACTTTGGAAGGAGTTTCCTAATTCAATTATTTTGCCTGCTTTCAGTCCCCTGGAGATGTGCACAGTTAGTCTTGTGTTCCAAGTACATGAATGAGTTTCCCTGATCATGGGGATACAGACCAGCATTTTCCCCAGTTCCATATGACAACGATACTGAAGCTTCAAAATAACTTATAAATTTAGCATCAACGATGAAAGTGTCATCGTCACTCCATTTTTTTTTTAAACTTATTCATGCTGCTTAGTATAAAATTAATCAATGTAAGGCTACATAAATTCTCATGCATACAAAGAACATAGGATAGGAAAATACTTGATTCATCATCTAGCCTATAGCTGCAATGCTTTATGCATCACATCAACCCTGCAGATTGCATGTAGTCTACTCAGGGAGGCAAAACGAAATCAAAAACCCAAAAGCTAAGTAACTAGGGAAAAAATCTGGAAAAAATTCTTCCTCACTCCCTTCAGGTGATTGAATCCAGCTCAGGAGACTATTGACAATGACTTGCCTCCCTTGTAAATGGTGCTGTCTCAGCCACAGCAAAGAAACAGCCCAACAGTCTCGTAGATATACAGTGAATCTGCACCGAATTTATGAAAATGCTGAGCAATTGAGATGAACGTTACGATAAAGTACTTTTGGCTAGGATGATGACATTGGGCACTGTTTAGTGAGCTAAATCAGCTGCACCATAGTTGAATTTTACAGATTCAGTTTTTCTTTGTAGTTGGTTAGTTTTACATTGAGGGTTTTGAAAAGAATTTGAATAGGAGAAATGACTGCACTTAAATCATTTTTGAGCTGGAATATAAGTTTTATAGTTACAAATGATATTTGAATTCTTTCAGATTTTCAAGATGGAACTTGGTAAACAAATTCAGTTTTATAATATCCAGTAACCTTACAGTGCAATCTAATTATTACATTTACTTGGTTGTATAATTATATATTTAATCAGATTTTGGAGTTGTAATCACATCTTGTCACATAACTTTAATGTTTTTTTTTCTTCACAGGTGTCTGAATTTCTACCTAGCACACGGTCACCATCTTCAAGTACTTTACAAGCTCCCATCAGCATGAACAAATATGAAAATCACCTAGTAGCCTGCCAGATTGTAGTGCCAAACACTGCAATCTACGGATGTACTGTTATCAATTACTACAAGAAGTTCTTGGATTTAGACAATCTCCAAGATTGTTCTCCCAGTTCAACACTATCTGATAGTCCTTTCAATACTGTTGATCAATCGAGTACTATGATCAAGAGTTTCATAAGCTTGTTGCCAGATAGCACTCAGTCCTTCACCCAGTTAAATGATGCTAACCGATTATCAAATCCTTGGCAACAGGATTTTACTCTTGCTTTATCCTCTGGTGATTGTGTTACAGTTGAAGAGTTTTCAACAGCAGAGACTAGAAGCGTTCTTTCAAAGTACAGCACCAGCCCCTCCTACCATATACAGGAAGAAAGCCAGAATAGAAAATGTAATAAAAGTACCGTGTTACATTTTCCTACTTCAGCTTTTCAAAATAGTGGTGATAGCAATAGAGAGAGTGCAACTGCAATGGCGAGTCTCCCATTGCCTAATGATGATTGTATGTATCAATATTGTCACTCAGTCTTTGAGTTACAGAAAGACTTCAACTCAAGCTTTAATATGCAAAACTCTGGGGACTCTTTGTCAAATGGCAATGATAGTGATGAATACCAGGCTATTGATAAATCATATAATTTACTGGAGGACAGCATGGATCACGTTGACTCCATGTTGTGGGATGACTTGCTGTTTTCTGAAAGTCTTGATGAATTTATAGCAAATGTGGAAGCTAATCAGCAGAGATGCGATGAAGAAGTTGCATTTCTCACTGGTGTGCCTGCTGTTAATGGTTCCATACATTCTTGCAGTTTGAAAAAATTGAAAACTTATAACCTTCTGAATAGAACTCGAGGGCAAAGTCCAAGATACAAGAAAGAGTGTACAAATTCTACTAACTTTAATTTAAAAAGATCTAGGAAATCTGGAACTGAAGAAAGCCCTTGTGTTGACTCGAAGAATCCAAAGGGTCTCCTAAATAGGGTTGTAGATGTCTTCAATAATGATACCATACAAAAGGACAACTCTCTAGCAGGAGCAGTACCATTGCTACCACTTGATGGCTCTATTCACAGTGATATAGTTCCTGCTCAGGGCACAATTGTGCAGGTTTACAGTACATTTGTGAACCCTGTAAATGTACGTAATTGCAGCAACAAGTGTTTTCGAACATGTGAACCAAAGCTACACAACCTTGAAGAGCCAATGGGTGAATACTCAAGTTTTCTGTCTGAGCATAATGCTACTGAAGTTAACAAGCTGGCAGATCCCTTTTACATTACAGCCAAATCTGGTTTACTGAATAATATTGACTTTCAAACTCTCTTGCCCTCTGGAAAACAAACACTAAAAATGAAGAAAAGCATTGGCTGTGAGTTTCAAGATTCAATGTGCATTAAAGGACACCACATAGGTAAATACGATATTAAACCTGTAAATATGTCTGGTTCTACCCTCCATAAAAACACCTCCTTCCAGAATACGCTAACTCACTGTACTGAGCGGGAGTATGATTTTTCTGGTGATCTCTTCAACGATACAGGAAGTGATAAAGAGGAACCATCAACTTGTCTCAAAGCAAACCTGTCCATTTTATCTAAATCGTATGGTAAGCTCAATGAGCAGTGGTGTGGAATTTCACAGTGTAGTTTAGGCCGACCTGTGAACAACCAAAACGATAATGATCCTCCAGAGAATGAAGCACTGAACTTGTCTGTACATGACTTTTCAGATTCACAGGACTTTGTTCCATTTTCTCAATCTACACCTGTTTCAAGATTGCAAAGTTTAAAATCTTTAAGGAGAGAAACTAAACCTCTTAAAATGTCACGCCATGTTGGGCCAAATCCACGGTCAACTGCTATCAGACAAAGGCAAAATGGTCAACTTAAGCAGCAATCAATTCAAATCCAAAAAATGTCTCAGTGGCAATTTGGGAGCAATCATGCCTCTGTTTCATTCAACTCCTCTTTGTTGAGCAACAGTCCAATTAGCAAATCTTATGACAGCGACTCTGATGAATGGATTCCACCTTCAACAGCTAAAACTCGAATAATGAGATCTCATTTATCGTGTCTATCTAAAATAAACAAATCCCAAGCTGTTAAACTATTTAGACACAAGTCATATGCTACTGCTGCTATGGAAACTGCTGATTTGAAAGCTGCAACAGTGGGCAACAAAGAGGAGGAGAACAACAACCAGTGCAGGGGCAACCTACACGTGAAGCATACCCCACCATCACTGCAGATATTCAACTCAGCAAAGGTTCTTCCAAACAAAACAGAAATGTTTAGGCCACTTGTTTCTGGTGAACTTCAGATTAGTAAAGGTTCAAAAGTGAATGACTGCTCCCCAGCTGCTTTTCATTCATATTTTGTGAAGAGTGAGGTTCCAAGTTGTTGCTCACCAGAACTATTTTAAATAAACACACAGTTTAGAAGACTGGCAAGTCACCTGACGGAGTGTAAAACAAAGAACTACAATGTTGTTTATTTTCTTTTTAAGGAAGGGAGAATGAGTTGTTTTGTACTTTTTGTTAGATTCGCATCCCACATTTGTATATGTTCTACGTTCTTCGATCATTTCTCCCCTGCCCCCGCCCCAATAACTGTGGCAAAAGAGTAGTAAAGTGATAACCAACCAAACAGGACTGTGCTTTTAGATCAGTCTGTGAATCCTTTACATTAAAAACTAATACTAGTAAATTTTTCACAAGCCCCCAAAAAAGCTGCTTTTCATGATGTTTATTGATTCCCTTCCAAGTTGTTTGAAATTTATTGGTCTGAAATGGGAAGCGCTTTCTTCCCCCCCCACCATATTTTGATAGTTAGGGCTTGGAACTATGAATGATATCTTGCATTTATACTCTGCCTATATCGTTTTAATTTGACCAAGCTACTCCACAAGAGCATTGTTAAACTCACTATGACCCTAAGCCACATAAGCTATTAGAGCAAATGCACAAAAGCTTTGTCAAAGTTAATTTTAAGGAGGGCTGTAAAGGAAGAAAGAGGGGTTCTGGGAATGAATGCCAGAGCTTACAGACTCAACATCTATAAGTGTGGTCACTGATGGTGGTGAGTTTAAAAGGTTAATACACAGAGTCAGATTTGGAGCAGCACATATATTTTGGAGAGTGCATTAGCTGAGGAGGCTACAGGATAGGGAAGGATGAGACCATGGAGAGATTTGTAAACAGGGATGAGAATTTTAATTAAAGCTTAATCTAGAAGAGTGCAGTAGTGTGCATGAGAGCACATTTAACACACAATATACAAGCAAAAGAAAGAGCCTGGCATTTTTTGTGCACCAATCTATTAATACTATTACTGTGGAATTCAGGTTTAACGAATTAGGGTATTGGGGTTTATTTAGAGGACAAAGTTGGAGAAGATTTATGCACTTCACTGGAGGTACACTGACAACGTTACCTAGCAGGGTGACAAAACATTTGTAACCAAACCCACCGGCTCAGCAAGCACGTCTATAAACTTATTTAAAGGACAGTTTGCTATAGAGCATAGAATACCCTTTTGTTTTTTATCTCATACCTAGATTTAGTCTCAGAACATATTCTGGTTGGTAGTCTCTAACCACCAGTGTGAAATTTAGAGGGTGCAGAAAAGCTCCATAAATCAATTTCCAACTTAGAACATTTTAGTCAGCCAGATAGACGAAAAGGCAGAGTCTCTTTAGAGAGCTATCGCGTGACAAATAATATTTTCACCAGGCAATGGACAGCTTCAAGACATTAGAATCACTTGGTTCACTACTAATTAATTCCTGGCCTCTTCAGTAGTTCCTCCCAAAACTGTAACATCCACCATCATGACTTTGACATGTTGTTGGTCCTTCATGGTCACTACATCTAAATCCAGAAACTTCCTACTTAACAGAACTATGGGACTACAGAGGTTTGGTAAAATGGCCTTGATGATACTTCTCAGGGTAAATACAAGTGGTCATAAGTACCAGTCTTAGCCAATTATTCCCATATGCAATTTTTTTTGCATTTTAAAATTAGGATAATGATTATATGACATGCAGAACTGAAAATTTCTATCACTAGTACTGAAAGTAACCGAGTTTGAGGTTGATTTATTGTTGCCACGTACCATGATACAATGATGCACGTTGTGGAGTTTTTCTTTAAATGTGTTAAAGTATTTCCAATAAGGTAGTAGCAGAAACTGATGGAGTATCATTCCATTTAAAGAATAGAGATATGAGAACTGGTATGTAGGCCAGTAAATTGCCACTTAATTGGTAGTTTTGTAGCACAGAAAAGTAACTATAGGTAGCACAATCTAAAGTTTCCATCTTACAACACTCAAAACTTAAAACATCTGCCTTGGAAATAGATGATCTTGAATTCAAATCATAGCAGTTCCTGCAGCTAATGCACATCTTCATATTTTGAATAGAACAGAAAAAGAATTGCAGGACTAAATGGAATGGATTAATGGGTTGCTTTTACAGAACTCCAGCAAGGATCTTTAAAGTAGAAGGTAACATTAGGATTTGTTTACTATAGACCAGGTACCTTAACCAACTAAGCCACAGTGCTGCCATGCTCCAGCATGGACAGTACAGACCAATGGCCATCACCTGTGCTGTAATCAAGAGACAACGGGACATAGAGGCCATTTACCCTAAAAAGTCTACTATGCCATTCAATGAGATCATGGCTGAACTCATAACTCAACTTCACTCTCCAGCCTTTCCCCAATAACTCTTGATTCACATACCAATTAAAAATGTGACTATCTCAACCATGGGTATAGTTTACAACCCAGGCCTCTGCAGAAGTGAATTCCACAAATTCACTATCTTCAGGAATAAATTCTTCCTCACCATTTATTCTGAAATTATGCCCTCTGGTCCTAGACTTTGCCTAGTGAATCTTATCTGGACTGCCTCCAGTACCAGTACATCTTTTCTTAGATATGGAGCCAAGATGGTTCACAGTATTCCATCTGTGGTCTGAATTGCACCTTGTGTATTTTAGGCAAAACTGCATCCCTTTTGAAATAAAGCCCACCATTCCCTTGGCTTTTCCTATTACTTGCTGAAATTCGATGCTAGCTTTTTGGTGATTCATGCATGAGGACCTCCAAATTTCTGTTCTGTAGCTTTTTGCAGTATTCTTCCATTTAAATAATATCCAGTCCCCCTCTTCCTGAAAGGAACATAATCCCACATTATATTTCATCTATCAAGTTTTTTCCCCATGTGTTTAACCTATGTCCCTCTGCAGACTCTTCATGTCAGCCTCACCACTTGCCTTTCCACTTATTTATAGGTCATCTGTAAATTTAATTATGGTACTTTCAATTCCTTTATCCAAGTCACTATGTACATCATAAATAATTCTGGCCCTGGCCCTGGCCCTGATTCCTGTGACACTCAATGAGTTACAGGTTGCCATCCTGAAAATGCCTTCCTTAGCCCTTATTTACAGGTGGCATGGTAGCTCAGCAGTTAGCATCACTGCCTCACAGCACCAGGGACCCAGGCTCAATTCCAGGCTCAGGTGACCGTCTGTGTGGAGTTTGCACATTCTCCCTAGTCTGCATGGGTTTCGTCCAGGTGCTTCGGTTTCCTCCCACAGTTTAAAAATGTGCAGGTTTGGTGGATTAGCTATGGAAAATGTAGGATGACAGGGATAGAACTTTGGATGGACTGCTGGTTGGTCTCAATGGGCCCAATGGCCTGCATCCACTCTATAGGGATTTTATGATTCTATCCCAACTGTCTTCAATGAATTAGATAATCACTATTCACACTAATATAATGGCCACAACATCATGGACTTTTATCCAAAGTAGTCTTATGTGGTACCTTATTAAATGTGTTCTGAATATTAAAATTCACTCTTCCTCTTTATCCTGCTCATTACCTCCTCAAAAGAGTTCCAATAAATTTGCCATACATGATTTCCCCTTTACTCAACCACTTTGGTTCTGCTATTAAATCTTTTTAAACAGACGCTAACATTTTAACTTGACTCCTTAACTTTTCAAAATAAAAGGTGTTACATTGGCAGTTTTCCAATCCAATTTAAGGATTCCTGGAAGATTACTAATCAGCACAATAACTCTCTCTGTAGCTACTTAGTTCAGTATCTTCAGGTGCATCCCATAAATTTCTGTTCTCCAATTTTCTACTCTCCTGGAAACAAAGGTCCAGGGATTTAAGTTTCAGCTCCCCCCACCCCCGGAGTCTCCTTAAAATTTTCTCTCTACTGATACTTATTATATTTATTACCTCTCCTCCTTTTGCCCCTTGATCATTTGATAATTTCCCTGGAGGATCTTTTACTTTGTGATCACTTATTAGACCCTCCTTTTACACATTTCCAGGTCCAAATGTGCCTGATCCCTAGTTGGATGTAGAACATTGCTCTGTGATTGCTGATATGTTGATACGTTGGCTTCTGGTTCAAAAAATACCTTTTCGTAAAGTACTTATTCTGGTTCTAAAATTGCTTTAACACCCCCTATATCTCTGTAACCTTCTACAATCCAAGATGTTGGCATTCCTACAGTTCTGGCTTCTTGTACCTGACCCACGTTCATTGCATCATTAGCAGTACCTAATGATCCAGTTGCCTAGTCTGTAAGGTTTGAAATTCCCCTCCTTTACGTCTTTCCCTCTCCTTCCCTTAAACTTGATCGTCTGACCATAGAAACTGTCTTGTATCTCTTACGTGGATAGGTATCACATTTTGTTTAACATCCTAAACTAAGCACTTCAAAACTTTGTTTAAAGGAGTTACACAAATGAAAATGTGCTAAGAGTTGGGTACTTAGTCCAACAGTTGAAAGAAAGGGAGAACCCTTTCTTACCCATGAGAAGCACCATACAATTAGAATTGAAATTGAAAGGAGTTTTATAAAGCACATTTTGTGCGTGAATTTCCAAGCTTTGTAATTGCAAACAGATGCAATCATACAATGTCAGATTTATTTTTGCATATGGGAAACATGGATTTTCAAATCAGTAGGATTATTTTTGCCAGCCTGAACTGGACACAAGAGTGTGTTAGGTTATGACTGGCCTTTAATGCTTCTACATGTTATTAGAGGAAATTTCTGTTCTCCAATTTTCTACTCTCCTGGAAACAATGATTTGTACTTGGATATTGCTTTCGAACAACCCTCTGGTTCTTCTCCAAGAATCCAGTTTCATGAGCCTGAGTGATTATCAGCAGGCTATTTATTAAAACCACCCACCACAGCTGATTTTACCTATTCATTTCAACTCCCCATTGACTAATTACCAAATAAGGAAAGAGAGAGTATAAACCCATAAAAAACATAAAATACCCTGTTGTGTCGAGGCAGTTGATATAAAAGCCTTAATAATTATTTCTATATATCATCACGTACGTGATGCAGAGATATTAGAGGTGGTGTGAAATATTGCATATAAGTATCAAGAGACAAAGTGTTAAGAGAATTAGCATTCCTCAAAATTGGATAAGTCACTAGGGGTGGATGATGTGTACTTATGCAGGGAAGAAATGGAGAACACTGTGACCATCATCTCTCAAATCCTCACCTGGGTATAGAGATAGCAGAGGATTGAAGAATTTCTAAAACTTTTGTTTTACAATAGAGCAGCCAAATGATTCTAGAACATTATTGGAATCAATTTGGACAGACAGGATGAACAGTCACCTGGAAAGTCATGGATTAACTAAGTACAGTCAACACAGTTTTTAAGTGAAAGTTATGCCTGACCTGATTGGATCTTCGAGGATGCAGTTAGTGTGATCTACATGGATTTTAACACTGCTTTTGACAAGGTCTCACATGACAGACTGGGGTAAAAGAAAGCACATGAAATCCAGGGGAAAGTAGCCAATTGTATGTCCAATTTGTTAAGTGTCAGGGAACAAAGGGCAGTGGTGCACAGAATTGTTATGGTGCAGAAGGTTTAAAGATTTAGTGCCATTTTCTCAACCTTAATTAACATTATTTAAATAGAAATAATCATCCAAAACTTTTGAACCCATGGATCCTGCCTCTATCACACTTCAAGGCAGTGGATTCCAGATACAAATCGTTCACCGAGTAAAAGACATTTTTACCTAACAATGCATTTATTTCTTTTACAAATAAGTTTAAATACAAGCCGTCTCAATCTTTTGCTTTTTGTGAGCAGGAACTGGTTCTTCTTGTCTACTATATTCAGCCCACGTGGTTTTTTACAAACTTTATCAACTCTCCTTTTGCCATCCTTCTCTCAAAAAAATACAGTTTCTACTTCTCTGATCTATTTTATTTTCTCATTTCTCACCCTTGAAACCATTCTCAGAAACTTCTTCAGCACGCTCTCCAACATGTTCACATCCTTCCTAAAAGTGTCACCCAGACCTGACCATAATACTCCAGCTGAAGTTTAAGTATCTTAGAGGTTCAAATAACCTCCCAGCTCTTATATTCTATGCTAATATTAAAAAGCCTGGAGTACTGTATCCTAATTAGCTATGCTCTCCATCTGTCCTGGTACGTTTAATAACTTATGCAAAGATACACTCACATCTCTCTCCTCCTTCAGGGTAGTACACTTTATACACTCAATCCATATTCCTTCTACCAAACTGCACCACAACACATCACCCCATATTGAACTTCCTGTGTCACCTTTTCCTGTCACTTCACTAACTCGGTGAGGTAGTTCTTTCAATTAGAAGAAGGTAAGTGCAGTGGGGAACAGTGACATAGTGCAATAAATCAGTGAAATAAGCTTGTGAAAATAAAGAATAACGAGGGAAATGTCATGGGTGGGAGTAAACTGTGAGCCCCCAAACAGTTGTCTCACTTTGTCCTAAAGTATAAATCAGGAATTTATGGAGGCATGTATGTATGGCACTACAATTGTCATGGCTGATTTTAATCTATATATTGACTGAACAAAATCAGTTGGACAAGGATAACAGAAGATGAACTGTTGCTTGGAGCAGTACATTGCAGACCCTACCCAGGAGCTGGTTATTTTAGATTCAATGTGGAATGATACAGGATTAATAAGAGATCTCTTAGACAAGGATCCTCTAGGGGTAGCAATCCCGACATGGTAGAATTGAAAATATAGTAGAGGGCAAGCAATTTGGGTCTAAAATTCGTGTCCTCAATTTAAATAAAGGGAATTACACAGTTATGAAGAAAGTTGTCTAAAACAGGCTGGGAAATAGATGAGGGGAAGGTCAATACATGAGCAGTGGCAGACATTTCAGCATCTATTTCAAAATGCTCTGACCAAAAAGAGCTCCAGAAGGATGAGATAATAGGAACTGCAGATGCTGGAGAATCCAAGATAACAAGGTGTGGAGCTGGATGAACACAGCAGGTCAAGCAGCATCATAGGAGCAGGAAAGCTTTCCTGCTCCTATGATACTGCTTGGCCTGCTGTGTTCATCCAGCTCCACACCTTGTTATCCAGAAGGATGAACCACCTAGGATTAACAAAGGTGAACAAGGACAATATCCAATCAAAAATGAAGACATACAAAACAGCAATAACTAGTGGTAGGCCAGAGGACTAAATTGTTTTGGAACCAGCAGTGGATGACTAAAATTCTAAACCAAAAGGAAGACAATTGATTATGACAGTAAATTAAAACGTAAAAACTAAACAGCAACAGCTATATGGTAAATAAAAAGAAATTGATGAACTGTGAAACTCTTGGAGGATGCAACAGGGGCAATAATAATGGGGGAGAGAGAAATGGCAGATTATTGAAACCTTTGCATCAGTCTTCACACTAAATATACCAAAGATAATACATAACCAAGGGTTAATGCAAGGATTGAGAAACAAATTATTTGACAAACTAATGGGACTAAAGGCAGAGAGGTCACCAGGACCTGGTGATCTATATTCCAAGGAGTTTAAAAGGAAGTGTTTGCCCAGATAGTGGAGACATTGGGTGAAATATTGCAGAAATCACTGGACTCAGAGGGTTCCAGCAGACTAGAAAAATCTCTAATATGATGCCATTGATCGTGAAGGGAGGGAGACAAAACTGGAAACTATAGGCTAGTTAGTCTAACATTGTCTTGGGAAAATACGAGAGTGTTTAAAAATAACTAACATCCTTTAAATGAGGGCAGAAAATTGGTAAAAGGTTCTTGCTGATGTTTTTGACCAGGATTACTTAAGTATTGGTGATACTATGGAGCTTGGACTGGATTTTCCCCAACGATTGATGGCCCACTACTCTCTAGACTTGCATCTGAATAAAGAAAAGCTGTTTGGTGATGCCAAAGGAGGACCAGAAACTATATAGCACTTTTAGCATAATCCCAAGGCATTTCACTGGAGCATTAGAAAATAAAGTAAGTTGTCAAGCCATGCAAGAAAAAAAAAAATTGGGTCACGACTAAATTCTTGGTTTTGACAAAGGGTTACTGAACTTGAAATGTTAACTGTTTTCTCTCTGCAGATGCTGCCAAACCTGCTGAGTTTCTCCAGCACACTTTGTTCTTGGTTAAAGAGGAAGATTTTAAAGGGGTAACAAGGTGTGGGGCTGGATGAACACAGCAGGCCAAGCAGCATCATAGGAGCAGGAAAGCTTGACGTTTCGGGCCTAGACCGGTCTAGG
>JAHRHZ010000263.1:1064759-1124095 GCA_024137785.1 Ginglymostoma cirratum | reverse complement strand
TGCTGCTTGGCCTGCTGTGTTCATCCAGCCCCACACCTTGTTATCTCGGATTCTCCAGCATCTGCAGTACCTTTTCTCTCTGATAAGATTTTAAAGGAATGGCTTTAAAGAAAAAATAGTAACAGATGTAGGAAAGGGAATGTTAGGGCTTAGGTTGGACAACTGAAAAGCACAGCCACCATTGAAGAAACAATAATTAGGAATACAACAGGCTAGCACTGATACAACACCTTGCAAATTTGAGGTTTGTGGAGTTTTAATAAAAGAAATAGGAGCAAAGTCTTAGGGGAATTTGAAAGAAAAGATGACAGTTTTAAACCAAAAGTGTTGCTTGACCAAGAACCAGTGTATATCAGTGAGCATGGCGTGACAGCAGCAAGGAGACTTGCTGAGAGTTAAGACACAGGCACATTTTAGAATGATCTAAGGTAATGGAGGGTTGAATGTAAAAACAAAAACTAGGGGCACTAGAGAGCAATTGAATAGCAGTGACAATTGCATGAAAGAAAGTAAGTATCAGCAACAGATGAGCTGAGACTGGAGCAAATTCAGACAATGTTGAGAGGAGAAACTAGGCTAGTTTAGTGATGACAAGGCAACAATGTTTTTTAAAAAGGAAAAACGTATAGAGACGGAAGAGTCATAGTAATTTTGGTATGTTTTTGAAATTAAAAAATCATGTTCTCGCTCTCTTATTTTTCCTGGCATTCTGCTTAAAGAAAATCACCAATGATATCATTGGTAGAGAAATATCATTGAAAATAAAAACAGAGGGAGTTTAATCAACCATTTGTCGATATAGTCAGCAACTCACTGTGGAACATTTATTTTCCAAGAGTATGGCCAGGCAGAATAATTTTCCCAGTGAGCCATGCAATGCTTTAAACAGTTCTCCTTCAAAAGTCGAAAAAATGTACAAAAGATTTAAGATATGCCTACATTCATAAAATAATGCCTAAAATACAAAGTTTTGACACTGGTAAAATTCGAAAATAGGTCTTCAACAGACGCAATTAAGACTTGTGAAAAAGAGACAACACCAAGTGTGGCAAAAACATTCATTTTGTTCAGTTTTGTTTAACATAAAGTAAACATTCTGTTGAAATTAAATTATAACAAACTATCACTACTAACACACTGGCAGTTCTTTTATTCCAAATAACAGCACCAATAAGTATACAAGTGAAAAACATTTATGTATTTCTTAGATTACATCTACTCACTGTCTGGAATTATTACAATACAATTTGTATAGCGATCATTTCAGTGATCCACAAGTCTGTGCACACACCACTCTCAGCACTACATTTAAAGTTCCGTTGTTTCTGCACTCATCTTCAGTGCCATTTCAAGAACATTAGTGTGTCAGTGCCAAAAGTAGAAACCAGAGTATCATATAACTCAGCTCACAAAATGTTACTTCTATTCAAAAAAAAAAAAAACAGGAGACCAAAATTTTTGGAATGCCCCATGAGTGTTTAGTCTTGGTGGGAAATTCATCAGCAATACATTTCATTAGAAAAGTTATAACTTTTTATGTATTTGACCACATTTGTGAAGAAATGGCAAAGCTCCAAACAAGTAAACGTGACTTGATGCACCCCATTTGCTCTGCACATTAACAGCATTGACTGATAAACAAATCTGTACTGTTGTTGATTTAGTGTGCAAGATCGTATTAAATGATTATATTGCTGTACATACACAGTATCATAAAACACAATGTATCCTACCTTCCAGTTAAAAATCAGCAGCGAAACCTTCATTCACAGTTACTTGTGACATAGCAAAAAGTATGTTTTGTTTTTAAAATTCCATCATTTCCTGGAAGCTGAATAAGATAATTAGAGTTTGAACAGCTTGGTACTGGTTTTTAAGATAGTGTGACAAGAAGGAATGTGATTCTTCTAAGCTATCTGAATTATGGTGGACAGCAGCATTTCAATATTAGGCTCAGCATTTCTCACATTTGGCTGGTAGGGGGAGTGGACAGTAATGAAAAGAAAACCAAACGTCTGATAATTTTTTTTTGAATCAATACAAAAGCACTAAAATTTTAAAAATGTTTATATATCCTTTTAAAAAATTTAAGTGCCATTCAGAAAAATAATCAAGTTTTAAAGTAAAATAATTTCAGCAGAATGTATTAGCACAACATTCAGGTACACAGTTTGTCAGGTATATTCTGGCTAGCTCAGTTTTTCATTTGTCCAGTAAAGAACCAGTTTAAAATTATGTTAAAAAGTTGTAAAGTTACCCTCTATGTAATTGACATTCTATCTAAAACAAGCAATGACACTGCCATATTTTCCTATAAACATTACTAGGGGAGCAAACAAAACCAAATCAGGTGTTACTACATAGTCAATGAAGTGGTTTAAGAAAAAACTAAGTCTAATTTTCCACACCGTAGGAGTGAATAAGAAATTTGACAACCTATTTTGTGACACTTGTATGCATAAATATCAGGAGACATGGAGGAAAAAGGAAGGAAAACAAAAAAAAAAATTCAATACATTTTTTAAAAATTGTCCCATGAGGCAGCCGGACAGGAAGTGGAGGAAGAACCGGAAAGGTTAGGATTTGATTGGGGAAGGTGGAAGGAAAGAAATTCCAGAAAGTTAGTCTTTACTTTCTCTTCTGACCTCAAAATATTGTCTACAGAATAAAATGGGCAATGGCTTTTAAAATTGCAAATAGTTTCATTGAAATCAGTACGATAAAGTCAGAATTCATTCCTCACTACTGTTATGTTAGTTTGTGAGTGCTAGACAGAGGTTAAAAAAAACTGTTAGAAGGGAACCTGTTTCTACATTCCAGCATCCAAATGTACCACAATTTTAATATTGCAAAGATAATGTTAATTGCAATTTAGTAATACTGTATACAAACTACACCAGAGCATGAGAGAAAAGTAATCTAGGAAATTAAACTTTAATTAATGGCAATGATTTAGGAGATCAATAACATTGGGAAAGTTGTGTCATACTCTGTTTGTTAACAGATATTAAAAAGGGTTCTGCCATTTCATTGCTAATAACAACCAACCAACTCTCATTTCTCTGTTCAATCACATCCTGCAGGAGTTTGAGTGTATATGAACAAACAAGTAATACACTTGCATGTTTATACTAAAATGTTTATTTTTCCTACAATAACCAGAGACATACTCATCCAAAATACTCTTTTTTGGAAGGAAGATCAAAATCATCTTGAATCAATGGCAAGCTCTCTCTCAAGCTCAGGGCTCACGTGAGATTTCACGTCAAACATTTGGTGTTGAAATGAAAATCACTATGACAAAGAATTTTAGATCATCCTCAAAAAGAATATTTATGTTACATGTATAGCAGGATTAACTAATTCATGTGCTCTCCACTGTGTTTATTCCTCAGGGGATTGGGGAGATTTCCTCTGAGGAACAATATTGTTAACCTAATTATAATAAAAACTTTATGCATTGTGTACAAAGGAAGTTTTGCCCCATGCTTTGTGACAAGATCCACATCTCAGCTATATATTGAGGTGGTAGATTGTAAATTTCCAGCATCAAGAGCAATTTGGATGAAGTCAATCCAGGGGTGTCCTCTCAACCTGTTACCTATTAGCACCAGGCAATTTTAGTGCCAGAGACCACCTAAAATAAAACAGGAAAAAAAAATCCAGTGCTGATCTTCAGGACTTTTTTCTTTTAGTCAAAATATTAGATTTAACAGTCACAAATGTAAAAACATGTAACAACTACCAGTGACACTCAGTAACTTGTCTGTTCTATTAGCCAGAAAATATCCTTCATTGTATTAAAAAGGTCAAAACTCTATTCTTTTGTAACTCTCAATTCATAGTAATAAGAATCTGAGAATCAACACACCTTTAAGTCTTGAATGATAATTAAGAATCTTTAAAAAGTACAGTTTAAGAGCAATATTGCTTTTGAATGAACTGATTTCTGAATTGACTCGTTTGCTCCCAAACTGTGTCATTATATAGAAATACATAGCAAATACAACACAATGACAGGGCAGTCAGCACAACTACTTTGTCACTATTCTCCCTTAATCAGCAAATAGTTCAAATCCCACTTATCATCCTGTTCTCAAATTACCTCAACTCCCTGTCTGAAATGTTAACAGTTTCTGCTCTGATTCTCAAAGTGAATTGAACAGCCTCTGAACTCTCCAAATGAAGTAGTCGTTTCTTCTGCCTTCAATCTCTTGCATTTAATCTTGTATTTATGGCCCCTGAACTACGCTCAGTTACTAAAAAGAGACTTTGCCCCATCCTGCATAAATTTTAATACTTCCATATTTGGGATATTCCAACAGAATACTCAGGCAATATTTGCTCTGAGAACTATGACAGCAACACTGCATCACTAAATAGTACTAACTGCAATGATTTTAAAAAATACTGAAAGATCCATTCTGAATCAACATTCAGGCAATGTTATTTACAGAAAACCATTAAGGCTGGTTCTTAATAGGAGTAAATTGAAAAGGGATCATTTTACTCTTTCATATGAAAAATATCTTTCATATGAAAACAGATTTAAGCTGTGTCCAAAAAACCCTATTCCTAGAATGGTATTCACTTCAACTAATTTCAACTCCGATGAAAACAAATCAGTTGCAATCAGAAATCTAATGAATTCAAGTACTTGGCCGTCACTTTGTTTCACGGTCGTGATATTTGAGCAGTCTAAAAATAAAGCACTATACACAAAACTAATATTAGTACAGGTAAAAATTGCAGTTCATTTCAAAGTTCAATTTCAGAAAATTACCACAGCAATCAGTTCAAATGAAAAGATAAAATAAACACAGAATCCTGGAGAAACTCAGTCAAATCCAGTGTGACTCTTCCAGTTCTGAAGACGTCATATTGGATTTGAAGCATTAACCCTTTCTCTCTCCACAAATGCTGCCAGACCTGCTGTGTTTCTTCAGCAGACAGTATTTGTTTCAGATTTCCAGCATCTCCAGTATTTTGCTTTTATCGGATAAACAGATGTTAGGTTAAATACTTTGGGCACAGCAACACAAGGTGCCAAGTGGCTTACTCTTGCTCTTAAATCCCACATTTCACTGTTCCAGCTGCCAATATTTTTGCAAGATATCAAACTGGGTCTGGATTCATCAGTTTCCTCATTATTGTCTTCTGCCAAGCTACCACTGCAGCCGTGCTGCACACATTGCAAAAGTGCTGTTTACTTAAAAACAAATCCCTTCATCATCATACATTATAGATGTCACATATAGCAAAATGTTTTATTTTTGAATAAGGTATTTTGTGATGGCTTGTCACCAAGTTAATTAGATTTTTTTTTAGAAAGGCCAAAAAGGTTCTGTGGAAAGTCCTGAATAGCATTATCCTATACAACTTACAGTGTAGAAGAGGGAATAGAAAAAGGAATATAGCTTCTGCCATCAGCACAACTGGATATACTTCACAACTGTCCACAACAGCACAGCAAGTAGAAAAGAAAGATCAGTGTTTGTGAATAAACTATTAACAACCACGCGAGACTGTTATGCTCAATGTAAAGTGCGATGATATCAAAACAAGCGTTGAGGGTACAAAAGGTCATTGCTACTGTTGTAACATTGGCAGTAATTGGTGCACAGCAATTACAAGAGTTGTGCTTTGTTTTGTAATGGCCTAATTTCAAATGTACTATATTAAATAAAAATGAAAAAAAAATGCCTACCATTACATAGGAAAATAGTTTCATTAGAAGAGCAAAGACAGTTTAATACAATCATGTTACAGGTTTATAGAATCATCTCAAACATTTGTGCAATTGATAACCATCTGCTTAAACAGCCATAATTAGTATACAGTTTTCCATAACTGTCCAGTATTGTAAATTTGAGTTTGCGGAAAAGGGATATTTTATTGAAGCTTTACATGTTGCACTAATCACGACAATTTGCAAGCAACTACAATGTAAAGGGAAAACAACATTTTTACAGTTTTGTATACAAAAGGTGATTTTCCCTTTACGTTGGTATTTCTTCCAACTTGTTCTAACGAGCGCAACTTGAAAAGCATCAAAATTTTTTTTTCTGTGATACACCTGATAGATTGAGAGATGTAATTATATTAAAACAAGCAAAACACGTGAAATGACAAACAGGATACAAGTTTTGGGCTACACAAAAGCAATTGCACTTCTTGAATTGGTCCATTCTCTTTACTAAATGGGATCCTGTAATTTTGTAATAATAAGGAAAAAAATTGTAATAGAAATGTCCCAAATAGTTCAATCATTTAAAATTCTACCTTGACTAGGATTTAAAGAGCCAAGCATAATAGGTGGGTTTCCATGGTAATATTTTAAACTATGGTTCAGCATGTGTCAGTAATGTTTGTGTAATTTTTAAATCGATTAGGACTTGTTTGAATTGGTATCAGTAACAACGGTGTAATTCATTCCTGGTGCTTGTCTTTGTATTTTTCAATGATTGACAGTTATTACATTTGAAAATGCTGGAGATCATTAACATTACAAAATAATTTCCCTTCAGGAAAAATATGGTGGTCCAGTGCTTTCCTCTAACCAAATTTCCACAAAATATTACATTCCATACATTATGATGTGTTAATATTCAAGTTTTAGCTGTCATGATGGCTTATCCAATTTACATAAACAAGAAAAAAGGTACAGACTTAATGTTTAGTTTGCATTGAGTTAGTCAGCCTTAGGAAGGTATCCCCCAGCTGTGGATAGGAACAGAAAAACTATTTGTTCCTTCTCCAAATCATCCTCCAGGATTGCTCCTGACAGTTTTCATGGGATGTAGGAACAAGAAATAAGGTGGTTTCAGGTGTGATGACACCAAATCCTGAAAGAATAGTATGTTGATGCTTATAATCAGGCCTCTTTGGGCAAGAGAACATTCCATCTGAGAGAACATTTCTCAGGATAAATCACTATGTACAGAAATGGACGTGGAACAGTTCAGAAAGAACAATAGCTGTATATAGGGAAGATTTCTAATTACTATGTATAGAAAACTCAAATATTTTATCAAATAAAATGCTTTTTATCAAGTTAGGACTCTGCTTCATAACATAGACTAATCCTCCCTGATGTCTTGAAGCAAAAATTTACAAAGGCAGACCTGAAGCTTAAGCTGAAAATCAGAAAAAAAAACTACTGTACAATAAGATGAACCATGTGGTTCAATCAGTAACAGATGTAAAATGAGAGGAAAACAAAGTGTTTGAGCCAGTTGCATAAATTCTACACAATTGATGAAATACATCCTGTGACAGTGGAAATGGAGGTCAGCAAAATATCCAACATAGGGTTATTTAAAAGGGCTTAGTTGATCACATGCAGACCTTATAAGAAATTGCACAAATTTCATATATTCTGATCACCTCTATTCTCAAATGTAAATTTACTCAATTAAAAACTCATCTAGCACCAATATATCATCTGAAGCATGGGATCACCAAGACCAAATAGTTAAAAACAAATCAAATACAGAATCTACATTTTGTTAACTTTCTAATAAACTATTAATACCACCTTCATCATAAGCAGCAAAATGACTAATTCCGTGCATCAAATAAGCATTTGGCAAAGCTACCTCAAAGCACAGCAAAGTTGGTGGTGATAAATGTTCAATATTCTAGATATTGTAGTGTTACTTTTACTTAGATAATCTGGAGCGTAAAAGCTTTCTACATTTGTGTTTTATTTTAAATATCAACCTGCCATGCTGAAGCCCAGAAACCACCTCAAGCTTTGGTCAATAAGGTAAGAATTGCAGGGATCTTCTTCTCCATCAGATTACCTCTGCAAACCGTCAGCTCTAGTTCATGGCTAATGTTCACATCAAATTAATTAAAATTGCAACAGTTCAAGTAGCTGATGCTTCTGCCTTCACCAGGCAAAGGAGATGCTACATTATTCACCAGCGTGTGCTGCTTTGCCTCTCCTATCAACTGGCATGCAAGGTCAAGGAACAGTTTTTCAACATTGTCTGATTCTTTCGCTGACGTTTCCAAGTAATGCATATTCTGAGATTCTGAAAATTCTTCAGCCCTTTCCCTGGATACTTCTCGTTTCTCTGTTAAATCAATCTTGTTGCCTGTGAAATGGGAAAGAGGTATGTGTTAGAACGTAGCTAAAGTGAACTGTCATATTCGACTAGGAGATGATTAACACAGACCCAGTGGCAGACATTTCAGCTGTTCTTCACAATACTAAGTATGTTCCTTCTGTGGAGGTAAAATTGTTAAAAGGAGGACCCACAAGTAAAAGAGGCTAGAGAAAGTTTCAAACTTCAGGAAAAAAGCATAGCTGCACAAAGATTAGTGTCAGGTCAAATGATTGCTGTTCTTTGCATTCTGACTAAAACAAAAATGACTAAATAGCGAATCAGGAAAAAAAAAGAGAGAATAAGGGGACGCTAGTTAGAAATAAAAAAGTGAATAAGCAAGAGTTTCTACAGTTACTTAAAAAGTAGACACCTAGAGAGTTTAGAACAGAGTTAATAGTAGATAATAAAAGGAAACTAATGAAAAAAAAAGTTTCCATTTTCCACACAAGAAACAAAATACATTATAGTACCAGCTGTAAAGCAAGAGGTGGAATGGAGAGAGGAACTTTGGCGAAATTACAAGCTCCAGGGAAGCAGAACTGAGCAAACGGATGGAGTTGGGGGCTGTTAAGTCTCTGGGTGCAGAGAGACTTCATCTTAAGCTCTTGAAAGAGGTGGCTAAATGATGTGGTGGGTGCATTGGCGTTAATTTTCCAAAGTTCCCTAGAATCAGGGAAGGTTCCAGCACACCGGAAAGTAGCAAACATAACCTGTCTATTTAAAAAGGGGGGCAAGAAACAGGAAACCATATGCCAGTTAGCTGACATGTCTTGGGGAAGGTGTTAGAATCGAATTGTTGAATAGTTATAGCTGCATTCTTAAAGTAAACAGGAAGCGTCAGTTTGGTTTTGAGAAGGGAAAAACACATTTATCCAATTTATTGGACATCTTTGAAGGAGTTTAAAGGATGGGGTAGACATCCTGTACTTCCACGTGGGTAGGGACTTGAGGATGTGTCACAAAGGTTATCATGGAATAGAAAAGTCATGGTTTAGGGGTCAACGTAGTAGCATTATTAGAAGATTGGCTATTGATTTGCTGAAAACAGTATACACGAACAGGACTGTGTCAATTGACAGGATGTGAAGAGTGGAGTCCGGCAAGGATCTGTGCTGATGCCTCAGCACTTTTTTTTAAAAAAAACATGTTTGAGGTGAGAAAATACATGGTAGCTGAATTTGCAGGTATTACAAATATACGTGGGAAAGTATGCTCTGTAGAAGAAATGAGGAACTTGCAGAACAATATAAATAGGTTGAGCGAGTGGGCAAAAATCTGGCAGATGAAATGCAATGCAGAACATTGAAGTTGCTCATTTTGGCAGGGAAAATGAAAAAGCACAATCTGACTTTAATGAAGAACGACTACAGAAATCCAAGATGCAGAGGTATCAAGGTGTTCTAATGCAGTAGTCACAAAATATTAGTATTATTACAGCACATAACCAAGAACTAGGGAGTACAGACTCAGAATTACGGCCAGTCTGTTCAAGGGTGATGTTAGGAAGCACTTCAACCAGATGTTTGGAAAGTTCTTCCACAAACAGCAGCGCATGCTGGATCAGTTGTTCATTTTAAATCTGTAATAATAACTTTGCTAAACAAAATTATCTAAGGGAATATGAGCCAAAAACCTTTATATTGAGCTACGATCAACCATGATTTTATTGACTTGTGGAACAGGCTTGAGTAGCTGAAAGGCCTTCTCTAGTTCTGATGTTCCAATGATGCTATTTAATTATGAGAGGAATTGAACATAAAAGCAAATGATGCTTTTCTTCAGTTATGCAGACTTTTGGTAAGACCACATCTTAAATACTGTGAGCAGTTTTGATCTTCTTAAAGGAAGGATGCAAGTACTTGGGAGGTAGTTTAATACATTGATATGTATGAGTGGAATGAGCGAGCTGTCTCATGGAGGGTAGACTTCATAGGCTTGGCTTGTTCCCAGTGAAGTTCAGAAAAAAAAGTGAGGGATGACTTGATTGAAGTATGCAAGATCTGGAATTGTCAAGTCATGGGCATGGAAAGGATATTTCCTCTGGTGGACGACTCCATAAATAAGGGTAATGTTGTAAAATTAGAGGCTGTCATTTTAGAAGTGAGATGAGAAATAGGCAAGGCTTGGTAGGCAAGGGAATCAAAAATTATTGTGGTAGATGGAAATGTAAAATGTGAAACAGAAGCGATCAGCCATGATCATGATTGGTGGACTGACTCAAAAGGTCAAATAGCTTACATCTACAACTACACATGTACCAACTGGGGAAAAATGACCACAGTGCTGCTTGTATACTAATTTCATGCAGTACGCTAATCAATGTATTGTATTAAATTAGCTATATCTGTCTTATTGAAGCTCTTGTGAAAGCCCAGCTTCAAATCCCACCTACTCCAGAAGTTTTCCATAACCTCTGAACAGGTTATTTGAAAATATATACGTCTTCTTCACCCCAATTTTATTTGCCAACATTTCTCTTGTCATCTCAGCTTCTTAGATCATTTTCACAAATAATCGGATCAAAGTGAGGAAGTCAACAGATTTGCTCAATATCTTGTCAAACATATTTTTTGGATATAAAAGCTACATTAACATTTTAAGTAGAAACGCTACACAAACCCATCTTCAATCTCAGAATCTGAAGCAATTGTTTAGATTAAGTGTTTGCTATGTTTTGAACAGAGAACGCTACGATCTTTCCACAAGTAGAAATTCCCACTGCCACTGAGTTCTTTCCCTTTATGTTTCAATAAATGTGTCTATATTGGACTGTGTAAAGCTGACAATAACAATATGTTAAGGCGTTCTTGCTGGCAGCACAGGTCATGTGCAAATGACATGGTATAAGCGTTTTCTGTGGTGCTTCCAGCGAACACATCAATAAGCAAATTTTTACAAAAATACTAAGATCATAGAAGTCTGTTCCTCTTTTATAAGAGGACAAAATCTCAAGCAAGAAACAATTGATTCACTCCACAGGCCACACCATCCCACCTCACCCAACCCTAGCAAAGCAGGAGGCAAAGGTAACAAATGCAAATGTAGTTACACAAGTTAGCCAATTTAATTGCAGCTAGAGATTAACAAAATGTATGTCACAACAGGAAATTGCAAATTCCTGGAGAACAAGAGGTAAAGGGAACACTAAGCTTGGGGCAGCACGGTGGCATAATGGTTAGCACTGCTACTCCACAGCACCAAGGACCCAGGGTTGATTCCAACTTCGGAAGACTGTATGGAGTTTGCACATTCTCCCCATTTTATGTGTGGGTTTCCACCAGGTGCTCTGGTTTCCTCCCACAGTCCAAAAGATGTCAAAGATGTGCAGTTTAAGTGGATTAATCATGGTAAATGCTGGGTTAAAGGGATAGCAGAGGTGCAGATCTGGGTGGGATGCCCTTTGAAATGTCCATCCAGAATCAATGGTCCAAGTGGTCTCTTATACACTGTAGGGAGTCTATGATCAAGAAATCTTAAAAGGAGCCATCAACTGGAGTAGGAGTAAACTGTCGTCCACTCAGGATATTTGAAGAACATGTGAAAAAGAGGAGTAGGCCATTCAGCCTATCAATTCTGCTTCACTCTTCAAAGAGATCATGGCTGAGCCAACTGTTGACCTAAGCCCACCTTCCTGCCTGCCTTCTATGACGATCAATTCCAGTTCCTATAGATCAATAATATATGTGTAAGTTAATCATGGGTATATTCAATGATCCAATAACCTCAACATTCAAATCACATTGGTTATCAGGGATAGGTGTGGAGTCGAAGCCAGAACCAGATCAGCAATGATCTTATTGAATGAAGAAAAATTCGTGCTCCTAAATTTGTATGCCCCAAACTCCACTGCCATGAATTTCAAAGACTAAGGATTGTCAGAATAAATTCCTCTTATAGCAATCCTAAATTAGAAACACATTCTTATGTTCTTATTAAAGGAACTAAGGGATACGGTGAGAGCGTGGGTAAGTGGATCTGAGTCCACGAAAAGATCAGCCATGATCTCATTGAATGGCGGATCAGGCTCGAAGGGCCGGATGGCCTACTCCTGCTCCCAGTTCTTCTCTTCTTATGTTCTTATTTTTAAACTATGTCCTCATAACATTATATCTCCACATCACCATCGATTCAACCTCAGCAAGAAATGATGAATGAATTATTTCTAATGAGTTTAAAGCATATGCCAAAAATATTAAGTTTGATCAGACCTCAAACAGAGTTCTTAACCTTCCTGGAAAGGCCAAGAGGTATTGCATAGTTTGATGACTAGTCACATGTAGACCAGTGAATTATTGTTGGTTATGACAAAAATCTACATTTTTTTTGCAGTAGTATCACTTTGGTCAGTAATGCATTTTCAATGAGGCAATATTCATTACTGGTGCAAATCAAACTTTTCCTACATCTGATTTCCTCCCTATGAATCATTCCCCCAATTTTTAAATTCCCATCCTGTACTCCATGCTCTATTTTCCCACACTTCTACCTGCTCACAGGCATGGCCCTGGTTCTTGAAACTTGACATGCAACAGACGCTGGTGCAAAAATCGACCATTAAAAGTAAATGCAATAACATTCGTAGAATTTGAGACACACCACACTGCCTTCAATTGAACCATCTAATTCTGGCGTCACCATTGGCCAGAAGTTGTATTGTTATGGGAAACAGACTACCTCCTAGTGGTTTTAGACATGCATCACGGAGTTCCTTCATTGTTACTGGGTTAGAATCATGAATTCTCATTGTGAGAATACCATTGATTCGAAGAAAACATGTACCTTTAAGGCAACAAAATGTACTTTGTTCGTATCAAAAGAACAAATTAGCAAACAAACCAAGGCTTTCAGTTTTCACTTATTAAGATGGTGATAAATTCCAACATTGCTCTTTCTACTTACCAACTAAGACAGTGGTTACTTTATTGCTAGCATACTGTTCAATCTCCCTCAGCCATTCAGGCAGACAGCGAAAAGATTCTTCACATGTTATATCATAGGTCAATATTAAGGCATTCGCACTTCGGTAATAGCTCTGTGTGATGGATCGAAACCGTTCTTGTCCGGCTGTATCCCAAATTTGGAGCTATGGGAAAAAGGAAAAAGGAAAAAAGAACATTAAAAAAGTGATTCTCTGGACCTCTCTTTCATCTAACCATCCCAGAGTGGAGCTGATGGGATTGGATCGACTAGTCGTTTCATTTCCCATTAGATTTGCTATGGGATGTAACTTGATTCATTCAGTTTCTTCCAGAGAAAGAAAGGATAAAACTACCCCCATTGTTCTTCCATTTTCTTATGTAGAAATTCACATAACAAGATGTTTTTTTTAAAAAATGAACTCTTATCGCTCCCCCCTCATTCCCCCAGAAGTACTATGCCTTCCCAGCACTGACTAGTGAAGACTCCTTACTTCTTTCAACTACTGCAGTGTTATCACCACCTCCAACACCAAGGGCTCTTATCTCATGATTTAAAATTTTGTGAGGTACCTTGTTGAATGCCTTCGCAAAGTCCAAACACCACATATCCTGTTAATCTATACCTCAAAGATGAAACAGATGTTGGAAGGACGTGACTATGTTGTGGCATGGAATATAAACACCCACAAGCATCTGGTATAATCAAAAGGTAAGGCACAATAATAATATGAACTGCAGCAAAGATTGAAAGCAAATAAAACACCCTGTACCTGCCACCCACTGCAGCTGGTGACTTGTCAGATTATCTTGCATCCTCCTACTCTCTTGGCATCATGCAAGGGCAGCCAAGAGAATGGGGACTACAACACACAACCTTCCTCTACTATAAGCAAATTCTTCAGCATTGATTCATTTGTAAAATGTGAACGTCCATGCTAATCCTGCATCAAACTCTTCATTCATGGGAGGACCCACAGAAAAGTATGAATTCACTTGTAGCTTGGATATACAAGATGGAGTCAACAATGCCCAAAAAATTATGCAACACATAGCTGAACAGTGTAATTTCAAAGTATGTGTCGGTTGGACAAATTGACAAAACTGACTAAATTCTAGTAAAAGGCATGCTGGTTGGTTTCATTTTGTTTTCGCAATCAAAAAAAATTAACACAATGCTTGTGATAGGTATTAGGTTCCAAAAATCTAGACACAAAGTTTTCTTCTCACAGTTGCGCAATACTGTGAAGGCTGCACTTGCTTTATTTTCCTGGGATTGTCCGTTACTATCGAAATACATTCTCCCCAACAAGAATGCCAGATAATTGGCCCTTTGTAACAGAATGCACTGTTAATTCAAAGCAGAATAAATGAAAAACAAGTTTAATCGTTCTTGTAGCAATCTTGTAGTTGAAATTCCCTGCACATATTGCTTACAGTTTGAGTTACTGTGTTCTTGTGCAGTTTTGTAGAAGGCAAATGGCCTTCTTTTGTGCTGCAACCATTCCATGATTCATTTTTCTATAATTGCACTATCTTCACAGTTTGAGAAAGCTTCTCAGAGAGGGACAAAGAGGCAGCAGAGGAGGAAAGAAAATGCAGGAGTTAAAAAACTGCTATACTCTAACAGATATGACACGCTGAAGCAAAATTCTTAATCCCCCTAGCATGGCCCCACACTCATTACGCACATGTAAAAACTCAGATTGGAGAGAAAAAAAATTAGGCAGTAATCTAGCCTGTGTTTAGGGCTGCACGGTGGCTCGGTGGTTAGCACTGCTACCTCAACGACCTGGGTTCGACTGAATCCTTGGGCGAACTGTCTGTGTGGAGTCTGCATGGGTTTGCTACTGGTGCTCCGGTTTCCTCTCCGTCCAAAGATGTGCATGTTAAGTGGATCAGCCCTGCTAAATTGACCGTAGTTTATAGGGTGGGAAATGCAGTGATAAGGTAGGGGGTGGGTCTTGGGTGGAATACTATTCAGAGGTTTGATGGACTCGATAGGCCAAAAAGGCCTGCTTTCACACTGTAGGGATTCGACGATGACGATATGATATTTCTGAAGTTCCAAAGTCTATATGTACTAGAACAAATTTCATTGGGCTGCTCAGCCTGTCAGTGACACATTTCACTTTTATATATGTTCAAACTTTTTAAGCGCTCTATCACTAAACAGGAAGTCCTCACAAAGTCAGGGCTACATTCCTGAAATTCGGGACTTTAAAAGAAACATGTCTTCCCATTGGAATCTTTGTTGAAGCCAGAGTAAAGTTCCAGGAGGGCAATTTTTGACTGGATTAAAAATAATGTAAAAAAGTAGATTTTGTAAACCATTGCTAGCTGAAATAACCTGCAAAACAACAGAAAATTACCGATTATAACAGGAGTACTGCACAGTCTTTGAATTCAACTGCAGATGAACTTTGTGTGTACGCAAAGTTGCAACTCACCCCGAGTGTGAGCAAGCTCTGGTTACATTTTATTAGCTCCATACAACTAACATACATCAAATTGAGAAGTTTCAGAAATTTATAAATATAGCCAGTTTTCAACATCTGTACCCAAGATCCAGCCTTTGAGGAGATCTGCTACATCATGAAATACCATATGATGTGAATCAGTGTAATTGCCAAGCTGGTGAGTGATGTCACCTCAAACCAGAAGGTTGCACATTCAAGTCGTTGAGGTGTACTTATTCTAAATTCATTTGAGTGGTTTCCCTGGTTTTCATCAACCACCTCCCTTTTCTCTCCAAAACCCTTGGGGACCCTCCCAGCATTTGTGGAGCTCCATGTTTAGATCACCCTAATCAAGCTTGCACACCTGCCACAGTGCTGAAACTGTTCTTAGCAGAGATACAAATGATATCCTACATGACTGTGATACAGATAAACAATCTCTCCTCATCCTACAACTTATTGACATCTTTGACGAGTTCATGCACACCATTGCCCTCCAATGCCTCTTCACAAATCTCCAGCTTGTAGGGGCTGCTTATACCTGGTACCATTCTCAGTAATCCAATCTACAAACAGGCTTTCAATGGCTTCTCTTTCTGCTCTTGAGCAAAGACTGTGTCCCACAAGGATCTATCCTTGGCCCCCTCCTATTCCTCATCTATGTGCTTTTTCACACATCATCTTTAAAAAAGAGAGGGTTAGTTTTAATATAGTATAATATTTTTATATTCGTATAATAGTTTGAATATAATTGCAGCTCTCTGTCACCAATATCTTTTAACTTCTTGACCATCTCTAAATTATTAGACTGCTTGTCTGACCTCCAATATTGAAGGAAAAACAATTCTCCCAGTTAAATATTAAGATGAAAATCATTGACTTTCCCATTACAATTTCATGCCCTTCCCATGATCTGTATGATACCAAGCCAAATAGTCTGACTTTCATTGAACTTCTAGTCGTGTGTGTACTATCAACGAGGTTGTCTACATTCAAATCTGTAACATTATCTGTCTATACATCTGCCTCAGTTCACCTGTTCCTAAAACTCTCATCCATGCCTTTGTTGTATATCAACCTGATTATTCCGAAGAACTCATCCACATCAAGAAGTTGAGATCACCAAAAATGTTGCCACCAATGTCCTAGATTACACCGTTACATTTACAGTGTGCTTGCTGGTCAATACTGGCTGCTAGTAAAACTACTCTTCCAATTTTAAAATACTTCTCTAGAAGCTTTGAATTGCAGATCACCTCACTTGGGAAAACACAAATTGATCAGTCTGTATGGAGGCAACCACTGAAGTTTGGCTCAAATGCTTAAAGGACAGTCAAATGCCAAACCTGGAAAATCTGATGTATCCAGAGGTGCATAGTTGAAGCTATCAACAATGACAGTATTAATTGCCAGTTCTGGACATCCATGCCAAGAGAATCCAGGGAACACAATAAAATACATACAACCATATCACACTCAAATGACAAAAAGGAATCCACTGTGAGCAAAATGCCTCGCACAAAATATCAAAAAAATTTCCATTGCACCAGCAAGACATTATTTTATTTTATTTCCTATCAAACATCCTGTAGTTTTCTTGATCATGATTATCAAATTCAGAATAATTGTGCTGCAGACATGTTAATAATAGGTTATGATTGCACAAACAGATTTCACAAATATGTTGATATCTTGGTAACATTCAGGAATGATTTATAGATGCACCAACCTGTAGCACCAGTATTATCAGTGGTTACTCACTGTCAAATGGGAAGTAAGTTATCTCCTTTCTCTTCTGTTTTAAATCAAATTTGAACAGACGTTCCTGTTAACTAAAATAAGCAAAACTAAGTGACATGAACTTTTTTGGCTCAGCTTACTGGGTTCAGCTTTCAGATTACAAAAGGAATGTGATCTGTGAAACAGAGCATTCTGTTCTTTTAATATTGTATAACTGATGTTCAGAATGTGGCATTTCATAACTAGGCACAAGTTTCCAGAAACACTCCTATTTCCAGAAACTGTCTCAATTTCACAAATATTCTGAGAGTTGAATTTGGTGTATTATCCCATCAAAATTCTACAGGGTTTAATACAGTTGAACATAACTTTTGTTATTGACAGAACATAGACCAGATTTTCATTGTCTAGTAAACACTCCTGACTGTTAAAACATCAGCAGTATCCAGAGGGCTAAGTTCGGTTCCCATTTCGAACAGCTCAGTATTTTTTTTTTTGCTGGCATAGCAGTGAATAATATAATATGAATTACAATGGGAGCAAACTATTTGAACTTAATGCAGACCTTATAAACATCCCATTATAGCTGTTGCAGGACTTAATGAACTGCAGGAATCACAAATTGATGGCAGACATTTAAATTTTCTCCGAAGAGTAAATAAGATCTATACATCATGATCAGAAATAGAATAGGTTGAAATGGTCAGAGAGGCTTTTTTTAAGAATGCTTTAGAACGCTGATCAGAGATCAAGAGTAGATTACAAATAAAACATTACTGTCAGGTTATGCAGTTTCAATGGAGTTCTTTATTGACACATCCTTAAGAGCTGGCATGCCATTATCAATGCTTGGCTGGGTTTCAAAAACTACAATTACATCAGCAGGATTTCAGAGTTCATTGTTTGCGTGACAGTTTAAAAAGAAGTTGTCAAGTGATCAGTTGTGTTTCTTACAGGATCAGAATAGAAAAGTCTGTTTTGGAGAAGACTAACCACTTAAGATATGAAAGCTTTGAACGGATTTCTTGAAATGGAAGGCATTTTTTCACCATTATCATCAAGCTGAGGTTGGTTGGCTCGCCGAGAAGGTTTGTTCTTTCGCAGACGTTTCGTTACCATGCTTGGTAACATCCTCAGTGCAGCTTCCGATGAAGCATCGGAGTGTTTTGAAACTCTGGGGTCCGTTGAGATGGATTGCCTCAGTTCCGGTTTTCCTTCGCAGTGGAATGTATATGGGGTCGAGTTCAGTATGTTTATTAATAGCATGCTTCATGGACGCTTCCAGGAATTCTCGTACTTGTCTCTGCCTAGCCTGTCCCAGGATCTTGGTGTTGTCCCAGTCAAAGTCATGGTTCTCCTTGTCCATGTGGATTGAGATGAGCGAGTACTGGTCGTGTCTTTTTTGTAGCCAGATGGTGTTCATGTACTCTTGTTGTTAGTTTCCTTCCTGTTTGTCCGATGTAGTGTTTCTCGCAGTCTCTGCAGGGGATTTTGTAGATGACATTGGTCCTGTCCATGGCGGGGAGTGAGTCTTTAGTTCGGGTGAGCAGTTGTCGTAGGGTTGACATGGGCTTGTGTGCCACTCTGATGCCCAGCGGTCATAGGAGTCTTGTGGTGAGTTCGGACGTGCTCCTGATGTAGGGTAGTGTGATGAGTGTGTCGGGGTGTGTAGAGTCTTTCTGATACTGTTCTTGTAGGTATCTTCTGATCCAGTTCTTTGGATTTCCATTATCCTTGAACACTTGTCAGAGGTATTCTTCTTCCTCTTGGCTTAGCTCCGTGTTGCTGCAGTGTGTTGTTGCCTTTTTTTCAAGATTATCATCAAGTGTGTAGGATCAGGAGTTGCATTAGATAAGCTTACTTTATATCTCATATACATGACTCTGGGAGATCCAGCCATAGAGATTATTGGTTAAAACTGAAAAACCTGCAGATTCTGTAAATCAGGAACAAAAACAGAAGCTGCTGGAGAAGCTCAACAGGTCTGGCAGCATCTGTGAAGAAAAATCAGAGTTACCGTTTTGGGTCTGGTAACCCTTCCTTAGAACAGATTATTAGTTAGTGGTTTTGGAGTTTGCATGGAGGTAACATGGGTGTGATAGGCATGGGAATGGGGCATAATTCTGCATGGGGGTGAGGGGACAGAGCTAACTGTGCAAACAGTTTCTAAAACAACTGGAACAAGTCGTCCCAAAGAAACTAGGTAATCCTTTAAACCAACCAACTTTGGCACTTGACCACAGCCACCGAACATCTGTTTCCAAAATCAGAGGACCCACACAATTTCACCCTAGCTCTCTTGAGAGAAAACAAGTTAATGGAACCCTTTAAATGTAAGCAGGTATGCTCAGTGAGGAAATTATGCCGGCTCAAGGTTTCCACTTGACAGAAGTACAGACCTATGTAGAATTTCTGTTTTAAAAAAGTCCATCTAAAGAAAAGATTCCAAGCAGAATTATATGTAGGCAAGACTTTTACAAAAGAGGTTACAAGCCAGACAAGCCATTACAAGTTCAATAAGTCTGGGAAGATGAAGGAGTGGAATGGAACAGAATCAACCAAGTCCTCGTGTGAACCAAAGTATTTCTTTAATTTTGCTGACATTGAGCTGGCTCTGGAACTTTGTCAGACAACCAGTTAGATAGAAAGGTAATAGCTTTGGAGACATAATTACTGGCAGACAAACATACTTTGGTGTTATTAGATGTTATTGCATGTGGATGATAAATGAGAAGACCAACAACTGAGAAGTACTTAACAGGAGAGGATCCATTCAAGCAGGCACTCAGGCTTGTGTTGAGTTTCATTGAAACACAGAAAAAAGCCGAGGGAAGAGACACTAATGAGAGAACAAAGGTGAAGATTTGAAATGACAGCGGCTGGAAGTTTGGGGTGACGCAGCTGACAGAATAGAAGCATTCTGTGAAACAGTCATATAGTCTTCATTTGATCTCCCCAGTGCACAGCAATCCAAAATGTGAGCAACAAACACATTTTAGAAGAACACCAATTCCTGTTTCACCTGTAAAGAGCATTTTAGGCTTCAAGTAGTGAGGAGAGGGGAAAAAAAAATTGGATAAGTGCATTGTCACAGTGCCACATTCAAAAGAGGTCAATCCTTCCACAAACCCTCATCTAATCCTGCAACTCCCTATGCAAGTGATGGAGCTGCAACCACTGCACTTTTATCTCACCTGTTCTCACTGTTCATGCTGATAAACACTTCCCAGGTGAAATAGTGACTTACTTGTCCTTTCAAATGAGTACACTGGCATTTGTTCACAATGCAATGCAGTCTCCACTATATTGGAGAGAACTCTGTAGTCTCATGTAGGGTTCCCAAAGAAGCTTAAAACAAGTTTGCAGAACAGCATCTAATCTTTCAATGAGGCACTTTACTACCTTTCAACCTCAATACCAAGGGCAACAATCTAAGATTTTACCTTCCAACCAACTTCAAATTTATTCTCATTTTCATATCTGAATGGCATAAATTCATCATTCTGTCATTTACATCAGCTCTAGATACATCCTTGGTTTCATTACCAATCCCATTAGCCTTGAACCACGAAAGTGCAATAATTCATCTCCTCATTCCGTCCTATCACAGACATTTCTTCCTTCTCCCCAACTTATCCCAGTTTAACTTAGTTAAAATGTAATATTTTAATCCTTCCCAGTTCTGAAGAATGGTTATCCACCTGAAATATTAGCACTTTTGATCCCTCAAAGATGCTTCCAGACCCATTTCCAGTATTTTGTTTTTATTTCTGGTTACTTCCAAACCTTTCACTAACTCAGAATGGTGAACTCTACAGCTTCACAAAGCAATTTTAACAATACAGCTCAGAATTTCACAAAATTTCCATGTGAATTAACAGATTATAAAATCTAGAATATTTGATTAGAAGTACACAATGATTGGTTGTGTGCGCCAAAAGATTGATTTGGAAACGAGTTTAAAAAGCTGCATTTTTCCTAATCAGTTAGTCAAACATTCAAAAAGATAAACACAATGTAATCCTTTCAAATTATTCACGCACTGTTGACACAAGGAACAATGAAGGCAAAAATAGCTGAAGCAAATACTTGTGCGCGCATGGCTTGGTCAGCAGGTTATTGTCTAAAGATACCGTGCAGCAATTGCAATAACACTCATATTACCGCTGTTAACTGTGGAAAAAAGGGCAGCTGCATTTTCATTGTGCAGCACATCAACAAATTTTTTACAGCAGTTTGAATTGGGAGAAAACAATATCTACTACTTTGTGCAGAATAAACAGCACTGAGTTTGGGTGATAAAAGTAATCCAAATTTCTACACTTTCTCCTCATAACCAAAGCCCAAAATTGATCCTGTGTATTTATATCATCTGAACATACTATCCTTTTGTTCTGCTTTATCTCATAGTTAGGTTTTTGTCACATGATGCATAACTCCCCTGACACCTATTATAATTTCCTATGTCTATAATTTTAATGGCAATATGCAGATCGTCCATATACCCATTCACCACTGATCTGTTTCTCAGCGTTTAAATGTCACATTACTTCTAAAAAACCAAATCTCTTTCTGGAGAGTATATTGATGCGGATGTCAGGAAAAAAAAAATGCACTCTTCAGAAGTGCTTTGAGACTCTACAGGCAGGCTTTCTGCTCATATTTTCTTGACAGCACTTGGTTAACATTACTTCATACTGCTGCTAAAAACAGTAAGAGGTCGTAAGGGGATTTGGCCCATTTGAACCATTTCCTTCCATATACTGAAATTGCTTCTCTCACTGAACACTGATATTACAACCTGTGCAAGAATGGTAAAAGTCAGATTTCACACCCCAAAATCTTTCTGGCCTTAAAATGTTAAAGATTTTATGGCATTATTCCAAGTACAACTTCTTGGAATACAGCAAATAATCTGATGCCTGCTGTCACATTGGAATGTTTTAATGATCATTGCAGCAAGAGGTGAAATATGTCCATTTCAGTGAGGGAACACTGGAGGGCTCGACTCAGCACCGTAGTGCGATTGTATGGGCAGAGCCATCTTTACTCCAAGGCTGCTCTTCCATTGAACCTCCCAGCAGGGTGTTGACAATAATGCAGCCTTAAAACCTAATATTTTCTACTTTTAAAATTGATTAACCCGCTTCTTCCGGTCTCAGGTAGTCAGAAACCAGATGTACCCTTAAAAATGTGCTCCAAGACCTCTCAGGAGTCCTGATGCACTGACTATGTAGTAATGCCCATGAAATTGAAACTTAAAGTTACCCAGTGCATAAAATTCTGCAAGACAAGTCCTCAACTCTTATTTTAGAATTGGAGCCTTTGCAGGCTCAGAACTCTCCAGTTATATTGACTCCCTCATACTTGATCACGCGTCTGCACCGCCAGGATATCTGATACTTCCTATGCCCTTTCTCCAACCTTCTCACACCCCACCACACCCACCCAACAACCTGCCACTTGCACACCCTCACCCTGACCCTGACCAACCCATAACTGCCTCTGACCAGCTTGCCTGCACCTCACTTACTCACCCAACCACACATCCATCTCCATCTAACCCCTCACCCACATGGCTTCATTCAGTAGCTGTCAAAAAGTGCTTTGGAGCCTTTAAAACATTTTATTTACTGGAATGCAAAAGCTATTGCACTGGATTCTACTAATGATTCATGCTGATGTTACCTGCATGTTTGCTGCACCACATCTGTTGTGATGAATCACACATTGAAAGTCTGGTCAAAACAGGCACAGGCACACAAGTAGGCAAGTGCTCACCCAACTGTCCTTTAGTTAACATTTCCTGTTCCCTAGTTCCATTTGATCTTGGCATCTCTCCCAGACCATACTAGATGATAGAAGACTCCCCTTTCATCTTTTTTACAAAGTTAACATACACAAACAATGAAAAACAGAAAAACACACGACAACATTATATTTTTACCTTTAATCGGAGTACACATTAACATTCCAAACGTCCTTTTTGCCAGTAGTTAAGTGTTTACAAAGAAAGTTTCTTAGAACTTAAATGTTATCAGATAGCTGACTGCTGCTATTCACTCAGAACAGACCTCCATACAGAAAATTCGCCATTCTTCAGCATCTAATTTAACACTCCGACATTCATACCCACTCTTATAATTCATGCATTTTGCTGAATCTGCATTATCCAATAGTGAATTATTGATGTAATACTCAATGGGCATTTCTGATTAATTCTTTAAATTTTCTTTCGGTACTTTCACAGAGAAAAGCTGATCTTTTCAGTTTCCAATGCTAAAAGGCAATATATAGCACAGTTGCCCAAAAGAACAATCTTAAATCCTCCTACACTTGACACAGATTTACATAAGAAGCATCACTAAAACCAAGTTTCAAGTTTCTGACACATTCCGTGATGAAAGTTTCAAAACAGCTCCAAACACTTGATATTTTCCATTTTATTTTATTCACCCGAATAGTATCTTCCACC
Organism: Ginglymostoma cirratum; assembly: GCA_024137785.1. NCBI lineage: Eukaryota > Metazoa > Chordata > Chondrichthyes > Orectolobiformes > Ginglymostomatidae > Ginglymostoma > Ginglymostoma cirratum. Next base: position 1,100,391 of record JAHRHZ010000263.1, on the reverse strand, counting down.
TTGGGAATTTTCATAAACGTACTCAACTCTAGGATTCAAACTGATATCTGACCTCACTTGGGTGCCCAATCAATTCAGCTGTCCAACTCAATATTGCAATTCCTTCAATTAATTTATCAGCCACAGATCTGAAATGCCACACTGTACAGTGTTACACTTTGTGCATACGTTATTAGAAACTTTGAGAGTCATATGTATAGATAGTTGGTAATACAGTACCTTCACTTTTTCTCCATTTATATCAATAGTTTTAATCATGAAATCAACTCCAATAGTAGCGCCTTGACCCGGTGGAAATAAACCCTGTAACAGTAGAACAACAATTTGGATTATTTGAACTGATTCATTTGGGAGTACACCTTGATAGAAGCAATGATAGAACAAACACTAACAGTTACACTGTAATCCCATATCCAGATACTTAGTTCACATACTGAATCAAGTTACATTACTCATAAAAGAGGAAAACATTGAAATTGGAATGGAAATCTTAGAATCCCTAGAGGAAAGAGGCATTCGGCCCATCGAGTCCACTTCGACCCTCTGAAGAGCATCCCATTCAGAGCTAACCCTCCACCTGTAATCCCGCATTTAGCCTGGCTATTCCACCTAGTCCACACAGCTCTGGACTCTATGGGAATTTAGCATGGTCAATCCACCTAACCCACACGCTTTTGTGCCTGTGGAAGGAAATCACAGCACTCGGAATAAACCCACACAGACACTGGGAGAATGTCTCTCCGTGTGGAATATGCACAGTCACCTGAGGCTAGACCACTGAGCTGCGTTGCCCTATGATTAGAAAAACTGAAGTTAGTAGCTGAGCTATTGCTCTCTTGCAAATTTGGAGTGATAAATACTTATTACTAAATTAAGTGAACTAAAAACACAAAAATGTACATGCTAAGAACATACAAGATACATTTTTGTGGGTGATGCAACGCTATAAATGTCTAATATGTACTAAATTTATCCATGCTACCTTACTAGAGACGTTAATCTGCTTATTTTAAAATAGCTTAACACCAGAATTAAAAGTGGAGAAAGGAACCTAACAAAAGCATATCAGTTTGTACATTATCATTGATAATATCTGGTTTATGGCTTCATGTGCACTCGATAAAGTTAATTAGTATTTTACTTCGACAGCCAGTGCCCTTGGAACAGAAAGGGTTCCCCAGGACGATTAAATGAGCAAACAAAACAGGATGGGTTCAGTCCGAGAATCAACTGGTCTGTATGTTGAACTATCATCTGGAGGACCGCAACCAGTCTGAGTTCTCTAATTGATAAACAATATCCTTAATGTTAAATAGTCAGACGGAAAAAGAAAAGGAAATTAAACAATATCCAGTTCATCTGTAGGTAGCGCAAATAGATTGGCAACAGTAATAAGCAGATACATTGCAAAAGCTAACCCAAGAAATAAATTGTATTAGACTCTATGAAAAAAGTTGCGCCAGCATAAAACATCAAAGGGCTAATATATTTTACTGTTAACAATTGTTAATATCTCCAGTTTTCCTTAAATTTTCATTACTTATGTTTTGAACATGATGGCACTCCGCTCGTTTAAATCCAAGGCAATTGAACATGCTATTTAAAAAATTGTCCACACAACATTCCTACCCCGAAAGGACTAAATCCCAAAGTTTTCAGCTACCAATTATTTTTTCCAAGCTCACTGCCAAGAATGGATATCTTTCCCCAGAGTTGCAGCAACGGCCAACATTTAGAATTCCTTTCAGGAAGTGCAGTTTTCTCAGATTTCCATTTGGATTATCTGGTAAGGATATATTCCAAAACATGGAATCGGTTTCTCTGCATCATATGATATTCAGAGTTCTTGGGGAAACTGAACATGAGCATGACATAGCTTATGGGAGTGGCAAGAAAACATGGTCTTGACCCCAGGGAACTAAAGGGTGACCCTAGAATTAGTGGATGCAGTGCTGGTCATCTTTCAAGATTCTATCAGATTCTGGAACTTTTATGTATTGGAGGATTGCTTATGTAACTCCATTATTTAAAAAAAGGGGATGGCAAAAAAAAAAAAAATGGAGTTTAAAAGACTGGTTAGCTTGACATTAGTATTTCCTTCACGACCAGAGTCCTTGATGAAAATACTAAATAACAAGGCACTTGAAAAACAGTGACAGGATCAGAGTCAACATGCATTTACAAAAGGGACTCCAAGCTTAACAAATCTCAGAGTTACATCCTCGAATAATTCCAGTCGAGTTGAATAAGAAAAGTCAGTGGATGCGGTTTGTTTGGACTTTCAGAAGGTTTTCGATAAGATCCCACACAAGAGATTAGCATGTAAAATTAAAGGGAGCCTGGCAACAAAGTGTAGGAATAAACAGGGTCTTTTTCCAAGTGGCAGACAATGACTAGAAGTACCACAAGAGTCAGTGTTTAGACCCCAGCTATTCACAATGTATATATCAATGATTTAAGTTATGGCACTAAATAGAATATCTCCAAGTTTATAAACCACACAAAGCTGAGAGAAAAGGTGAGCTGTGAGGAGGATGCAGAGATCATTCAGTGTGATTTAGACAAGTTAAGTGAGTAGGCAGATGCAGTATAATGTGGATAAATGTGAGGTTATCCAGTTTGGTAGTAAAAAAAAGAAACAGGAAAACAGATTTGTTTCGAAATGTTGCACAATGCTATTAGAATACCCTGGTTATTTGTACAAATTGAAAACAGCACATTAAGGAACATTACAACTGTGTAGAACAAGGGAACACTGGAGCACTCCAAGTCTGGACATAATGCTGTGTGCTGGACACTCAATTAATAAAAATAAAACAAAAGTACCTGTTAAAGATTTTGCTTCCACAGGAAAACTGACAATGACTCTCACAATATCTTAAAGTGCATCTTTTCTGGAAATGAAATGGCTGCTGCTGAAGCTGATGTGCCCAGGTGATGACTTTTTATTGACCAGCATGTTGAAAAAAAAACTGGTAATAAATAAGCTTGTAGCAGCAACAATTCAGAGCAGTCTCTCAGTACATTTATCAAAGTGGCAATTTCACATGAAGGCAGTAAATGGTACTTTGGCCTTCATAGTGTCAGGATTCAAGGCTGTTTGCTGAAAAGCACCTTGGTGAAACCACACCTGGAATACTGGTGCGAGGAAAATCAATGACATATCTAACAATCTCTCAAAAACACTCCTCTTCCCAGCAAACACACACTTCAAAGTTATGATCCCTCCAAGCTCACCACGTTAGAAGTCGATGTATCCCAGAAAGGTCTCAGATCATTTCTTTAAAACTAAAGGCAAAAAGCTTGTCATCACGTTAAAATCCCTAGGACAACTCCGGCGAATTACTCAACCATTGAAAGGCAAATTAGATCTAGTTTTTTTGGAATACAAAGAGGTTCTACACATACTTAGCAAGCATTTCATAGTTCATACTGACCACGAACAACTGGAAATGATCTGTTGAAAATCTTTGTCAAATGTACGTTGACAACTACATAAACAGCAAAGATCCAAGTATATGTATGAAGTACAATACAAACCAGCCTTCTTTTACTTAGAAATAAGAGTAAAATACTGCAAATGGTGAACTTGAAATAAAAAGTGCTCCTTTCTTTAAATTCACTCAGAGCTTGAGTGTGTCAGTGGGCCAGCATTTATTGCTTATCCCTGGGTGCCCTCAAAATGGTGGCGGTGACCTGCATTCCTGAACCGTTGCAAACCATTTGGTATAGATAGATCCACAAGCCGTTAGGAAAGAAGTTCCAGGATCTTGACCTTGGAGAAACTCAGCAGTTCTGGCAGTATTCTGTGGAGAGAGAAACCGAGTTAATGTTGCAAGTTTGATCTGACTCTTCATGCAGGATTCAGTTATCATTGTTGAAGTGGAGTGGGGTGGCGTGCTGGGGGACAGCAAAGTCCCTGTAGTAGTTTAATAGCTCCAACACCTGCTGTACTCCCATCCTACCAGTGTGAAGTACTTCCCAAATAGCCCATTGGTTAGAGATTAAACCAATTTGGCAAGTGAATGAGATACAGAATGGAGGTGCGACAGTTGATGATGCACAGACAAATGTTGGAAAAAAAAAGTCATTCTGGCAGGTAGATGGTGTACACTCAGGCAAAGGGAGGAATGTGGAAAAAAAAAACAAGAGGAGCTGGTATCACAATATTGAGCAAGGAGTCAATCACTGCCAGGAGGAGGGATGATATCTTAGAAGACTCCTCAATTGAGGACCTATGGGTAGAAGTTGGAAAAAAAATGTCGGGGGAGGGGGAGGATACAATAGACCTCTAAATTTCTACCCTTTCATTCTGTTTAATCACTTAAATTTCAGAGAAAAAAGTGTAAAAATAATAGGTTCAAGAAATAGAGAATTTCATCTTCCCCATTATGAACTGGGATGGGCAAAATGCAAAAGACTTAAAGATGAGATTTCTTTAAAATCTATCCAGGAGAACCTTTTAAGCCAGCATGTACAAAGCCCTAAAGAGAGAGGGGACAGCTCTGGACCTAATTTTAGGAAACGAAGTTGAGTAATTGGTAGAAGTAAAAACCGAAAGAACTGCAGATGCTGTAATTCAGGAATAAAAACAAAGATGCTGGAAAAGCCCAGCAGGTCTGGCAGCATCTCCGAAGGAAAAAACAAAGTTAACGTTTCGGGTCCGGTGACCCTTCCTCAGGACTGACGGTGGCTGGGAAAACGTCAGTTTATTAGCATATAAACTGACGATTTCCCAGCCGCCGTCAGTTCTGAGGAAGGGTCACCGGACCCAAAATGTTACCTCTGTTGTAATCAGTACAAGTGTCAGTGAAAGTATTTCAGTGATAATGATCATAACTCAGTAAGAATGAAGGTAAATCATGTGTAAAGGTCAAAGATTGATCAGAAAGACAGGATCTGACTAAAATGGACCGAGCAGCTACTTGTTAGAAAATCTATAAGCGCAACTGAAAGGAAATAGTGAAAGTACAGGGCAACATGTTCCTGTAAAGGTGAAGAATGTATTCCAGAGGATTCTGGATATTGGAGACGATGTAGGATTGTAGAAGGGCAAAAAAAAGGGAAGCTTGTGTAGTGTGAGTGTTCAGGTTAAGAGAAGCCTTAGAGAAACTTATAGAAAAAGTGCAGGGGGTGACTGCAAAAAGGTATAGGGGAAAATTGAAAAGAGAGCACGAGAAAACACTGGCAGGTAAATATAGAAAAATCCCAAAGGCAATTCATAAGTACATTCGGACCAAGAAGATAACCAGGGAAGTGAGTGGAATCCAGCAGGTGACGCAAGTGTCTAACTATGGGTGGAGCCAGAAGACATGGCTAAGGTTTAAAACGAGCACCTAACATCTGTATTCACAACAAAGAAGACATTGGTACAGAAATCAAGGAAAAGGATGTGATATACTTGAACATATCACAGAGATCATGGTGATATAAACGGGTTAAGCAGGCTTAAATTTCAATCAGTCCCCAGACCCAAATTAGATGAGCTATGGAGTTGTGGGAGTCAAGGGAGGAGATTGACATTTCATTCTCAAATCCTCACTGAACATGAGAGGTGCAAGAGGACTGGAGGACAGCTAATGCAATGCCATTATTCAAGAAGGGTAGTGAGGGTAACCAACAAAACTACAGGCCAGTCAGTCTAACATCAGTGGTAAGGAAACATCTAGAAAACAAACATTGAGGGACAGAATTAGTCTCCACTCACTCAGACAGGCAAAGATCAATCGAGGATAGTCAGCATGGCTTTGTCAAGGGGACAGATTGGTGTCTGACAAGCTTAACTGGGTTTTTTTAAATGGAGGCAACTAGATGTGCGACTGAGCTAAATGCAGTAGAAATAGTCTACAGATATATTGGTAAGACATTTGACAATGTCTTGCGAAGGAGTCTGGTCAAGAAAGTAACAGCTCATTGGATCCAGGGCAATTTGGCTAATGGGATTCAAAACTGGTTCAGTGGCAGAGGGCGATGGTCAAAGGGTGTTTTTAATGACAGGAAGCCAGAGTCCAGTGACGTACCACGGAGCTTGAATGCTGGCTCCCTTGCTCTTTTGTTGTATATATTCTATAGACATGAATACGAGAGATTTCATCAGAAAGTTTGCAGTTGATACAAACAAATTGATGATGTGGTAAATGATTAGGAAAGCTGTAAACTACAGAGTGATATACATAGGCTGGATAGATGGGCACAGTGTGGCAAATGAAATTTAAACCTGAAAAGTCTTAGGTGATGCATTTTGAGAGGACTAAAAAACGCAAGGAGTACATCTTAAAATGGAAGAACCCCAGGATCAGAGGGATCTTTGTCCACACGTCTTTGAAGGACAGATGGATAAGGTGCCTAAGAAGGCCTTTATTAAATTGTGCCATTGAAAACAAGAGCAGGGACATAATGATGGAGCCGTATAAAACATTAGTTTGGCCACAGCTGAGGTACTGGTCGCTACACTATAGGAAGGATGTGACTGCACTGGAGATGGTGCAGAGGAGATTCTCCAGGATATTACTTGGGCTGGAGTGTTTCAACTATGAAAACAGACTAAAACAGAAGCTGCTGGAAAAGCTCAGTAGCGTCTGAGAAGAGAAATCAAAGTTAACATTTGGGTCCAGTGACCCTTCATATTCTGTGGAAGGGTCACCAGAGTTAATGTTTTGGCTCCGGTGACCCTTCCATAGAAGGGGAAGGGTCGCTGGGCCCAAAATGTTAACTCCGACTTCTCTTCACAGATGCTGCCAGACCTCCTGAGCATTTCCAGCAACTTCTGTTTTTGTTTCTTATTTACAGCATCTGCAGTTCTCTCAGTTTTTTAAAAAGAGGCTAGATAGGCTGAGGTGTTTCCTTACAGCAAAGAAGGTTGAAGGGACACCTAATTGAAATTATTAAGGGCATAGAGTGAGTAGAGAGGAAGAAACTTTGCCACCTCGTTTATGATCCCTCCATAAGGTAAGGATCAGGAAGATTAGATGGGATTTAAAGGAAGATTTTTTTCACCTAGAACCCACTTGAAAGGGTGTTAATGACTTGATTTGTTTATTGTCACATGTATTTTGTAACAAAATACAGTGGAAAAAGTGTTGTGTAGCGTCGCCACTTTTTGGTGCCATCTTAAGACACCCAAAAATAAATCAAAACGTAGAATACAAAGGCAGAAATATAAAAAAAAATTTAAAAAGCGTTTCAACTTTACAGTCCATCATGTTGAGTGCTCCGCCATGGGCCTGGTACCCAGGCACGAGTCCCCTTCGCCACACTGCCGCTCGCCTTCACTGACACTCGTCACTCAGTCCTTGCTGGACTGTGCCAATGCAGACACCACCAATGCCGCCAGGTACCACACCAGCCCAAACTTAAGTCCATCGCTGCTACAAGTCCACTTTGGGTCCAGCTCACTGATGTAGCCACTGCAGATGCCAGGGGATCTTGTACTGGGCCCAATCTCACTGGCACCGCTTCCAGACGCTACAGGGAACCCAAAATTGCCTCTGATGACGCTGCACTTGAGTCCATGCTGGGCTAACTCTCCGCTGCTGATGCTGATGCTGATGCTGCGACTGAACTCTTCAACAAGGAGGTAAGTAAAATAAGAGAGCGGGGCGGGGGGGGGGGGGGGAATAAAAAAAGAAAAACAGGAAAAAAAGAAAAACAGGAAAAAAAGCAAAAGAAATGGAACAAAAAGAAAAGCAGATGGAGTGAATGAGCCCCAGGCTCAGAAACCCTATTCCACCACCATCTTGCCAGATTGATGGGTACCATCACAACATTTTATTTGTATTTAGGTAATTGCTAGAAGTATCCTAGCATGCAAGACTATGGGCCAAGTACTGGAAAATGGGAGAAGAATAGATAGATACTTGATGACCAGCATGGACATGACAGGCTGAAGGGCTGTAAAACTCCATGGCTTCAGTGAGTCCACATGCCCTGCCACCTTTAATAGTCAAGACAGTTATAAGAAATGAAATCGGACCTGAAAGCAGCCTCACCAAAGACTATAAGGGAACAAAGGACTACATGGGCAGATGCCCTCCCAAGAGTTCTTGCGAAGTTAAGAGCATGAGACAGCTAACCATGTTTGGATTAATGGGTTAATGACAGAGAGCCATAAGATTGCCACCAGAAGTGATTGTTGGTATGGGGAGATGTAAATCCCACTTGTGATAAGGTACAGCAGGTGGTACATGCAGGAGATATATACATAGATCATGGAGATGAGTACATATGATAGAGTCTAGAATCAAGGTGGATTGGGATCTGGAAATAACCGTGGCCTCTTTAGAGGAATATGAAATGGCAATAGAAGAAGTAATGATGAAGGAAGTGGAGAATATGCTGAGCCAAGAGGCCACACACTGTGGACTATAATTCGGCAGCTGTGGATGGTCAATGATGCCCAGTTGGGAGCTACTAGATTGGATTTGAAATGCTGCACGACACAGCTGTGCAGTGATCAGTTCTGCCAGTACAACCATGGACAGACGTATTGGTGCCAGGTGGCAACAAGGTCAAGTAGGTTTTCCACTCATCATCTTCCTCTCCACATGCCACGAGTGCATTCTGCAGCTCTGTACTGCCAGTGGGATAGGAGAAAGGCCGGTGGTGGAAGAATCTAGAACATTACACGCATGGTACAATTGAGAGAGTATTGCAACTTCATGTTGTTACCTGATTGTTCTGTTAAGACAGTCCGACCAATTTCAGCTGATGTCCTCATGTATTAACATCAGCTAGGCAGGGTGTGCCTTTGTTGTTTCCAGTGCCCAGGTCAATACTAGATGATCTATCCAGTTTTATTCTTCAACTTTATCAATAGCAGTTTTATATAAAATGAATTAAGGGTCTGTAGTCATATGTAGACTGGGTAAGGATGACTGATTATTAAAAAGGCTGGGCCTTTGTTAGATTCAATTAGCAAAATCTGAAATAAGTCCCTCACTGTCACAGTGGAATTTGAACTGTTGTCTTTTGACCCTTATTTCAGTAATATTACCATTATGATCATATCTTTGTCACTTGTTCAGAAGTACAACAAAAAATATATAAAATGGAAGCCAAAGGGAAAAAAAAGATAGCAGTTGAAAACAAAGCTAAATATCAGCTCTGCAGGCAGAGTAAGAGCTCTTAGATGCACTGTGGGATAGGTTCACCTGTTCGATACCCTTCAGAATAAATTTCCAAATTTAATGCCATAGATATCAGGTGGATGAGAGGGGCTGAAACATACCTGGGGAAAAGAAAAATACAAAACAAAGATCTCAAAAGACAAGTTACTCCATAATCTAACTCTCAAACACTTCAAAGATATTTAGAGGGGCCTTCGGGCAGATTACCTCCTCAACTAAGCTCTAGGATGTTCTTTATCTGGAACACAAATATTAGTTTGAAAGCAGCACTTAAGTGTTGCACCAAAAACTAAGGAGGATAATCACAGCAGTGGGACACCATTGCAAACAAGTGAAATATCTTAAAATTGTATAGAAGCACAAGTTTACCCAGGAGGAATAGAATGCTCTCCTGACAGTAAATATAGAATGACTCACGTGATGCATGATTGTGTCACGGTACAAAGTCTCTCAGCAAACGAAGAGAACAATGGAATGAGAGGAAAAGAAATAATTACAAAGCTAACCACCATATAGAAATATTACAGCAATAAAAGCAAGTTATCAAACTGATTTCAATTAAGTCCATCTTCGTTATGATGCAAGCACACAATTTACCATAAAAACTCCAACTGGTATGGCTTCCTCATATTTAAATAGCATGGGGACAGAAATCCATTTAATTGTTTTGGTTGTCACATCTAAGAACAGAACACTATCATACTTTACAGCTCCACTCTTTTTCATAATAGTTAGTTTTATTATGAAGTATGTAAGAGCCAAGTAGTAATAGATCAGGTGTGACACTTGCAAAGTGGGGTAAAATTTGAAAAAAAAAAGTTACACCTGCATCATTTATCCATAAAAAGGTAATGAGAAAGATATGCAGTTTTACTTTTAAAATGGAGTATGGACAGGTTACCTATAAAAATGGAGACAGGGTTGAGTGGGGGAGCAGTTGTGACCCTTTTCCTGTGGCTTCAAACAGACCTGACACAGTTGGGCACATCTCTGAATAGCCATTAAGATGCAAACAACCTTAGCTAGGTGTTGATTCAGAGATAGTAGGAACTGCCGATGCTGGAGAATCTGAGATAGCAAGGTGTGGAGCTGGATAAACACAGCAGGCCAAGCAGCATCAGAGGAGCAGGAAAGTTGACATTTCAGGTCTGGACCATTCGTCCTTTTAATTGTTGTTGTGGGGAGGGGTGTGAGAGATGAGTTGCGGGAAATGCAGGAGACACGGTCAAGGCGTTCTCGACCACTGAGGAGGGGAAGTTGTCCTTGTTTTTCAAGGACCACATCTCGGGAGTAGAATGCCTCATCTCGGGAGAGATGCAGCGGACGCGAAGGAATTGGGAATAGGGGATGGCATTCTTGCAGGAAGGTGGGTGAGAGGAGGTGTATTCTAGGTAGCTGTGGGAGTCGGTAGACTTGAAATAGATGGTTGCCAGCGATGGAAACAGAGGTCCAGGAAGGAGAGGGAGATATCGGAGATGGTCCAGGTGAACGCAAGGTCGGGGTGGAAGGTGTTAGTGGAGGGGATGAACTGTTCGAGCTCCTCGTGGTGCCGATACAGTCATCGATGTAATGGAAAGGTAGGGAATGGGGCCAGTGTAGCTGCGGAAGATGGATTGTTCCATGTATCCTACAAAGAGGTAGGCATAGCTTGGGCCCATGAGGGTACCCATGGCCACTCTCTTTGTCTGTAGGAAGTGGGAGGAATTGAAGGAGAAGTTGTTGAGGGTGAGGATGAGTTCGGCTAAGCCGATGAGGGCGTCAGTGGAGGGGGAGTGGTTGGGCCTGCAGGACAGGAAAAAGCAGAGGTCCTTTGGGCCATCCAAATGGGGAATGCAAGTATATAGGGACTAGACGTCAATGGGGAAGATGAGGTGTTGGGGACCAGGGAATCGGAAGTTTTGGAGGTGGAGGAGAGCGTGGGTGGTGTCACGGATGTAGGTGGGGAGTTCCTGGACCAAGGGGAGAAAATAGAGTCGAGATAAGTGAAGATAAGTTCGGTGGGGCAGCAGCAGGCGCAGACAATGGGTCGACCAGGGCAGTCGGTTTGTGGCATTTTGGAAGGAGATAGAAACGGGCGGTGTGGTGTTGGGGAATATGAGGTTGGAGGCAGCCTGAGGTGATAGAGGTTGTGGATGGTCTGGGAGATGGTGTTTTGGTGGTTGGGGGAGGGGTCATGATCAAGGGGGCGGTAGGAGGTGGTGTCAGAGAGAGCTGGCGCCTGGCCTCAGTGATGTAGAGGTCAGTGCGCCATACTACAACTGCGCCACCCTTGTTTGTGGGTTTTATAGTGAGGTTAGGGTTGGAGCGGAGGGCTGCATGTTCTGTGGGGGAAAGAGGTTGGAGTGGGTGAGAGGGGTGGAGAAGTTGAGACGATTGATGTCTCAACGGCAGCTGGAGATGAAGAGGTTGAGGGAGGGTCGAAGGCCTTGGGGTGGTGTCCAGGAGGATGGGGTGTATTGGAGACAGTAGAAGGGGGCAGTAGAGGGAGGGTTAGGCTCACGATTAAAGTAGTAAGCACTGAGGCGGCGGAAAAACTGTTCAACGTCCAAGCGCGAGCGGTATTCGTCAATGTTAGGGTGGAGGGGGATAAAGACGAGTCCTTTACAGAGGACTGACCATTCGTCCTCAGGCAAGGGGGAGGGGGTGGGGGATGGTGTTTACTGTGGAGCTGCTGGTTTTGGAGGCGGTGGGCGCACCGGCATCGGCAGTGGGCAGAGCAGTGTCAGCGCCAAGTCCTCGATGTTGGCAGTAGCGGCAGGTGCGTCTTTGCTGTTGGTGGTGCTGTTGGTCTCAGAAACGGAGGCGGCAGTATCGATAGCGTTTACTGTACCGGAAGTGGTGTACCCGGCGGCGGCAGATGTGATGTCATCCGTAGAAGCCCTGATAGTGAGCACATGGCCAATGGCAGTGGGCACAATTGTGGGGAAGGTCCTGGGCAGGGTTGGGGATTTGGGGGGTGGAAGAGGCCTGTGTTGGGTGGCAGGCACCAGTAAGTTTAGTGTACTTACGGTTTTTAGTTTCCGATAAGGTAGAGTCGAATTATGAATTGAGGTTGTGGATCCTGCGAAGAATGAAAAACAGGAGAGGTCTTTTGCAGGCCTGGGAGAGGGAGGCTATGAGCTGGGGTAGGCCTGATTGTAGTGCCAGGGGATGCCGACGCATTGCTGTGAGTGTGTGTTTGAGGAGTCGCAGAGAGGAATGTTTTTGAAGGATCTGAATGTTCTGCATGTAGCGGTCGTTGCAGTTGGGGCCAAATTGTGAAAGGCTGAATGTAGACTGTAGTCCATTGGGGATGATCTGGTTCCTTAGGCAGGTACTAAGAAAGGTAGTGTGGCTGTAGTACCTGGTTTGCTTCAGGACGTGGTCGAGCAGTTTCAGGGCAGAAGACATTACAAGAGGGTTGCAGTGGGAGAGAGATCCACTGAGATCTTTCCAGAGGGAGGAGGGTGACTTCTTCAAGGTAGGCATCCTTAGAAGAGGTTTCGCAGTGGGGTTAAAATTGATTCAGAGATAGTAGGAACTGCCGATGCTGGAGAATCTGAGATAGCAAGGTGTGGAGCTGGATGAACACAGCAGGCCAAGCAGCATCAGAAAAGCAGGAAAGCTGACGTCTTGGACCTGAAACGTCAGCTTTCCTGCTCCTCTGCTGCTTGGCCTGCTGTGTTCATCCAGCTCCACACCTTGCTATCTTAGCTAGGTGTTGATGATTATCCTTTTTCATTTTCAAAAAAGTGACTTAGTAACAATATCGTTTGGAATTGGCAGCCTCATTGAAATGGAAATACAAATTCAAAGACTCCATCACATATTGCATAGACAACAGAAACAGCATTGCTTTGGTCACATGACAAAATCTGGTTCGTGACAGAAAGTATCTTATTAATTCACAAGGACAACCCACAGGAGTCAGTCCGGAATGCAAAGATTAAAAAGAGGGAAAACATCTTGAAGTGGGGTGGGAAGAGGGGAAGAGAGCGAGAGAGCGAACCATTATTAAAGACAGACCCAAAAATAGCAAAATACTGTACATATTGGAGATCAGATTGAAAAAACAAAATAGCTGGAGAAACTCAGTAGTTAGGTTTACTTCCGTGGTGAGAAAATACAGTTAACATTGAGTCAATATGGCCCTTCTTCAGAATAGATTTTCTGTTTCTTTCCTCATGGAATTTTGACATTTCTCTGCTGCTAGTTCTGCTGAGTTTCTACAGTACTGTTATCATATTTAAAATCTCTACCACAGACAAATGAAGTGTGGCTTCCACCAGGGCCATTCATCTCCTGACCTCATTGTAGCCTTTGTTCAAACAGAAACATGGACAAAAAAAGAGAGGAATTCCAGAGGTCAGGTGGAAATGACTGACCTTGACATAAGGCCACACTTGACAGCGTACAGCATTGAAGTAACCTAGAAAAATTAGAGTTAATGGGAATCTGGGGTGGGGTGCTGTACTTGTGTTTGGAGTCAAACCTAGCACAAAAAAAAATGTTTGTGGTTGTTGGAGGTAGGTCATCTTTAGTTCCAGAGTATCTCTAAGAGAGATAAAAGGTACTGCAGATGCTGGAGAATCCGAGATAACAAGGTGTGGGGCTGGATGAACACAGCAGGCCAAGCAGCATCATAGGAGCAGGAAAGCTTGACGTTTCGGGCCTAGACCCTTCATCAGAAATGGGGGAGGGGAAGAGGGTTCTGAGATAAATAGGGAGGGAGGGGGAGGCAGATAGAGGATGGATAGAGGAGAGGATAGGTGGAGAGGAGGCAGACAAGTCGAAGAGGCGGGGATGGAGCCAGTAAAAAGGTGAGTGTAGGTGGGGGGGTATGGAGGAGATAGGTCCGTCCAGGGAGGACGGACAAGTCAAGGGGGCAGGATGATGTTAGGAGATAGGAGATGGGGGTGGGGCTTGAGGTGAGAGGAAAAACAGGTTAGGGAAGTGGAGATGAGCTGGACCCCACAGTGGTCGAGAACGCCCTCAACCGTTCTCCCGCATTTCCCGGAACACATCCCTCACGCCCCGTCCCCGCAATAATAACCAAAAAAGAATCCCCCTCGTCCTCACGTACCACCCCACCAACCTCCGGATCCAACGCATCATCCTCAGACACTTCCGCCATCTGCAGTCAGACCACACCACCAAAGACGTATTTCCCTCCCCACCCTTATCTGCCTTCCGGAGGGACCACTCCCTCTGCGACTCCCTTGTCCGCTCCACACTCCCCTCCAGCCCCACCGCACCCGGCACTTTTCCTTGTAACTGCAGGAAATGCTACACCTGCCCCCACACCTCCTCCCTCACCCCAATCCCAGGCCCCAAGAAGACTTTCTACATCAGGCAGAGGTTCACCTGCACATCTGCCAATGTGGTATACTGCATCCGTTGTACCCGTTGTGGCTTCCTCTACATCGGGGAAACCAAGCGGAGGCTTGGGGACCGCTTTGCAGAACACCTGCGCTCAGTTCGCAACAAACAACTGCACCTCCCAGTCGCGAACCATTTCAACTCCCCCTCCCATTCCTCAGATGGGATGTCCATCCTGGGCCTCCTACAATGCCACAGTGATGCCACCCGAAGGCTGCAGGAACAGCAAATCATATTCAGCCTGGGAACCCTGCAGCCCAATGGCATCAATGTGGATTTCACAAGCTTCAAAATCTCCCCTCCCCGAACCGCATCCCAAAACCAGCCCAGCTCATCTCCACCTCCCTAACCTGTTTTTCCTCTCACCTCAAGCCACACCCCCATCTCCTATCTACTAACATCATCCCGCCCCCTTGACCTGTCCATTCTCCCTGGACTGACCTATCTCCTCCTCAACCCCCTACCTACACTCACCTTCACTGGCTCCATCCCCGCCTCTTCGACTTGTCTGCCTCCTCTCCACCTATCCTCTATCCGCCTCCCCCCTCTCCTTATTTATCTCAGAACCCTCTTCCCCTCCCCAATTTCTGATGAAGGGTCTAGGCCCGAAACGTCAAGCTTCCCTGCTCCTATGCTGCTGCTTGGCCTGCTGTATTCATCCAGCCCCACACCTTGTTATCTCTAAGAGAGAGTTCCTCAAGGGAGTGTCCTAGGCACAACCATCTTCAGCTACTTAATTAATGATCTTCTCCATCAGAAAAGGTCTGAGTGGAGGTATTTACTGATGATTGCATGATGTTCAACACCATTTGTACCTCCTCGGAAAGAAGTCCAAGTCCAAATTCAGCAAAACTCAAACGATATCTAGATTCAGAATGACAAGTGCCATGTAACATTGGCACCAAACAAATGCCAGCCAATGACCCTCCCCAAGAAAAGAAAATCAGACCATTGCTCCATGACATTCCACAACAACTATCAGCAATTATCCCACTACCAACATACTGGGAGTTACCATTGACCAGAAACTGAAATGAACAAGGCAAATAAATATCATGGCTACAACAGCAGGTCAGAGGCTAGGAATCCTCAAAGCCTGTCCACCATCTATAAAGCACAAGTCAGGAGTGTGGCAGAATACTTACCACTTTCCTGGATGTATGCAAGGGCAACACCACTCAGCAAGCTTGAAACCACCCAGGACAAAGCAGCCTGCTTGATTTGCATTACATCCACAGATGTTTGTTCTATATTCACTTGCTCCACCACAATGAAGCAGTGGGTACTATCTACAATATGCCCTGCAGAAATTCACTTAGGCTCTATAGACAGCACTTTCCAAACCACAACTTCCACCTATAAGAACACGAGCAGCAGATACCTGGGAATACCACAACCTGAAAGATCCCCTCTGAGCAACATACCAGCCTGACTTGAAAATATGTCACTGTTCCTTCAATGTTGCTGGGTCAAAATTCTAGAATTTTCTCCAACAGTGTGGGTGCACCCACACCAAATAGACTACAGCAGTTCAAGTCAGTAGTTCACCGTGACCTCCAAGGGCAACTAGGAATGGGCAATAAATGCTGACCCAGCCAGTGAAACCTACACACAATGAACAAATGAAGAAAACATTATGGAGATGGTCTGGTACATAGTTATACCCGGTGAATTATATCTTATAAACAATGTCAGGCTATTACTTGTCTAGTCCATGGAATAGCTCTTCCAATTTTGTCACAACTCTTCAAATGTTGGCAAGAATGACTTTGCAAGTCAAGAGGTCATAGCTTGCTATTCTCATTTCATTTGCCAGATCATCGGTCCAGTTTCATTCCTTTGCGACTTTTCTGTTTGATACAATTGACTAACTTACTAGACCATTACACAGGGCATGTAACAGCCAATCACATTGTGGGGGTCTGGAGTCATGTGTAGCACAGACAAAGTAAACAAACAGATTTCCTTCCCTCAAGGGCATTAGCGAATCAGATGGGCACCACTATAGAAGTCTTTTTGATTCCAGATTTCTTGACTAATTTAAATTCTAGCAGCAGATGAGATTGATGTTCACAGACCATTAGCCTGGGTGTCTAGATTATTAGCCCATCAACACTACCATCATGTCAAAAATCCCACAAAAGTGTTTCCTCTTCAGGGAATGTCTAAACCCAAGGGCTTTAAGTCTTAGATGGTCCCCAACAATGAACAATTCAGGACAATATTTTTAGCTGGAGCACAGTTACAAATACCACATGAAGTATTTGAGGCAATATAGCACAGACCCTGTGAAGGGAAGAGACAGAAGTACATGAGGGGTAAGGAATTGGACCCTATGCAGATGGGATTAGATAAAGAAGCATGTGTGGACCACATGAATGGCCTGTTCTTAGGACAGCATTAAATTTATAGCTAGTATAATAAGAACTACACAATTATACTCTAGGAATCAACAACTCAATACATGTTACATTGTGTGAATTATGTACAAATGGATATAAAATCAATATTGATACAGGAAAAACAGCACAGGAGAACATTCTTATGTACTGCTCCAATTTGTTAGATTTCACTTTTTCTGTATATACATTTAAGCAAACCACTTTGCAAGACAATGTAATTCATGGAATCTTAAGATTATGTTCTAGGATTAGATTTTCTTCCATCATTTTGCTGAAATCAGGCACAGTAGAAACAGTAACCAAGAGAAAATCTGGTGCATTAGTCAACTATCCAAACCTGACCTGACCTATTGTTGAAGACCAGGGGACTGAATGTCTTACTACACAAATTATAGCAGAAAAACAAATTTGTAATCACTAAGCTAATTTTCCTACTTTCTTGAATGGATGTCGACCCATAACACTAAAAAAAAAGACATCATTGTTCTTTGAGTGATGATGAAAGACTGCTAGACCCCTTTAAAGGAAGGGGAAAGTATCAAGCCACATCCATCTCCTTCAGTCCAGTCCAAAACCAAAATGAAAATATTTAACACAGATTTGAAGCTCTCAAGAGCTCAAATTCTGCTTTCTTCTTCAAGTGCTGGGAGGCAAATCTACATATTCAGGTTTGCATTCAGAAGTCCAAAATACATTTTCAGGAAAGCTAAATCAATCTTATAGTTTAAAATTTTTCCAATGATTGCAAAACTGTAAAAATCAAAACAACAGTTATTAAGTACGCAGTACCTGTTCTCTTATCCCAAATTAACTCCAATTTGATCTTTCACATTTCAGCACACCCCACTTCCTTACCTGAGTAAATCTTCTCACTAAGCAAGTCTTTCCTACGCCAGCATTTCCAATCAAGACAATTTTAAATAGGTAGTCATAATCTTCCATACTCATTTACACACCTAGAGGAAAACAAGAAACTTTGGTTACATCTTAAGCAAAGACTCAAGGGTTCTTCAGCTATCTGACTTGAATAAGGAAAATATCACAGTAGTCATTGCAAAAATAAAATCCCTCAAGTTGGCAGATTTTGTCAGCCATATTGCTGGGAAATGAATTGCTAATAAATCATAAGTAGTAAGAACTGTACTGAAATGATACTGGCTCAAATCTTCCAGAATCAGAACCTCACTTAAGAGGAAACATTGCCATTTAGTTCAGAGTACTTCTCTGGCTGAACTTGTAAGGCAGAAGCCTTCCCAAACAAAACCTTGTCGTCAAGGACAGGAGCATGATTAAAAAGGTCTGAAAGTCATTGTGTTGACTCTTGAGAAAAAAGTAAGCAAACGGTAGGGTTTTTGGGGCAGTGATGGTGGAGGAAGAGGGGGCTTAAAAAGTCAAATTGAATGGGTTCAGATAAGTGGTAAATTTGCGGGAGATGGGGTGGCTAGTTTTATAGCTAGTTGGCAGTTACAGCCAGTGTCAATAAATATGGAGCTGGAAAAGCACAGCAGGCGAGACAGCATCCAAAAGGAGTAGGGAAGTCAACATTTCGGGCTAAAACACTTCATCAGGGCTGGGGAGGGGGAGGGGAACACAAATAAATAGAGGGGGGCGGTGGGATTGAGATAGAGATAGATGGATGCAGGTGGGGGTTATTATTCATCCTCACTACAAAATGTTCAGTCCCTGTACACTTGTATTCCCCATGAGAATGGCCTAAAAGCTCTCCACTTCTTTCTCTCCCATAGGCCCAGTCTCTCTCCACCGACACTCTCGCTTGGCAGAACTGGTCCTCACCCTCACCCTTGATTCCTTCCACTTCCTACAAACCAAAGGGGTGGCCATGGACACCCAAACAGGCCCAAGCTATGCCTGCCTCTTTGCAGGATTTGTGGAACAGTCCCTCTTCAACAATAATAACGGCACCATCCCTCACCTCTTCCTTCGCGACACTGATGACTGTACTGGTGCTGCCTCGTGCTCCCACAAGGAGCTCAAACAGTTCATCAACTTTGCCAAGCCCTCAAATTCAACACCGAGACCATTTCTGACAGCTCCCTCTCCTTAGGTGGACCTCTCCATCTCCATCTCCGGTAAGTCTCACCACTGACATCCATTTCAAACCCACTGACTCCCACAATTACCTCAACTGCACTTCCTCTCACCCACCCCCTGCAAAAACACTATCCCATACTGACCATACCTCCGCCACATCTGTTCCCAGGAGGAGGTGCTCTAATCTAGAACTTCCCAGATATTCTCCAACTTAGGGGCCATAGTTTTCCTTCCTCTGTTATCAAGGATACCCTCAACCACATCTCCCCCATTTCCCGCACTTCTGCCCTCAAACCCTCTTCCCCTGCAACAAGGATAGAGTCCCCTTAGTCCTCACATACCACTTCACCAACCTCCGAATGCAACGCATCATCCTCTGACATTTCCGCCACCAATCAGACCCCACCACCAAAAGGATATTTCCCTCCCTACCCCTGTTTGCTTTCTGCAAGAACCATTCACTCTGACTCCCTCATCAGCTCCACTACACCTGGTACCTTTCTCTGCAATTGAGGGAGATGCTACACCTGCCCCTACACCTCTCCTCTCACATCTGTCCAAGGCCCCAACAATCCTTCCAAACCCAGCAGAGATTCACCTGCAATTCATCTAACCTCATCTACTGTATCCACTGCCTCCGATGTGGTCTCCTCTATAAAATGGGGAGACTAGTTCGAAGCACTTGCGCTGTGTATGCGCCAACCAACCCGACCTTCTGGTCGCCATCCACTAACTTCCCTCCCACTCCCCTGGTGACATGTCCATCCTTGACAGTGGAGGAGGCCAGTGAGGCCAAACGTAAACTGGGAGGAACAATACCTGATATTTTGCCTTGGGAGCTTACAGCCCAATGGCACGAATATTGACTTCACCAGCTTCAAAAATCTCTCCACCTCCAACCTGTCCATCTTCCTACTCACCTGTCTACTCCACCCTTCCCACTGACCAACCACAATAAGCCCCTATCTCGAACCCTCCTACCCTCCATTCTGTTTATTTCTGAGCTCCCCTCCCCCTCCCTAGTCCTGAGTGTTTCGCCCCAAAACATTGACATCCCTGCTCCTCAGATGCTGTCTGACCTGGTGTGCTTTCCAGTTCTACATTTATTGACTCTAGCTTCCATCATGTGCAGTCCTTGCTTTCTCCAAGTTACAACTTGTATTGGTTTCACTCCATTTAATTTTTCCTAGAAAACTATCAAGGTAATTAGGCAAAATACTATAGATGTTGGAAATATGTAAAAAAAAAAAAAAAGAGGATTCTATCTCTCTCTCTCTCTCTCTCTCTTTCCCCCACCCCCAACCAAGTGAGTTGGTCCAGCTTTTCAGAAGGTATTTAAGTTGGAATCCTCCACGGTACAATTTTAACTCAGAAATGGGGATTTCAGAAGACTACAAACAATTGCCTATTGGAAGCTTCAACTTCCTGGACAATTCTTGCAATATCTGATATATCACGATCTCAGCATGATTCTGACAATGCAATCTCTAGTCTATGCTTCAGCAAACAACCGTATTGGAAGATCTGGGCTATTAGAATAATTTTTGTTGATTTTAAGAATCACTTGTGCGCTGCATTAGTTTGTAGTTTTATCATACCAACTACCAAAATTCTCAACAAGTCCAATTAAAATTTTTATCTATTCATTAATTATTTATACCTAAACTTGGCCAGAGTTTTATTTTTATAATAAAACTGGAGAGTAAATATTTCAATACCACTTGTAGTTTGACCATGGCATGTAGATCTTTTTTTAAAGTGTCCAGGCAAGTGTAAAGTTTGGGTTTTACCCAAGTTAAAAAAAAAAGGTACAGTTCACCTATGTTTACTTTTAAATTTCAGAGAGTGTCAAAGTAAATAAAAGAAACAAACAAACACAGTCAAAGTCAATGCAACAGCATTTGTAGAGACAGAATTCCGAAGAACAATCATATTGAACTCAAACATTAACAGTTTCTCTTTCCACGGATACTGCCAGATTTGCCGAGTTTCTCCAGCTCAGTTTTTGTTTCTGAAACCCTGGAGACTGGGTCAGGATCTGCACGCTGTAATTGTCAAATCAAGTACATTATATAACTCAAATAATTTTATCTAACAACACTTTCAACAGTACACAAATATTTGTCTATTCACTGACTTTCAGTGTGGAGAGGCTGCAGTTGGCCCCATATGATGTCTTAAGCAGCTCTAGGTGTGAGGGCCTACTTTCAGACTGCATTACTTGAGTGCAGACATCAGAATATGGGCTAGCTCGCTAAAAGGCAACCAGAGGTGGTGGTGACAGGATGCACACGGTCCCCCCATGAGAAAACTACACGACTGCACTTGGAGCTACTGTCACTCCTCCTGGATATTGTCTCCGCAGCCCCAATGGACTGCTGGAACAGATTGTACAATTGTTGAGGGCAAGAGAGAGAGCGAGTGAGAGAAAACCTGCATGGCAACCAAAACACAAATCTCAATTATCTCAGTCTAAGTTTCCACCACAGTACTGAAAAAAAACTTCTACTTGTGCTGCAAGGGATGCGGAGGTATACAGTTTCAAATATTGTAACAAACCTGGGCCTCACAAGGAGGCAGGTAAACATTTGGATAGGAGCTAAATTTGAAGTTGGGCTCAGTGAATAAATAACGCATCTTAAAATGATCACAAAGTGCCGAAATTGTCAAACCAATACAAAATTGCCAGATACATAAATTTAAGAATTAATAATGAAAAGCAATTTTGAGATTGGTCTTTTCAGCAAACCTTTTGCTTGCCTTTCCAAAATGTTTTAAAAGGTAACAGCATGTAAATAAGCAGGCAAAATAGAAAAAAAAATGATGATTCCATGCAAGACTTGGATTTTGACTACAGGTTAAATGCATTTGACACCGTTTCAAACTAGTAAGCATATCATGCAGCTTGGGGTCAGTTAGGAAACACTGCTAAACTGTCAGTAGGCACTCAATCACTTCATTTGTTTACACTAAACAGGTAACAGTCTAGTTGTGGAGAGACAATCAAGCAGTTTGTTTCTAAATAGAATGATCTATTCATCATAGATCGTATGGCACAAATTAGAGCTTTAAATCTACTTGATCTTGGTTTTCTTTTTCCTTTTCCTCAGTCAATACTACATTTCCATCCTTGACAAATCAATGTGCCTTTCAGAAACCAATTGCCATTCCTTTCCAAAATCTGTACATCTTCATTGAATGCTTCAACAGTGACCTTTTGGTTCTTTTGAATATTCAGGTTCCTTCAATTCTCAATCATGTTATTTAGATTTTCCTTATACCATCGCTACATCAGCACCCATCTCATCTTTCAAAATGTAGGTCAATTATATAAATTGCCTGGCCACATACAACAAGGTCAGGTCATTCACATAAACCTAAAAATTGCACTTTTCTTTAGTAACCTGTGTCAAGTTGGGGATGTTAGACCATATTCAGTGCCCCATTGTGTAAAGAGCCCAGTAACTCCAGTTTTTTTTTAAAAAAAATACAGGAGTTATCAAAACTGCCTCAATTTAACAACACTATTTCTGCATATTGGTAAAATTTATATTCATTTTTTGCTATTTTATTCAAGGAGCTAATGTGAAGTGGCAAAGGTTTAGGGTGGTAACAGACAGGACAGTACAGACACCAGGTGACTAGTGCACACAATGACAAGAGGAGGAGGAGAACAAGACACACTTGCGCTAGCACTAGATGCAAATGTGCAACTAGGTGTTAAATAACTACAGGGTGGAGTATCTTGTACAAAATATAAGTATTTAGGAACTTCAAGAATTTTACGTTTAAGAATGTAAAATCCACCAAAATTTTCCAATCTTAATTATGGATTCCAAATCATAGTATTTATTAAAACTTGCAGCCTCAAATTTCATCTACAGTGTAACATAGGGCAGAATCTTCCCAGACCCTGAACAATATGGCCATTGATGAGAAAGTTGGGAGAATCGTGCAAGATCAGCAATGTGAAGCTTTCCGGGGTCCTGGGCAAAAGTACCATTTTCTAATCCAAGTGTTGAACGGTAAGTGGAGATTCTCGCTGGAGTGTGACAAGAGGCTTAAATTAGCATGAGTTAACATCCTAATTCTTATGTCAACGCACCTTATTGATATGCAATTACCCATTCTCCCACTCACCACAGAAACTAGATGACAAGAATTGATGATATCAAGGTCACAGCATTAACCTAGCGACCCCAAGCCCATTACTTTTTCCATCATCAGACTATTATCATTCATCAGCATCCATCCAGCAGGACCTCCAGGCTCCCACCAGCTAAGTAAGATGGCATTTACCATCCGCCCAACACTTGCAGGGCAAATAAAATTAACCATGAGGGCAGCCACAGACTGCCAGTCCTTGACCAAGTGCATGGCTGGTCTTTAAAGATGATATCCATGCCAGGAGTCCTGGGAGGCCTTGGCACTGGCACTGGCAAGCAAAGCAAAGCCTGTGGCAAGTGACAAAATATGATGAGGGCACTAAGAGGATGTAGTGTATAGGTCATAACAAGGGTTTGGGATGACAGCACAAAAAGAAACTTGCTAAGGCTCATGGGAGAAACCTTCCATGAAACTCAACAAAAATAAGACTTTATTTTTGGGAAGGTTCAGTCCATGGAAATTGATGTATTTAAAAATGTTGCATTGCATATCCAAAGTCACTAAATGATTGTGTTTTTCACACGGACAATGCAACACAAAATGTGAAAAGTCATCCAGTTAGGAACAGCCAAGCACCACATTTTAACAAACGAAACTACGCGACAAGTTTTCACTTGATTTTAAGCAAAAACATTAAGAACGTAACATGTAGAACAAATTAATCAAATAAATTATGATTAGAAGTTAACACTACAGCCCACACCCCATGTATTTTTTTATGCCCCCAAAGTATTCTCTGTTGTTACAATATATTAAACTTATTCCCTGCATATGTATGTCACAGTATTTTGGATACTTTTTGTTTCAAAGGTAAACATTCATTTACCATCTCTTGTCAGCAGATCTCTTTTGTTCTAGCTGCTTTTCAATATTTCCAAGCTAATCTATTGTTGCTCTTTTCTGCTCTACAGTTGGTGAGGACCACTGTCGATTCTTCCCCTAGTTTAAAATTCGGCATTCTTCCAGCCACATCCAAACTGAAATAAACCCTCGACCAAATTCAACATTGTAAATGAAGATAGCATTTTTTGCTCTGCCTGTAGAAGTCTATCTAACCACCGGTTATTTTGGCTACTTTATAATGAGCTGCAATTGTTTGGATCTGATGTGATTGCTAATCAACATAAAGTAACCAAAGTAAATGATGATTAGATAGCATTTTGCTCTGCCTGTAGAAGAAGTCTATCTAATCATCATTTGGTTACCTTATAATGAGTAGCAATCACATCAGATCCAAACAATTGCAAGCTCATTATAAAGGAGCCAAAGTAAATGATGATTAGATAGTGCATTGCTCTGCCTGCAGAGGAAGTCTAACTCAATTTACCATATTACTCTGATGGCTCTGCCTCACTTTTTATAGCCTCAACAAGATTCATTCTGACCAGGTATTGTGGTTTGCCAATCCTGTTTCAGATTTTTGTTTACCAATGGGAAACTGGGTTAGTTTCTAGGTTTCCATTTTCTGTCTTCTGTCAGGTCATGCGTTGTTGAAGATTCTCCTTCCTCTCTTCTGATCTTTTAAGTAGAATAGTCTCGCAACTTAGAATCACCTGATTTTCTCCAGTTAAAAATTTAGAGTGTACATTATATTCTATGATTAAAGATAGATGTTCTAAAAACACACAAACAACGAATGAGATATCAGCAATGAGATATCCTCTTTAGACTTTTCTAAATGTTAAATAGTGTAGAAACATCAGCAGTCCTAAGAGACTTTAGCAGCATATATACAAAAGATCATTAAAATGATATAAACAAAGATAGAGAACAATCAGAAGGAAGTTGGCCTTTATATCTAGAGAACTAGAAATCATGTCATTCTGAGGTCATACTCACAGGAGAATGAGAAGTATTATAAATTGTTGAAAATGATACTTTCCTTTCAATACAAAAAACACTTTGCGGGTCATTTAAAATGGCAGCTTCCAGAGGCTTTGAGCCAATAGTGAATTGCTGAGAGAAGTGCCTACAAAGTTCAGTTGTGGACATTTCTAACCTCTTACTATATGGACATGCTGCAAAACAAAGAGCTCAAACTCTTAGTAAAAGCAAAATACTGCAGATCAGGGACAAAAACAGCCCCTCAGAATTAATTTCCCTACAGCAATGCCAAATGCAACTATTCACATTCTCAGTTGTGCCCATCAGATCTAACTGTTAGGTTGGGAAGGTGAATAATGCATGTCTAGAGTCTGTTTCCATGTTTTACAGCTCTTTGGTCCAACTCATCCATGCTAACCAGAGATCCTAAATTAAACTAGTTGCATGTGTCAGCTTTTGGCCTATATCCCTCCAAACCCTTCCTACTCATATACCCATCCAGATGCCTTTTACATAGTGTAATTATACCAGCCTCCACCACTTTCACGCAGAGGGTGGTGCATGTATGGAATGAGCTGCAATGGGAAAAGTTGCCTCTCAGGTCCCTTTTAAATCTCTCACCTTAAATCTATGCCATCTAGTTTTGGACTCCCCTACGCTGGAGAAAAGGCCTAGGCCATTCACCTATCCATGCCCCTCATGACCTTATAAACTTCTGAAAGTTCATCCCTCAGCCTCTGATGCTCCAGGGACAATAGCCCCAACCTATCTAGCCTCTCCCTATAGTTCAAACCCTCCAACCCTGGCAACATCCTTGGAAATCTTTTCTGAACCCGTTCAAGTTTCACAACATCCTTCCAATAACAGGGAGACCAGAAACTGAATGCGTTATTCCAAAGTGGCCGAAGCAATGTCCTGTACAGCTGCAACATGACCTCCCAACTCCTTTATAAAAATGTACTGACCAAAGGCAAGTATACCAAACACCTTCTTCACTATCCTGTCTACCTACAACTCCACTTTCAAGGAACTATGAACCTGCACTCCAAGGTCTCTGTTCTGCAAAACACCCCAGGGCCTTACCATTAAAGGTGTATAAGTCCTGCCTTAATTTGCCTTTCCAAAAATGGAGCACCTCACGTTTATCTAAATTAGACTCCACCTACCACTCCTCGGTCCATTGGTCAATCTGATAGAGATCCCGCTGTACTGAGGTAACCTTCTTTGCTGTCCACTACACAAATCTTAGTGTCATCTGCAAATTTACTAACCACACCTATGGTCACATCCAAATAGTTTATATAAATGACAAAAAGCAGTGGACACAGCACTGATCCTTGTAGCACACCACTGGTCACAGGCCTCCAGTCTGAAAAGCAACCCTCCACCACCATCCTCCGTCCCCTACTTCGAGCCAGTTCTGTATCTAAATGGCTAGTTCTCCCTGTATTTGCTATGGTCAAACTTCGCTAGCCAGACTACCATGAGGAATCTGGTCAAATACCTTACTGAAGTCCATAAGGATAATGTCCACTACTCTGCCTTCAAATCATCTTTGTTACAGAGTACTTTCATATGGTCCAGTCCTCTGAATCCAAGGAGTCCTGGAGACACTCTTCTGCTGTCTCGGATCAGCACTGTATTTCTTTGTGAAGGATCCTCCCAGTTCAACTTCTACTTGTAATCCAGAAGGAGGAACACAGCGTTGTGATCTGATTTTCCGAAGTGTGGACAGAGCTTAGAGCAGTAGGCATCCTTGATGGTTGTGTAGCAGTGGTCCAGGATGTTCAGTCCTCTAGAGGGGCAGGAGATGTGTTAGGGGTACTTTGCCAGCACCCTGGCTAAAACTCTAAGAATTAAGATGTTCCATCAGATATTCTAAACCTTTGTTGCTTTCTTGACTGATGGCATGAAACAGATTCAGATTCCTACACCTGCCCTTAAGGCTAGAGCCTCTAATGTTTTTGATCTATCTCAAATTCACACAAAAAAAACCAAAAAAGTGATTCTCCAGGAACAGCACCGGGAAGGGAGGTAAAATAGCAAGACAAGATGGCAAGGTTAAGGAATTCTTCACATCTATTTTTCTTGTTTTTGTGTGAAGTCATGCAAGGCCACTCTGATTGAAGTGAAAATAAGTGACACTCTCACTACATTTAAAACCAACTTCATGCTAACAGGGATTTGAGAATCATATCCCAGTATATTCAAGATTAAAATTACTTTTTACACCCAGCAGGCAAGGAGAGATAAGGCCTTCAGTTTGCCTCCATCCCTGTCCATAACTTTCTACAAGGTTCGGGTGAAACCACATTGGAAGTATTTCTGCAGTTCTTGGCACCAGACCTTGGGAAGAGTGCTTACTGGCCTTGGATGAAATGCAAGTTGGAGATTTTCCAAATGATAACTCTGTGGAGGAAAGGTAATTTATGTGAAGAAATAAAATAAACCAGGATTGTATTTATTGGAATTTAGAAGTTTCAACAAGCAATTTGACTGACTTTTGCATAATATTAATGGGAACAAAGTTTTTATCTAAATTTATTTCTGGTAGCTGAAGAGTTTAGGACTAAGTGGCAAGGCCTAAAAACTATAGTCAAACTTCAAGCATTAGGAAAAAAACTCACACACAAAACAGTACTGAAGTCTAGAATCTTCTAATCAATTATTGATTAGAAGTCTGAGATTCAAGATGTTTTTGTGGATGGTCAAAGGCTTAAGTGGACATAAGTCATAGTGAGATATGATCTCAAGTATGGCAGACAGGATCTAGGAATGGAGTGAATCGAATTAACTAAACATTGGCATCTGTAATGCTGGGGACCACTGGCGGAGGCCGAGATGGTTCATCCACTCGGCACTTCTGGCTGAAGCTTGCAGTGAAAGCTTCAGCCTTATCTTTTGCACTGATTTGCTGGGGTCTTCCATCATGGAGGATGGGGATACTGGTGGAGCCTCTTCCTCCAGTGAGATGTTTCATCATCCACCACCATTCACGACTTGATGTGGCAGGACTACAGAGTTTAAGATGTGATCCGCTGGCTATGGGTTTGCTTAGCTCTGGCTATCCCTTGCTGCTTTCGCAGTTTGGCATGCAAGTAGTCCAGTCTGCTGGCTATATCAGGTTGACACATCTTCAGTTATGCCTAGTGCTGCTCCGTACATGCCCTCCTACACTCTAAGCCAGGGTTGATGGTAATGGTTGAGTGGGGGACATGCTAGGCCACAAGGTTACAGATTGTGCTGGAGTACAATTCTACTGCTATTGATAGCCCAAGCGTCTCGTGGATGCCCAGGCTGGAGTCGCTAGATCTGTTCAAAGTCTGTCCCATTTAGCATGGTGATAATCCCACACAGCACGATGCACGTTATTCTCAATGTGAAGGCAAGACTTTGTCTCTGTGATGGTTACTCTTACTGATACTATCAAGGATAGATGCAACTGCAGCTGGCAGATAGATAAGGATGAGGTCATGTATGTTTTTGTCTCGTTGGTTCCATTACCACCCACCACAGACACAATCTAGCTGCTGTGTCCTTTAGGAGCCGACCAGTTCGATCAGTAGTACTGCTGCTGAGCCATTGTTAGTGGTGAACATTGAAATCCCCCACCCAGAGTACATTTTGTGCCCTCACCAGACTCTGTGCTTCTTCCAAGTGTTGCTCAACATTGAGGAGTACTGATTCATCAGCTGAAGGAGGATGGTATGTGGTGATCAGCA
This sequence comes from Ginglymostoma cirratum, assembly GCA_024137785.1. Taxonomy (NCBI): domain Eukaryota; kingdom Metazoa; phylum Chordata; class Chondrichthyes; order Orectolobiformes; family Ginglymostomatidae; genus Ginglymostoma; species Ginglymostoma cirratum. The sequence goes on along the minus strand of JAHRHZ010000263.1, from coordinate 1,071,741 downwards.
GGTTTCCTTGCCCATGTTTAACCTGAAGCCATGAGACGTCATAGGGTCCAGTGCCAATGTTGAGGACTCCTAGAGCAACTCCCTCCTGACTGTGTACCACGGTGCTGCCACCTCTACTGGGTCTGTCCCGCCCATAGGGTGTCTGGGACACAGTCATACACTCAGAATCTTACCTTAAAGACAATGTCAGGCTGCTGCTTAACTAATCTGTGAGACAGCTCTCCCAATTTTGGCTACAGCCCCAAGATAATAGTGAGGGGGACTTTGCAGGGTCAATAGGACTGTTTCTGCCATTGTCTTTTCCGGTGCCAAGGTCGATGCCAGATGATCCATCCAGTTTCATTTCTTGGAGACTTTGTAGCGATTGGTACAACCGAGTGGCTTACTAAGCCATTTGAGGGCAGTTGAGAGTCAACCACATTAACTGTGGGTCAGGAGTCACATGTAGGCCAAACCAGGTGAGGGTGGCAGATTTCGTCCCCTGAAGAACATTAGTGAATCAGATGGGATTTTCCAACAATCAGCAACGATTTCACGGTGATCAGTAGATTCTTAATAATTCTGGACTGTTTTAAAAAATAATTATTGAATTCAAATGCCATATGTGCTGTGGTGGGATTCAAACCCAGGTCCCCAGAACATTAGCTAGGTTTCTGGATTAGTAGTCTGGCAATAATACCACTAGGCCATCACCCATATTAGAGAGGAATACACAGCACTTACTTGGGAGAAGCAGATCGCATGAGCTATAGAGAATAGAAAAGTAAAACTCTGGTGGTGATGGTGAAACTGCTGGAAACAATTTAAATATAGAGATTATTTTGAATAGAATTAAATCTAGAACGCTATTTCTAAAACGCAAACTTGTGTTGGCTATAACGTGATTCCATCGAATACTTGTCAACATCACAGGCTTTGTCAAAGGAAAGTTTTTTTTTAAACTGCAAGGATTGAAAATGTTCAGACTAAGTCACAATGAGCTCATTTGAAAAAGGTAATTGGATTGTATGTCGTAAACCTCAAATATAACATCACACAGAGAACAACAGTCTTATTGGGAAACTATGTGAAGTCTTAGTTTGAAGAGTTTATGCTCAACACATTAAATGCAAAATAGTGAACTATAGTTTAAAATAATATGAGTGCTGATAAAACATGCATCCTTGTGGTAGTATTTTTGCCTGGATTGTTACATATTTAATATGCAAGAACCTTTGAACCTGTTCATGTAAATCATTTATACCAAAGGTTGTCTGTGTTACAACCTGTCCTTTTCCAGCACTATTTTGAATACAATGTTACTCAGGTTTTTAAACGCATTTCAATCCTGCAATTAACTTCAATGTCAATGGGCTACATAGGAAAGAAAGGTCAGATTCCTCTGCTTCACATCTCTGAAAATCTGTCCAGAAGTCTGTGCCCATAGAGTGTCAGTTCAGATCAGCAATGGGTTAGGCTGTGATGCAGACAATGTGGCAGGGCAATAGATTTTATTTGATTATAAAGTGTCAAGGCTCACACAAGTGACAGGCATGGTGCCAACAGGAGAGTGGTGACGAAGACTTGAGTGATTTTTTTTGGTTGGGTGCTCCTAACCCCACTTTGCCCATATGCCCCATTATTTCTTTAGTGCAATTTTCTACAATGTGATGTTGCGTGGAACACAACTATCGCGTTATAGCGGAACCCCCTGCAGTCTACATTCAGAAATAGTGGCACTGTGACTCAGTAGTTAGCACTGCTACCTCACAGTGCCTGGGACCCAGGTTTGATTCCAGCCTCTGGGACCTTTCTTTTTGGAGTTTGCACATTTTCCCAGTGTCTGCGTGGGTTTCCTCCCACAGTCCAAACATGTGGAAGTTAGGTGGATTGGCCGTGCTAAATTGTCCATAGTGTGCAGGGATGTGCAGGCTAGGTGGATTAGCCATGGGAAACGCAGGGTTAGAGAGATAGGGATGGGATGCTCTGAGGGTCAGTTTGGACTCAATAGGCCTAATGGCCTGCTTCCACACTATACGGATTCTATGATAGTGCTTCTCAATTGGAAGACTGCACGTCACTCCATTATTGAAGCATAGACACACAAATCAGATAACTACAAATTGGCCTGTTTCACTTCAAGTGTAGGGAAGTGATGGAAATTTATTAGAGACTGAGCTTTTGGACAAGAATCAATGGCTTCACTCACAACTGAGGCAAGCCCAGTGTCCACAAGTCTGGTCTTTGTGCGTTTTCAACAACCATTTGATAAAATCTGATAGAAGATTAGTAGCTAAATACATGCGTGGGATTGGAGTTAAATTTGAGTCAGTGAATGAGTTGGACGTAAGAGTCCCATTACTGATGGTCTCACTCTCCAAATGGTGAAATGTAGCAAATAGTGTTTCACAGGATCCTGCACTGGGGCCTCAGCTTTTGGATGAAAGAATAGAGAGCTTGTTGCACAACTAAAGTTTGCAGATGACATCAAATTAGGAAGCACTACCAAATGTATGGGTGTCACCTGGAAGACAAAAGGTACATGGACTAAGAGTAGCCAACCCTATGTCAGATGTCATTAAATGCAAATGAGAAGACATCCACTTTGGATCTCAAAGATATTCAGAATATTTCCTGTATGGCAGGAGATCAGAAGTTATGAGAAACAGAAATGTAAGTGTCTAGACACGTATTGCCAAAAGTGTTGCGCAAGTTACAAAAAAAGCTAAAAGCTGACTTTTATTGCAAGAGTTAGAATTCAAATGCAAGGAAGAAATGCTTCCATTGCAAAGAGATTTGGTCAAACCACATTCTCACGTGAAAAGAATACACAAACAACTGAATTCGAGGCATAGGACAAAAGGATGCTATCACTGTCAGTCTACAAAGAAAGGTTTAGGGAGGAAGGGGAGGAAGGGAGGAAGGCTAACTAGACTATACAACATTAAATGATTTGCTTTAACAAAATCCAGTCTACAATTTCAAATGTGAACCAGTAGTCTTGAAAGTCTGCCAATTCTCAATATAAACAGTTAAATAGGCCAAATCTGAAGTGGACTTAGAAAGGTCTTAGTAAAGAAAAAAAGGGGGGAAATATAGTTTGCCAAGGAGAATAAAAGGATATATTTAAAAAACATGTATTTTGGCTTGGACAGTTAGAAACATTCTATACATGACTAAATGGCTACATGGTTCTGCTTCTCACTTCGATGTTTTTGCAATGAATAACCTACATGTTATAGAAGCTGGGATGAGGTCAGAGAGCACATGACACCATGTTATAATCCAATAGGTTTATTTGAAAACACAAGCTTTTTGAGCCTCGCTCTTTCAGGTGTTAGTGAGGTTGATATCAAACACAGGATGATACCAGAGATAAAAGGTACTGCAGATGCTGGAGAATCCGAGATAACAAGCATGGGGCTGGATGAACACAGCAGGTCAAGCAGCATCATAGGAGCAGGAAAACTTGACGTTTCGGGCCTAAACCCTTCATCAGAAATGGGGGAGGGGAAGAGGGTTCTGAAATAAATAGGGAGAGAGGGGGAGGCGGATAGAGGATGGATAGAGGAGAGGATAGGTGGAGAGGAGGCAGACAAGTCGAAGAGGCGGGGATGGAGCCAGTAAAGGGGAGTGTAGGTAGGGGGGGGTAGGGAGGAGATAGGTCAGTCCAGGGAGGACGGACAGGTCAAGGGGGCGGGATGATGTTAGTAGATAGGAGATGGGGGTGTGGCTTGGGGTGAGAGGAAAAACAGGTTAGGGAGGTGGAGATGAGCTGGGCTGGTTTTGGGATGCGGTTGGGGGAGGGGAGATTTTGAAGCTTGTGAAATCCACATTGATGCCATTGGGCTGCAGGGTTCCCAGGCTGAATATGATTTGCTGTTCCTGCAGCCTTCGGGTGGCATCACTGTGGCATTGTAGGAGGCCAAGGATGGACATGTCATCTGAGGAATGGGAAGGGGAGTTGAAATGGTTCGCGACTGGGAGGTGCAGTTGTTTGTTGCGAACTGAGCGCAGGTGTTCTGCAAAGCGGTCCCCAAGCCTCCGCTTGGTTTCCCCAATGTAGAGGATGCCACAACGGGTACAGCGGATGCAGTATACCACATTGGCAGATGTGCAGGTGAACCTCTGCCTGATGTAGAAAGTCTTCTTGGGGCCTGGGATTCCACCTCACTAATACCTGGAGGAGGAGCAAGGCTCCAAAAGCTTGTGTTTTCAAATAAACCCAATGGTATAACCTGGTGTTGTGTGCTCTCTGGCTTTGTTCACCCCAGCCCAACACCAGCACCTCCACATTACAGAAGCTGGATTGGGAAAACTATGAAATGAAAAAATAATTTTCCACTATTAATGCTGCTACCTCATTAACGGTGACTGCTTGGTGTTTCTCTATCCTTTACAAGGCCTTCATCAGTCACAACGATGTAAAATTTTTCTTCACCTAGGTGAAGGAGTTGCTTATTATCTTGACCAGAGTACTACTGAGGAAGACAGATATTCCAAATTACTACAGCAACTACCATTTTCAGAAATCACTAAATTCAGCAGAATGTCATTGAAAAATCTGTGTCCAATTGTGGTTGACAAATTGCAAAATCAGTAGCACAAAGGATCAGATATCCCAACTGAATTTGGTTGTTAAACTTCTTATTTTAGCTTTTAAACTTAATTCCATGGGAATAAACATCCGTCCATGAAAACTTTGAGGTACGGTTCTTGTTAATAGCATAATTCACCGACCGTATCCAAGTCAGAAACTAACAGCGTATTTTTGGCAAGTTTGTGGTTTCAAAAAAAAAAAAAAAAAAAAAAAAAAAATCTACAGGACAAAATCCAAAAGAGAGACTTTCATGTTGACCAGACACCCCACAATACTTAATAGTCAATGAAGAATTTTTAAAATGCAGTCACTGTTTTATGCGAATAACACAACCATCCAGTCTCTCACAGCAAAGCAATGAATGACCAAACTGTTCCTTTTTGGGTGATATTGATTAAAGGATACAATATCTGGATAACTCCTCTTCAAAAGAATGTCATGGGTTTTTTTATGTTGAAAAAAAACAAACATTCACTTAATATGGCCTCCAATATTTGTAGATTTTCTTACAATTGCCTCTTCCCACACCATTATCTCTGGAATCCTTCAATAAATCTACCCTTGCCTCTTTTTAATTCTCATCTACATTCTGCCCATTGGCAAAGTCCTCCCAAGGCAGGTCATCTGGAAGGATGGGAAGACCACGTGCACTATGTAATGCTTTTCATTATCTCAGGACTTTCATTAAAAGCGCACTTTTAAGACATAGAAGCAAACCAGGAAACTATAGACCAGTAAACTGAACAACTGCTTCAGAAAATAGCTACAGTCTACAATTCATAATTGTGTGATCAAGGACCTTGAAGATGACGAACAGCCACAATGACTCTTTAAAAGGGCAAGACATGCTTGACAAAGCTAATCAAATATTTTGAAGGGGAGGCTGACGTAATGGTCAGAAGAATGTCTTTGGAAGTTATGTGCTTCATCTTCTAGAAGACAAATATTTGATTCCTCAGGAGACTGTTAGCTCAAGATGAAGCTCCTGGAATTGAATGCAAATTATTTTCCTACTATTAAGTTAGCTGAGAAAGGGTCAGACAGCAGGGATAATGGGCAACTGATTTGAATTGTCAAGATGGATGAGTGGTATCCTACAAGGATCCATGTTAAGGCCTCAACAGTGGGGAGACAATTGCATTGTGACTAAACTAATACGGACATAATAAGCTAATGGTCTGTGGAACATGGGTATGAGTCCCCCTATTGCAGGGGCCGGGGGGGGGCAAGAGCGAGAGCGCGAGAAGGTTAAAAAGGAGGTAAAATGTGAATTCAATTAATGAAATCTGGAATTAAGAAAAGCTATTTTAATGGTGACCATGAAATCACTGGGTGAACCAGATCGTTTTTTTTTTAAAAATTAACAATGACTTCAGGCAAGTAAAACGTGACATCTTCACCTACTTTGATTAATTTGATTCGAGATCCACAGCAATGCAGCAGACTTCTAAATGCCCTGTGAAATTGTGGCAGTTAGATACACTGAGTAACTTGTGTGCAAAGTCTGAAAATATGGAAATACTGTAAACCGAGGAAGTCTCTGTCAAACTTAAAATGATATTAACAAGTTGGAGGAGAGAGTGGGTAGGCTACAGTTGAAACTCAGTGTGGAGAAATGGGAGCGAAGTGCCCTGGGTGTACCTGCGATTAAGTCTTGACAGACGGCTAGACAGGTAGAGAGCTGTTAATAAAGCATCCTATGTTCTAAGCTTAATTAATTGGGTTTACAGTACAAGAGAAATGAGACAAAAAGTGCTGGAAAAACTTAGATCTGGCAGCATCTATGCAGAGAGAATCAGAGTTAATGTTTCGAGTCCATTATGATTCATCCCCTCAAATTCAAAACGTTAACTGTTTCCCTCCCTACAGGCGCTGCCAGACTTGCTGAGTTTCTCCAGCATTTTGTGTTTGGTTTTAGATTTACACCATCCACAGTAATTTGCTTTTACAACACAAGGGAGGTTATGTTGTACTTACATAGGAAACTAGTTTCCTTCCAGCTACAGTATACTTCTAAGCGTTTCACTATGAAGAAGGATTTGATTGCATTAGATAGTGTGCAGAAGAGGTTTATGAGAATGGTTACAGGGATAAGGCATTTCAGTTAGGAGGAAAGATTTAGGAATTTAGTACTGTTTTTATTAGAGAGGAGGCGGCTAAGAGCAGATCTGATGCAAGTGTTCAAAATCATGAGGTGTCTGTACAGAGTAGATAGGGGAAAATCTGTTCCCACTTTTAAGTAGTCCAAGAACCAGAGAACACACAGGTTTAAGAGATAAAAAGGTACTGCAGATGCTGGCGAATCCGAGATAACAAGCGTGGGGCTGGATGAACACAGCAGGTCAAGCAGCATCATAGGAGCAGGAAAACTTGACGTTTCGGACCTAGACCCTTCATCAGAAA
>JAHRHZ010000263.1:974916-1054336 GCA_024137785.1 Ginglymostoma cirratum | reverse complement strand
AGCTCACCTTTACTGGCTCCATCCCCGCCTCTTCGACTTGTCTGCCTCCTCTCCACCTATCCTCTCTTCTATCCGCCTCCCCCTCTCTCCCTATTTATTTCAGAACCCTCTTCCCCTCCCCCATTTCTGATGAAGGGTCTAGGCCCGAAACGTCAAGCTTTCCTGCTCCTATGATGCTGCTTGGCCTGCTGTGTTCATCCAGCCCCACACCTTGTTATCTCGGATTCTCCAGCATCTGCAGTACCTACTATCTCTGAAGTAGAAGATGCGTTGTTGTCACTTTGCAAAATTTGTTCAGTACTGTCGGACTGTAAATTGCTAGCATAACTGTTGTCATCAAGAAGCGATGGAGGTAGAAAATGGGAAGCTCTAACTGGTTAACTGGGCATGAATTGTTAGATTCAAGTATTTTAAGCGGATTATAGCCGAGCACCTGGAAAACACCAAAGTCATTGGGAATAGTCAGCATGATTTTCTGAAAGGGAAATAATGTTTAACAAATTTGTTGGAGTTCTTTGGAAATGTAACAAACCTAATTGATAATAGGGTGCCTATTGAACTGTACTTTATTTCCAGAAGCCTTTTCAGTGCTTCTGATTTAGGAGGAGTAACATACTGGTATGTTTGGAAGATTGGCTGGCAGAAAATAAACTGCTGAGGGATTGGATCAGGTGGACGTTGAAAGCATGTTTTCTGTTGTGGGACAGTCCAGAACTTGGGATAGTTTAAAAATGAAGGGGGTGCGGAAAACGGCATTTAAAACTGAGATGAGGAAACATTTTTTTCTGAGTTGAATCTTTGGGATTCCCTTCCTCCAATGTAGATGTAGAATTTTAAAATATTTTGAAGGCTGAGATAGGTAGATTCTTGATTACCAAGGGGTTGAAAGATTATCATGGACATGGAGGAGTGTACAGTTGAGGTTAAAATCAGATGAACCATGATATTATTGAATGCTGGAGCAGGCTCAAAGGGCCGAGTGGCCTACTCCTGTTCTTTTGCTCATTGCTTGTAGAGGAGTTTGGAAAAATGTCTTTGTTCTCTCGCATCTTCTACTTCATTAGTTACCTCGTTAATACCTTAGGATGAAGTCATTCAGGACCTGGAGACCTGTCAGCCTACACCTCCAGTTTGCTCAGGTCAGAATCCGTGGTAATTCTCTTTCCATCCCCCACCCAAGTTCCCCTCTATCCTCCACCACCTGATTTACAGGTATGTCTAGCATTTTTTTTGTATCCTCTACAACGAGGAGAGCAGCAAAATTTGTTCATTCATTCATCTGTTGCCTCATTATCTACTATTAAGTCTCCAGTCTTCCTCTTTAAAATACTAAAACACACTTAGTTATTTTCCTTTTTATGTATTTGTAGAAGCTTGTTATTTTCACATTTCAAGCAAGCTTCTTCTCAGGCTCCAACTTCTTCCTCCTGATTAACCTTTATAATTTACTGCAGCTTTCTATATTTTCATAAATCATCTGACTTGCCAGTTAATTTGCTCATTATGTGCATTTTCTTTAAGCACGATGCTTTCCTTAACTTTTTAGTTAGCCATGGATGGTGGGTCCTCCAATGTGATTTATTCTTTAAAAGTTGAAATGTATTTATTTTGAAATATTCTCTTCAAATGTCTGCCACTGCTTCTCTTAGTATCCTAGTTTACTCCAATTACCTCAGGTTTGATGCCCAGATCAGTGCATTTAAGTTCAAAATACTAATCTTAGACCCACTTCTCCCTTTGAAGCTGTAAAATTCAATTGTATTGCCGCTATCTCTAAATACCTTACTGAGGTCATTAACATCTCCTGTCTCATTACTCAATAACAAAAAGTTTCATATAACCTGCTCTCTGGTTAGTTCCAATCCTGTGCTCAATCCCTTTCAAAGCCAGAAGCAATGTAATCAGTATTTTTAAAAAAACCTGGTTTGTGCAGCACTACATAGAATGAGCTGAATAAATAAGTGCAATACACAAGTGACAGCTCTCAAATTTCTTTTCTGTAATGCTTAATTGAGTTGGGATGGTGGTGCAATTGATGAATTAAGACGGCAAATTTGAATTGCATACAAATAAGTATTCATGCAAGAAAGGAGTGTTTAGACATTTGGTTATCTTATACCCTGCCTTAGTAATTTGAATTAACATTGATACAGCATGATCTAATTTACTACTGCTTCATCAATATTACAATGCATTGGCTGCCCTGCATAAAGAATGCAACTCAAATTTGAAAAACATAAAATGTAATTATATCAGAAAACAATTCAAACTATTAAAAGAAAATTTGTGAAAATAATTTGACTTTGGGTACTTCCTTGCTTTTCGGGAGCAATTATAAGTCACTCAACTGCATTGTAATGAGTTGGTAGTCATTACACTGACTCTCCAGAGATGATGAATAACATGAACAAAGCAGCTCAAAAAGACAATCCATTTATCAAAATACTGCGACACATTGTGATTGATAGTCCAGTGAATGTGATAATTGCAATAACACCATCCTGTTGTCGGACAGTTTTATTTTTTATTGATTCACATGATGTGGGCATTGCAAGGCCAGAATTTATTATACATCCCTAAATGCCTTTGAGGCAGTGGTGGTGAACTGCTTCTTGAACCACTGCAATCCATATGATGTAGATGTACCCATTGTGCTGTTCGGTAAAGTGCTCCAGCAATTCACCCAGCAACAATGAAGGAACATCAATATATCCTCAAGTTCAGATGCTACATGAATTGCAATTAGTACTGTCCCCTTGTCTTCCAAAGTGGCAGAGATCATCGGTTTGGAAGGTGCTGTTGAGGAAGTCTGGACAAGTTACTGCGGTGCATCTTTGAGATAGCACACACAAGAAAGACAGTACACTGATAGTGGAGACATGGAAAGTTTAAGTTGGTGGATGCGATGTCAATGAAGTAGATTAAATTAACAAAGTTGAACTTCTAGTGTTATTTGAGGTGTATTCATCTCAGAAAGCAGCGTTATTTAATTACATTTTTGATATATCTTAGAGATGGTGGACAGCTTTTGGGTGTCAGGAGACAAGCTACTTACCACAGAATTCCCAGTCTCTGACCCACAGTATTTGTGTAGCTAGTCAAGTTTTACGTTAATGGTAAGCCCAAGAATGTTAGTAGTTGTGGTAATACTGTTGAATGGCAAGTGAAAATGATTAGATTCTCTCCTGTTGGAGATTGTCACTGAATGAGTGCCATTTCCTGTGCAAGTGTCAGGCAGAGAGCCAGGACAGACATAAGCTGACAGGCATCCTCTGCACTATAAAAATTCTGTGGCTTTCTCACCACTTGGTGCAGGTCCAGTCTGGCAGCCAAGTCCCTCAGAATTAAGTCAGTGGTGCTACTGGGCTACGGTTTACTATGGACATTCGGGTTCCCCAGCCAAAGTACATTTTATTTCCTTGCTAAACAAGTACTTTCTTCAATTGGCATTCAACATGGAGGAGTATTGATTTATCTACTGAACTAGTGCACCAAGTACAATCAAGAAAAGGTTTCCTTGCCACATTTGATTGGAGACCATAAGACTTCATGGGATCTGGAGTCAAAGTTGAGGACTTCCAGCATCGCTCAGTCTTGCTAGAGGTTGCAGCAAGGTGAAGTAGTAGTAGGATAGCTCATAGACCAGAACAGAAATAAAGGAGGTTGAATTTTGCATCAAAAAGGATGATATGGCAATATGACTATTAAGTTGTTGCTGGTCTAATCTATGGAACAACTTTCCTCGTACTGGTACAAGTCTCCTGTGCGAACAGGGAGGACTTTGCAGGGTCAACTAGACAGGGTGTTGTAAGTAGTGGAATGTCCTCATTAAATAAAATAACAGCTCTTTTGGGGACACTAAAAGCAACATTGGCCAGCCAGAGGGTATGTAGGGAAAACTGGTCAACTGAACAGCATGAGAGGAGCAGGAGAGCTTGACGTTTCGGGCCTAGACCCTTCATCAGAAATGCCATTTCTGATGAAGGGTCTAGGCCCGAAACGTCAAGCTCTCCTGCTCCTATGATGCTGCTTGGCCTGCTGTGTTCATCCAGCTCCACACCTTGTTATCTCAGATTCTCCAACATCTGCAGTACCTATTATCTCTCCCCTATCAACTGAACAGCATGCTGGGAGTTGGATCAAGCCAGACAGATATGCAAGCCATTCATCTTAACTGACTATTAAACGGGTTGTTGATGAGACAATGCAGCAAGGTTTCAGGGAAACGACAGATAAGAATTTCAATAGAATTGTTTTTAAGACAGCTTGGCTCCTGGGGTCGGTTCAATCAATAGGGGAAATAACAATATCCAACACTGTCTTTTTAACACCCCTTCATGACACAGAACTCATTTTAAATTGTGCTAATTATATTATTACATCAAACTACTACACTCAGAAATGACCCACATAACTAGTCAAAACGAAGCCGCTCAAATCAGAAGGGTCTCTCACTTGTACTCCTGAGAACATCAGGACCAAGAAGCAGGAACCCTTGGGAGCAGGAAGTACAGCCTCAACTCCAGCTTCAACAACTGTAATTAGGTTGGAATATACTTTCTAACATCTTGCACTCCCAAAGCAGATTTTAACCAAATTTGTGGGCATAGATATTTAAGAACTGTAGAGCCGAGTGGGGCAAACTGTAAACAAAATCTCATTATTAGTGTAAAATGAATCCCACACAAGTAAGTAGATCAGACCAAAGGAAATGAAACAGTGTGTATTTATATCCAGTGCCTCGGACTGAAGCCAGGTGATCTGTCAGGTTTTAGGACATGGCCAAAGTTTTAGATGATTTTATATTTATGGGGGATGAAATATAGGAGTTAGGTCAGGATTGCTTTGCATAAGTCAAGTCTAAGACATAAAAAGGAACATAGGAGGGCAGCAGCAGCAAAGAGCCGCATCCATCAGGGAGTTGGGCAACGTTGTGGAGGTGAAATTATGCAATCTTAAATAATGGCATAAATGTATAGTCAGAAGCTGATTTCAGGGTCTAATATGACACTTAGGCTGGTTCATCCTCATAATTGTGAAGAATGAATTTGGTCATCAGATTGAGCCAGGACCAGTGACAATTGTTTCAGGCTTCCCAATACTTAATTGGGGGAAATTCCACTCATCTAGTACCAGAAGTCAAACAAGTAATCTAACAATCTGGAGACAGCATCATAGAATCCCTACATTGCGGAAAGAGGTCATTCAACCCATCGAGTCCACACAGACCCTGCAAGAGGATCCCATCCAGACACAGTCCCTGACTCTGACACCATATCCCTGCATTTACAATGGCTAATCCACCTAGCCTACACATGCCTGGACACAATGGGTGTCATGAGAATCTTTGTGGAAATGAATAGTTTTTGAGTGATGTTAGAGGAGAATAGCATATAGATTAGAAATAGGAAGGGCCTAGTATAGATTGTTGAGGAATACTAGAAAATGTTGCAGAAGTGAGGAGAAGCCATTGCAGGCAATTCTTTAGCTAAAATTTGATAGATAGAAATCAAAAATCAGTAAAATCTTGTCCCACCCAACTGGGTTAAAAAAAGTGCATATTGCCAAGTTGCTGAAATTCCCTGTCTGAACCATAACATATTAGCACCACATATTGGATTATAGGAGAGTTGTCCTGACATGTAGAAGCAGTGCATTGGGGATAATTGGTACTCAGTCCTTCTCTGAGCCATTTTCACAAGCTGAAACATTGGATGCAAAGTTTAAGGTAAGGGGAAGCAGTAATAGATTCTGAAATGTATCACAATGAGTCAGTTTCGGAGAGACAAGATAAGAAAAAGATTGATTAACAATTAAGCTTTTCAGATGTATCCACAGTGGTATTGTTAGTTGGCCATTAGAGGTTCTTGACACATTTTATTTAGGAAACAATCCAATACACCAAATACATTTTGTAACATAACAAAAAAGACACCAGAACTCCATTTTTTATTTCTTAACTATTTGCCTTCTCCAAGCTGTAACTGATCACAAGAAACAAATGTCTCAACACCTTGGTGAGCTATATTCAATTGAATCTTCAGAAGTGTACAACATTACGATTGTACTCTCATGCTAATATGGAAATATTTGCCTCATTTATAGAGCCCAAAGGTGGATAACAACATAAAATCAATCAAGCATACTTAAGGCAAACTAACAACCAAATTGTTATGATTCACAGACAATGGAACAGATTCTCGTTTCCCAGGAGGAGACAAAATTCAAAAGTCTGAGAATTTTTAACAGAGAAAATGCCAAAGATCCAACGCTTCATCCAGTATGTTAGTATTTATTAATAGATTAAAATACTGCATCTTAAATTGATAGCATATCCTTTACCTTTCCATATCTAACTACACCAGCTGAATTTTCCTCATTAATTTCATAAACCTTGATATGTTTTGATAAACACTGATTTGTAGTTATTAGCTTTGACTTTGATTTTTTTATTTAAGACTAAGAAGTCTAGATAAGGGATCAACATGCACTTATGATTTCCACAATATTTGTTTGTTCCCTGTTAATTGACCAGTTCACAGGCATTAACGTTCTGGAAAGAGTTGAACCAAAAAGAGCGAATTCCACTGAAAAACCCAAGCATCTACATTCAATAATCAGAAGCACAGATTCTATTTTATCAACGTACACAATACATTGGATTAGTGGCTGTTGGAATGTATCTGACAGTCAGAGCATTGAGCAAAAAAAAAAAAAATGAATAGGAAACAAAGGGTTAAAATGGATTGAATCCAATAATAAGTCCCATATTATTAGTGAATTAGTGGCAATGTCACAGCCAAACAGGCGAAGAGTTCACACTGGCACTACCTCCAACATAAACATACCTTGAATAGAAGACATACAGCAAAACTATTCCTTTGACAATAACAGGTAAGGAGGTTAAAAAAAGCTGAGCTATTGTTGTTTTCAAAAATACACATGGCAGAATAGAATTAGTACGGACCAGAATAAAAGCTGTCAGTTTAGAGCTGTTCTGCAAGTTAGATCTTCTAAATGCTTGATAAAATAAGAAAATGTTCATTCTCTCATCATTTTTCTTTGATTACTTTCACCTTTTGTCAATGACTCATTAACCAGTCTACTGCTAGAAAAAAAAATTTATGTATACACACAACATTTTTGTATGAAGTTATGGTGCATAAAATTTATATTTTATAATCCCAAACTCCAGACAACTCCATGGTTATTTAATTATTATTACCAATTATTAGCACATCACAAAAAGAACAGCTCCTTCAAGACTCAGCTAGTTTACCAGTCAGTAGCTCAGCTGCACAGATCATAAAGGTCACAAGCTCAAACATTAACAAGTCTGCTGATATAGCAGATAATAAATGTGATGATAGTTCACAGCCTCCCAACAGTTGAAGGAGGAAAGAAAAATTCAAGGTTTACATTTCTGAATGCCAACCAGCACCTGTAGAACCATGAACAGGTTTGCAGTACAAGCAGAGGCCAGTTGGCCTATTGTATCTATTTCAGTTCTTTGTATAACAATTAAGAACTAATCTCAAGGCTGCACATTCTTCAAAAAAAAAAGGCAATATATTTTGCTCTATTGGAAGATTTACCCACTTTTCCTCCAAAGGATGCAATGACCGCTGCTTCAATCACTGCCTGACAACCCTTGCTGAAAGTACCCTGTGGATAACGAGAAAGGGAAAGAGTATGATTTTACCTAACAAGACATTTTCAAAGTAAGTATGCCCATGTTAACAGTGATATTTGTTTTACTGTTTCAGCCAAAGTAGGGCTTACACCACACCATATTAGGACAGTAATGTAACATTGCTAAGAGGTTAAAATGCAAACCAATGAAATAGTTCCATGACATACCTTCAACGTCTGGAACAAATTACTGTCTTGCAATTCACAGTATACCTTTATACCTGTACTAAGTCAGTGGCCTTATTCTAAGATGACATGGGCAATAAACATTACAACAATCAAGTTATTTTGAAGTGATGCATTTACTTCTCTTCTGAAAATTATGTAAAAGAAATTATTTGGAGTGCAACTTGTTAAGGTTCCCATTCACTTAGAAATTTGGAAATCATAAGTGTATAATAACATTTAGAAGTTTGCCACATCAGTCAGTGGCTGTTGGTCAAAGATGATACACAATCACAAACATTGTACTTTGTCCTTTATTCCAATACAACTTTTACACCTTCACTGACTATAACCACGTGATCCATGAGTGATCCTCAACAAGATGCACGCTCAACAAAATTAAAGTTTATTCAGCATTATATCAATTGAATAATTGACAGTAACAATCAATTCGCCCCAGACTACTTTCATTTTTAACTATATTAGGTTGGCATTACTCTGGGATTAGTCAAAACATTTCAGGCCAATATTTATTTTTGGAGATTTTGCATGAATTGTGTGTCAACTGAAGTCACTGTCCACACTGAGCAATAACATTTCTCCATTAAGAGAAACATCTAAGTCAAGCAGAGAATGAATCCAAGGTTATACCATAGTATAGGACAGTATTACTCTGCTCCACATTTAAGGAGGAGGGAGACTAGCAGCGCTGAGAGTTGAGGTGGTAGCTTTCAGTATTTCTCCTTCAGAGCTTCCTAAGATAATTGCTTTGATAGTGGGGTCTCAGGGTGCGTGGCCTTGTGTAATTGTCTATAGCTTGCAGGAGCTTGGTATTGGAAGAGCACAGAACAATATTTGGGTAAATACATGATTCAAAAATTTGCCAAAATAGTGACCTAATTATTAAAAAGTTTATTAGAACTACAATGAGATACTACTAAATAGGGTACCCAATAAGCTATGAATCCAGCTTTTCAATGCGATCATAGCAATATATAACTGCTCAATCACAGCATGTGTAAACTAAACTATGCTGATTTCATTTTAATTTCTGTATTGATCACAATGCAAGATTACATGCTACAATAAAAAGATATCCAACACTTGTTGCAAATGCACAAGTAAGTTTTTTCTGTGTACAATTAAATTTGACACCAGATTAGGCTGCTTCAAATCAGAGTGCATACTAGCTTTGTGTACATCATAATGAATTCTGCAAGATATTTTCTAATCAGACTGTTCAGAGATATTGTTATGCTTTTCTGGAACAAGTGGAACTTGTAACCAGACCTCCTAGCTCAGAGACAATGACACTACCACCACACAATAAGATCTCAAGTACACATTGATCCTATTTTGAACCAATAATTGTACTAATATTTGAACAGTAACTATACAGGTATTTCCTAATTAACCTGTTTGGATATGTTACGATCCACCTCTAGAGCAGATGTGTTTTGAACCCAAGCCTCCTGATTCAGATGTAGGAGGACTTCCATTGTGCCACAAGAGGCCTACGGACGCCTCCATATGTCAGATTCAAAATTAGCGACAGTTGTTGAATAAACCCTAATTCTACTTCAGAGTCAATTTGATAAAAGCAACTACAGTGAATGGAGTATTTTAGAATCTGAACCACTGACAAGAAGGCTTTTACCTTCCAAGTGGAAGGTATTTCAAGCTCAATAAAGCGCTAAGTTTGTTTTTAATCTGTTGTATGTCATCCAAAGTGTGGGAAATACTTAGCAGGTTTGGCAGCATTTATGGAAGATTTTGCATTCAGTCACATTTAATTGAAAACATGAATTTTGTTTCTCTCTTCACAGATGCTGCCAGGCCTGCTGGGTCAGGACCACGCATGGAATGTGGGTTTCACTGGCTGGGCCAGCATTTAACACCCATTCCTAGTTGCTGCCTTCTTGAACTGTTGCAGTTTATAGGTTGGAAGTAGACCCACAACGCTGTCAGCGAGGCAACTTCAGGATTTTGACCAGAGACAACGAAGGAACAGTGTTATATTCCCAAATCAGGATAGTGAGTGATTTTGAAGGGAACTTGGAGGTGATGGTGTTCCCATGTATGTTGTTCTTTACTCCCTCTACTCCCCACTGTCTAGCACTTGCCAGGCAATCAATCCTCTAGCCTTGCCAGTACCTTGTCCCTAACATTATGAGCTCTCATCTTAGTTAGCAGCCTAGATGGAAGTGGTTGTTGGTTTAGAAAGAGCTGTATAGAACAGCTTTGATGAATTTCCAGCATTCTGGTTTTATTTCAGCTTTCGAACATTCACAGCATTTTGCTTTAACCTTAGTACCAAGAGATGGTTCTCTGGCATTCACATGCAGCATGCAACTCAAGTATTTTCCCCCATTCAGAAGGAAGCACTCCAAAACATTTGTCTTGCACTCCAGAAGAATTTGTCTTATTAACTGCCAACTGAACCCGAAAGCTAACTCTGATACACCCTTAACAGAATCCTGTATCAGAACTCCAAAGTCCCTTTGTGTTGCAGATTTTTGAAGCCTTTCCCCATTTAGAAAATAGAATCATGCACTATGCTTCCTACCCAGAGTGCATAACCTTACACATTCCCGCTGCATTCCATCTGCCACTTCTTTGCCCACACTCCTAGCCTGTCCAAGCCTTTCTGCAGCCTCCCCATATCCTCAACACTACCTGTCCCTCCACCTATTTTTGTGTAATCTGCAAACTTAGCAAGAACACTCTCAGTTCCTTTGTGCAGGTCATTAGTGTAAAATGTGATTAGTTGTGGTCCTGACTCTGAACCCTTTAGAACTCCACTATTCACAGACTGTCATTCTGAAAAAGATCCTTTTACTCCCCACTGTCTGGCATTTGCCTGTCATTCAATCCTCTATCTATGCTAGCACCTTGCCCCTAACACAACGAGCTCGCATCTTATTTAGCATGGTGCCGAGCAAAAGGCTTTCTGGAAATCCAAATAGATCACATCCACTGGCTCTCCTCTGGTCTAATTTGCTTATTACCTCCTCGAGAGAATTCTAGCAGATTTGCCAGGCATTACTTCCCTTCGAAGAAGCCATGCTGATTTAGCCTTATTTTACCATGCACTTCCAAGTACTCCTGTGGTGTCATCCTTAATAATGGAGTCTAAAATCTTAACAACTGAGGTCAGGCTAACCAGCGTACAATTTCTCATCTGCTACTAGAGTTAAGCAGGGAGGTTGCTTTAGCCATTTTCCAGTCCCCTAGGACGTTCCCTGAATCCAGTGATTCACGAAAGATCACTGCTAATGCCTCCACAATCTCATCTATCACCTTCAAAACCCTGGGGTGTAGTCCATCCAGTCCAAGCTACTTGTCTGCATTCAGAGCTTTCAGATTCCACAGCACTTTCTCCTTAGTGATGGCTACTACACTCATCTCTGCCCCTGACTCTCAAAGTTCTGGTATGCTATAGGTGCCTTGCAGCTTCATACTGGGTGCATTTGAGTCAAAAGAAAGGAAAAGAATAAGGGTAGGATGGGAAACTCAGGCAAGGTAAACAATTTCAACATCAATCCATTGGGATCAGTCACAAAAAGTTTACACACTTTTGAAACTTCTTAAAAAAAAAACTTAAACACATCCAAAAAAACCCACAATATCTGCAAGCCTTAAAAACATAGAAGCAGAGAAAATAAGAGTTAGCCATTCAGACTTCAAGCCTGCTCCACCATTCCACATGGTTAATCATCTAACTCAGAACCCTGTTCTTGCTTTTTACTCATACCTTATGATCCTATTCACCCCAAGAACTATGTTTAACTCCTTCTTGAAAACATTCAATGTTTTGGCCTCAACCACTTTCTGCAGCAGAATAAAAAAAGATCCTTTTGCTGGTCCAAATGGGGACTATCATGCAAATGTTAGTATAATCTTAAAACTGCAAAGTTTATCTATCAATATTATTTTTGTCATCTAAAAAGATACCACTTCAAGCTTTGTCAAGACATTATGAAGTGTTTAAATGGGTCAATATAAGTACTTTTGTTTAGTGCTGGGTAATCAGAGTTGAAGGAGAAACTACCTCAACTTGTACACAGACGATTTGAAATCTTGTGAAATGGTTGAACAAGGCATACTGGAATTTCCATTTTATTTACTGGAGCTGCACTAGTTTGATTTACCTACATTACCTTTGACAAAGAAGTCACATTACCTCCTGTTTCTCACACAGTCAAGGTAATGTAATATTTTGAACAAAATGGGGTTACCTTTTCCAACATAGAAAAGGAATGAAACTCAAGTTAAGTCTTCAATTGACTTGTCTCTGCTTCCAGCACCTTCCCCACACCCCCAGCATCACCAGCCTCCATCAACCAACCCCAAACTGAGCAAATATTTAAATGTAGAAAAAGTTGAAATCTTAAGAGATTTTATAAATAAACTATTTTGGTGAGATCTGATTCAGGATAAACCAAAACTTTCTGAAATGAAACTTCAACGTTAAAATAAACAAAGATACATTCGAACATTTAATATCAAAATCACATCTTCTCACTTTAGGAAACTAAAAATAGCTCTTGGTCGTCTGCAAACAATAAGGTGCAACGCTGTAACAACTTAGAAATCACGCAAAACAATAGCGAATACATCAATATCAAATAAACGAATGACCCAATCAGTCCGGAAACCAGGACCACTTCTGTCTGGAAGTAGAAGAAAACACAAGCGCAGGAACGAAGGAAATAAGGAGAAGTCATTCTCAACACAAAAACCATCTTGAAATAAAAACTTACTTGTGTCAGCTTTTCCCTCCCCTGTCGTCGTTATGTGAGAAATGAAGAGTTATAACGTGTCTCAGAGTGCAACAGTCATACCCTACTTATGACTGTATCCAGCGCTGCACCACAGACACTACATTGCACAATGCACCCACTTTCTGGGAGCTTTAACAATGACGTAATTTCTTTTGGAGCGGAAGCGAGTCCTGCAATTAGGGCGCGGTGCCCGACGGGACTTGTAGTCCTGTTTCTCGTTCGCGCAAGCGCACCAGTATGACTCCACAGGGTCTTTGTCTTCGAAAAGTTTTGCGGGCAGTGGAATTTGAGACATTACTGTCAATATTGTTGTGTGTTTTTCTTCCTTTTTGTTCTTTAACGCTTGCTTTTTTGTCACTTTACCAATGATATTGAGTTTTGCTAAGGTGCAAATCTCTATTCATAGGATATCTTTCAGTAGCATCCTAATGTTCGAAGCTTTGGAGAATGAAGTCTTGTGGGCTATCAAACTCCAGCGGATTTCAAAGCCCGCAAAATCTGATCCCCATCTGGTATGCACCATGTAAGGTCTGTGAGCCCCTCTTGTTCGCTTCCACTTGTGGACTCCTATTCAAGTTTAGAACAACTACTCACCTTTATGTTGGTGATTGAACTTGAACTCTGTTGATACAATTCATTCAACTACTCAGATTTTTAACCAGCTGCATCATCCAAACACTCGCTACCTTTTATACCTGTTGAGAAACATTGCAATTTTAAAAACGCAGATGTGCGTGACGCATTCATGCAAAAATCTGATGAACTATTTTGAAGATAAATAGCAAATGCGAGAAATTTTTTAAAAACTGAAATATTAGAAACGCACAACAAGTCAAATCAACAAATCTGAAGGGAGAATGTTAAATAATATTTGATGCACCACAACTAGAAATTACAGTATCATTTGCAATTCAATCATGTTAAGAAAAACACTTCATATAACCATAAGTAAAGAGGATGTCAAGAGGAATGACTGAATGTTTGATCAAAGGTTTGAGTTTCCAGAAGAACTTTAAAGAAAGAAAAAATCAGAATGGTTTAAGAAAGGACTATGGGGTGAGGGGAAAAAAGGACAATGACTAAAGGCTACGCAATCAATGATTTAATGATTGAAACCATGTAGTTGCTCTTAATATCAACACGAAGGCACCATGATTAGCACTGCTGCCTCACAGAGCCAGGGACCCAGATTCGATCCCACCCCCGGGTGACTGTGTGGAGTTTGCACATTCTCCCCATGTCTGTGTGGGTTTCCTCCGGGTATTTCGGTTTCCTCCCACAATCCAAGGATGTGCAGGTTAGGTGGATTGGCCATGCTAAATTGCCCGTAGTGTTCAGGGATGTGTAGCCTAGGTGGTTTATAGGGGATGGGTCTAAGTGGGATGCTCCAAGGATCAGTGTGGACTTGTTGGGCCAAAGGGTCTGTTTCCACATTGTAGGAATTCTGTGATCTAAAACATTCAACTGAGTAAGGTGCCAAAAAGGACTGAAAGATCAATGGAGTCGAAAATAAACAGTCCAGCAGCTGCAGGAATGCATGGCACAAAGATTGATAATTGTGGTTGTCAAGAGGCCAACATCTAAGTCAAGCCATAACATCTCACATTAACTCAACTCTATCATGGTCCTGTCTGCAGCTGAAATGGACCATTCATAATCTTACTGTCCTACTTGACCATGGGATAAGCAGCTGGTCACCATGGCTATGGTGACTCATAAAATTTGCCATCTCTAATTCTTCCTCAGTTCAGCTGCTGCTGAAACGCTTATTACATTTTTTTTGACAATTTCAATGCTCTCCTGATTCTCACCCCATCACAGTCTTTAGCCTTCAAAACTTCGATCCTAACTTGCGCTGACTCCCTCCACCAACTAGTCTTATGCTCACTGACAGTAAGAATACATTCAGTTCAGCAATGAATCGATTTTAAAATTCTCACCCTTGTTCTTAAATCCCTCCATAGCTGACTCTTTCCTATTTCTATAACTACTTCTAGCTCAAGATCATCTGAGATCTATGCATTCCTCCAATTCTGGCCTCTCAGGTGACCCTGATTTTAATCACCCTAGCCTGCCTTATGCTGTTTCGGCACTAACTGTAGAATTCCCTTCTCAACTTTGCTCCAACTTTAAGCTCTTTAAGGTGTGTCTCATTGAACCAAGCTTTTGGTCATCTTCTTATATGAGTTAGTGTCAAATTATCTCATTGAACAACGTTTTGATCATTTTCTTATGTGACTTGGTGTCAAATATGTTTAATACTACTTCATTTATTCTAAATTAACCAAAGCATCTGCAAACAGGGTTTGGGTGACATCGGATAAAGAGAAAACCTGCATAATCAGAGATGTCATCACATTTTCATTCAATGACAAAGTGTAGAGCTAACACATTTCTGGAGTACGTTTTTGAAGTAGGTTAACCTAGAAAGAAGGCTTTATGTTTCCAGGACATCTTTGATTTAGATTTCAAGTGTTCAGTTTTTTCTTTCTTTACCCTGAATAAATCATTTTTGGGAACTCTTTCAAAATTTCTTTAAAACGGCAGTGTTGTCAATATATCTCTGATATGTCCCTCTGAAGAAATATTTGAACTTTGATCTTTAAATTCTCCAGTCATATTAATGTACAATTTAAAAATTCTGCCAATTTGGCTCTTTGAAGAATGCTGCAAAATCATCTGCATTTACTTTTTTTAAAATTCATTTGTGGGATGTGGGCATTGTTGGCTGGCCTACTTGCCCTTGAGAAGGTGGTGGTGAGCTGTGTTCTTGAACCACCGCTGTGCACCTGCTGAGGGTTAACCCACAATGCCATTAGAGAGGGAATTCCAAGACTTTGACCCAGCAACAGTGAAGAAACGGCAATGTATTTCCATGTCAGAATGGTGAATGACATGGAGGGGAACTTGAAGGTGGTGGTGTTCTCATGTATCTGCCATTCTTGTCCTTCTGTTTAGAAGGTGCAACCTAAAGATAGTGGGTGAATTTCAGTAGTGCATCTTGTAGACAGTACCCACTGCTGCTACTGAGTATCAATGGTGGAGGGAGTGAATGCTTGTGGATGTAGTGCCAATCAAGTGGGCTGTTTTATACTGGACGGTGTCAAATTCTTGAGCTTTGTTGGAGTTGCACCCATCCAAACAAGTGGGGAGTATCCCATCACACTCCTGACTTGTGCCTAGTAGATGATGGAGAGGCTTTGGGGAGTCAAGTGGGAGGCGCTCGCTGCAGTATTCCTACGTTCTGACCTGCTCTTGTAGCCACTGTGTTTATGTGGCAAACCCAGTTGAGTTTCTGGTCAACGATAACCCTCCAGGATGTTGATTGTGGGTTTTTCAGTGATAGTAACATCATTGAATATCAAGGTGTGGTGGTTAGATTGTCTCTAATTGATGATAGTCATAGCTTGGCATTTGTGGCACGAATGTTGCTTGCCACTTGTCAGCCCAAGCCTGGATATTGTCCAGATCTTGTTGCATTTGAACATGGACTGCTTCAGTATCTGAGGAGTCATGAATGGTGCTGAACATTGTGCAATCATTGATGAACATCTCCAGTTCTGACCTTGTGATGGAGGGAAGGTAATTGATGAAGCAGCTGAAGATGGTTGGGCTGAGGACACTACCCTGAGGAACTCCTGCAGAGATGTCCTGGAACTGAGATGACTGACCTCCAACAACCACATCTGTCTTCCTATGTGTCTGGTATGACTCCAACCACCAGAGAGTTTGCCCCCAACACCAACTGATTCCAGTTTTGCTAGGGCTCCTTGACACCACACTCGGTCAAATGGTGCCTGGATGTCAAAGGCTGCCACTCTCATCTCACCTCTGGAATTCAGCTCTTTTGTCCATGTTTGAACCAACACTGCCATGAGGTCAGGAGGTGAGCGGTCGTGGAGGAAGCCAAACTGGGCACCACAGAGCAGGTGCTGCTTGATTGCACTATTGATGACACCTTTCATCACTTTACTGTTTATCGGCACAACATTGTGGGCCGAAGGGCCTGTACTGTGCTGTACTATTCTATGTTCTATGTTTACTGATGATCAAGAGTAAATTGATGGGGCAGTTATTGGCTTGGTTGGATTTGTCCTGCTTCTTGTATACAGGACATACCTGGGTGGACTTTCCACATTGTCGGGTAGATGCCAGTGTTGTAACTGTACTGGAAGAGCTTGGCTAGGGAAGTGGCAAGTTCTTGAGTACAAGTCTTCCGTACTATTGCTTGAATGTTGTCAGGGCCCGTAGCCTTTGCTGTCTCCAGTGTCTCCAACAATTTCGTGATATCACATAGAGTGAATCAAATTGGCTGTAAACTGGTAACTATAATGTTGGGGACCACTGGAGGAGGCCAAGATGAATCATTCACTCGGTACTTCTAGCTGAAGATTGCTGCGAATGCTACTTCCAGCCTTATCTCTTGCTGGGCTCTACCATCATTGAGGATGGGGATATTTATGGAGCTTCCTCCTTCAATGAGTTTTTTAATTGTCCACCACCATTCATGGTTGGATGTGGTGGGACTGCAGAGTTCAGATCTGATCCATTTGGTGGCTTCACCAGGTTGATACCTCATCTTCAGGTATGCCTGGCACTGTTCCTGGCTTGGTCTCCTGCACTCTCTATTGAACCAGGGTTGATCCCCTGGCTTGATGGCAATGATTCAATGGGGGATATGCCAGGCTATGAGGTTGCAAGAGGACAATTCTGCTGCTGTTGATGGCCCAAAGGACCTCACGGATGCCCAGTCTTGAGTTCCTAGATGTGTTCAATGTCTGTCCCATTTAGCACGGTGATAGTGCCATACAACACGATGGAGGTTATTCTCGATGCGAAGGACAGTGCGGCGGTCACTGTTGCCAATACTATCATGGACAGATGCATCTGCAGCCAGCACATTGGTAAGGATGAGGTCAAGTATGCTTTTCCCTCTTGTTGGTCATCACCTACTGTAGACACAGTCAGACTATTTACAGAGTGTGAAAACTATTGGTCATTGGGTACTTAAATAGATAGTTGATAGATTTCTCTTCTGCAATTGTTTCAAGCCACCTCTACAGTGGAAAGAATGCAGTGGGCAAAATACTAAAACAGTATTTTGTATCACAGATTGTAACCATGCACTGCTGTACTCAGAAAGGCAAATATGTTAATACATAAAGAAAATGAAATTAACAAAAGCTGAAAACTTGAAACAGAAACAGTAAATATTGTAAACACACAGAAAGTCAATCAGTATTTGCTGATGGAATGATAGAGTAACACTCTGGACAATGTCCTTCGTTAGAACTGCCAAAACATAATGAGGGTTTTGTAATTTTATTGGAGGTATTTTGCTACGATCACCACAGAAGATTGATGCTTTTGAATGTTTAGCAACTTTTTCAAAACTGTGACAGTGACAATTTTATCTTTATACAAAAAAAGTGCTTCTTTGACTCAAATTCTTCTTTCATTTTCACACAAAACATCTAACAAATTAATTTTTAAAATATTTTTGGTATTTATGTCAATATCCATCCCAAAAGACTGCAATATCACTGAGTTTCTCAGTGCATAATTTTGCTTAGATTGTAAGTATAGTTCACTGAATAACTTTTGTATCCTATTTGTTTTAAAATAAGGCAGATGTCTTTGTAATAAATGTGACTTTAGCCATCTCTCTTACTTATTTTAGATTGTAAAATTACAGATCAAAGGCAGTTTTAGAGAAAGTAAGTATTTTGCATAAAGGTACCCTGTGCAACACTAAAAATGAGAAGTATTTCCCATTATTAATGGTACCAGTCATAGCCATCATGAAAGCATAACTTTGCAATATAATTTGCATCTCTGTACCAGCCACTAACATCATACGAATTCCCCATTCACACGCAGTATGAAGTAAGGAGACTCCTTATAGGAAATACAACCTATCTCAGCCTTGGAGCTTTCAAGACTGATATAAGTTTTTGTTAGACAATGTTATCAAGAGTTATGGAATAAAGACAGTTAAATGGAGTTGATCCAATGCAATACGGACAAGGGTTGAGAGACAAAATGACCTACTCCTGTTACAATATTTCTAAGTTCCTAATATCTGTGAACTGAAGATACAGATTTTAACGGGTTAATAAAAACAATTGTAATCTTTGTATTGGAATAGATAGTGAAGTACATTCCAAAGCCAATTTATCCTTGGAGATGGCCTCAATGTACTACAGCATGTAATTCTTTAACTTTTAACCTAAATACCAATTACCCTAAAATTTGTTTCTTCATCATTTCCTTAAAATGCTAAAATGTCTTACTTATTAAGCTGGAATGGAGTATACATCAGATATAGAT
Organism: Ginglymostoma cirratum; assembly: GCA_024137785.1. Lineage (NCBI taxonomy): Eukaryota > Metazoa > Chordata > Chondrichthyes > Orectolobiformes > Ginglymostomatidae > Ginglymostoma > Ginglymostoma cirratum. The sequence goes on along the minus strand of JAHRHZ010000263.1, from coordinate 1,035,365 downwards.
GTTTGATTTCCTTTGGCAAAATGAACTTCAATCAAATAAAATAATCCTCCAAACTTGAAAATATCTTTTGACTTTTATAACAAGAGGATTCAAGTATAAGGGCAGGAATGTCTTGTTGCAATTATGCAGGGCCTTGGTAAGATCACACCTGGAATATTGTGCACAGTTTTGGACTCCTTATCTGAAGAAGGACATTCTTGCCAATAGAGCAAATGCAGCAGAGGTTTACTGTTTCCCAAAATAGCCAGACTGATGTATGAGGAGAGGTTGAATTGGTGAGAATTATATTTGCTAAAGTTCAGAATGAAGAAGGGAGATCTCACAGAAACCTACAAAATCCTAACAGGACTAGACATGGTAGATGCAGGAAGCATGTTCCCAACAGCAGGGAAGACCAGAACCAGGGGTCACAGTCGAAGGATATGGGTAAACCGTTTAGGACTGTGATGAGGAAACATATCTTCTCCCAGAGAGTGGTGAGCCTGTGGAATTTGCTACCTTGGAAGTAAGTACTTGAATCCAAAACAGTATCTGATTTCAAGAAGGAGTTGGATATACCACTTAAAGCTAAAGGCATCAAAGCATATGCGTGAAAACCAGAAACAGGCTATTAAGTTCAGTGGTCTGCCATGATTGTAATGAATGGCGGAACAGGCTCGAAGAGGCCGAATGACTTTCCCTTGCTCTTATTTTCTATTTTTCTATGTTTTCTAATGCTTTGATAAAATAAAATCTCAACTTGTATTAACTTATTTTTTCTTTAATTAAGATTAGAAATTATGCAGCAAACAGTTCATACTTTATTTTATACTTTAAGCCAGCACTGCTACCTGCAGCAGTCTGTAGTAATTTGGACTGTGTCATTCTGCACATACACTATTTCTAAGGCTGCTTGCTCTTTATCTTTACATAATACTTTTCAACTCCTTATGTTCTGTAGGACTCATAATTACATCTGCACATAGGAGCTTATGAAATTCAACTTTTCAGTCTACTGTTTAAGACCTCTCTCTTCACACACTTGCTCTAGATTGATGTCTCCTCTTTTACTGATGTCAGAGTTGTTTGATCAATTACATCATTATGGTTTATATGAATATCATTATATTATCTCCCCATGTTTCTCTCAATTTAGTGTACATTATTCTATATTGTACACATAAAAGTAGTTTACCTACATTAATTTACATAGGGCTGAATTTTAACATTTTTCAGTTAAGTGCCAGTTGCATTGATTTTTTTGGAGGGATTCCAGCCATGAGGCCTAGCAGGTTTACCTACCAACCCTGCCACTATGGTGCCCTCCGTCCAATTCTAGCCCCATATAACCATAAGTCATTCCTGGAGGTCACGCTGGACAGGGTGCTGCACAGGCAGAATATCCCCTTCCCCCAGGACCAGCAAAGGAGGCTACCACACCAGACCATGCCAACCTACTCTGAAATTTCCACTCAGCTCAGTGCAGTCTCAGCCGGTTTGAGGAATGCACAACAATGTAGAAAGAAGGTCAATGACCTTCTCCACTCCACAACCATCTTCCCTCTGATAACTCACACTCACTCTATCTCTGCTAATATACCCACCTCCCATTAAGGCTCATGCTCCACCATTCTCACGACTGCTAACAACATAGTCCCTCACTCACTGTCATCCACCACCAACCCCTGACACAATTAAACCTGCATGCTGTCTGTGCCATCCACTCACTCACCCAAGACACATCTGCACCTGCACCAGAAGTAACAGCTGTGCAACCACTTTCATCTCTCACCTGTCTGTCTCTCATTCCAGGAGGAAAACACCCCAGAGTAGGGCAGAAAGAGTCACATTGTGTGGGAGGCTGCCTGCCATTCAGCTCCTCACCCCTTATGTGGAGAGCATCCTGATTGAGTGTCTTACTGACCACGACCAAGCCCTCGACTGATTATACAGGCTGCTCTCGACTCATTGTGCCAGGAACCCCAACAGAAGGCTGTCCTCCTTGACTTAACTAAGACTTGCTGACAAGCATGACAAGCTTCCTGGATTTCTGTCTGTGCTAAATGGCATGGCAATGCAGCAGCCTGTGAGCCTGATTTTTCTGGCTAAGGGCAAAGTGCAAAAAACAAAGGAAAGACCAGGCAGGGATGCTGTGAGCATCCAGGTAGGCTCAAATTGAGTGAGCACTATGACAGCAAGTGAACAAGCTGGGCATGAAGCCAAGTCCAGTCTATGAGTTAGGTCTGTGTTCCTGATTTATGCAATGTCCTTGCAACAGAATTACTATGTTAGTGGACGTGGATGGGGCAGGCCAAGGTGCAGCTTTGAAGTGCAGAAGCCTACTTTAAGTGGAGGTTCTTGGAGGCTGCATATATGGGATGCCAATGTGGGTTACGTGTGGCTGATGGCCATACAGCATGCCCTGAGATATTGGTGCCCAGTGTACAACATGGATGTCCTTTGGAGCAAGTAGTGAGCTGAAGTTGCCAGGCACTAACTCTGATTTCCATGTTGAGAATTTTAAGTGTCAATCTTGTTCAGCACGTTTGGTTAGTTAGGAAACTGAATATTTAATGAGGTGAGTTGTAGCATTAATAAGCTGTTTAAAAAGCAACAATCCCCTTTAATTGGGAACTTGCTGCTGCCTAGTGAGAAGCTCACCCTGACCATTGGCAACTGTGTCAAAGATACAGTGGTCATTCCTGACTTTGGGATAGGCCTCACCGAACTTCTTGAGCGATTCCACCACAAATCCCACCGTCATCCAGGTCGCTGTAAGATTCTACATATTGTCTTTGCAACCATTAAGGTCATTATTAACATCATTGTAACCATTATCACTGTTACTGCCATCATCACCATCTCCCTACATGAAACTCTGAATCTCACAGTTCAAGGTGACCTGGACCTCAGACTCAAAATCCTGATCTAGTCTACTTGAGTACAACACAAGGGTGATGACATTGTACTTTATCTGGCTTAATTGTTCTTCATCTTGTTTGATGTAGTATTGTTATGGCTCTCCCACATCCGATATAATTGTACTCAGTCTCACTTCTTGACTTGTATAAAATCAAACCTTTCTGTTTCTCTTGAATGTCCGTTTGGGCATTCTAACAAGTTTGTGATTCATCTGTTTGTCTGATGACTATGGTTTCTGGCTTCTTGTCCCTTAGCAAGGCTTCTTGCACCGACTTTAAGTTTGAATGAATTTTTGCCCTTTGGAGTTGTATTTGTATCTCCTGCTATTTGCTGTGGCATTTCCCTGGTTGTTTTACTTGCTCATATTCTTTAGAAGTTATCTGTGACCTGAGGTTGTGTTCTAAAAATTTTAATACCCTCTCCAATTACAGTTCTGTTGGTGAGTACTTATTATTCAACGGTGCTGCTCTACACTGATTACTGCTATTTCCCAGTCTTTGGATATTTATGCACCATTGACTTTGCAGTTTTGGAAGCTCTTTCTGTCTCTCTGTTTGACTGAGGATAGAGTGAAGAACTTGTTACCTTGTAGATAGTTGCCTCCTAAATGAACTACCTTTTCACGAGTTGAGATCCATTGCCCAATACTAATTCTTGCAGGAATCTGTGTATGGCAAAGGTCCTTTTCAGTGATCCCATCACTGAGTGATTGATTGAAGTCTTGGCAGTTTGATCCATCTTGAATAAAAGTCAACTCGAATTAAATTCTTTTTCCCTTTGAAATCAAAGAAATCTATTAGTGGCCTTTTCAATAGCCTTTCTGGAAATCATAGAATCCCTACTGTGTTGAAGGAGGCCATTCAGCCCATCAAATCCACAGTGACCAGTTGAAGTGCATCCCATCCCCCTAACCCTGCATTTCCCATGGTTAATCCACCATTTCTGGAGACTGTGATCAATCTAGCATGGCCGATCACCAAACCTGCGCATTCTTTGGACTGTGGGAGGAAACCAGAGCACGCAGAAGAAACCAAAGCAGACCTGGGGAGAATGCGTAAACTCCATAGAGGCAGTCACCTGAGGGTGGAATTGAGCCCAGGTCCCTGGTGCTCTGAGGCAATCGTGCTAGCCACAGAACCACTGTGCCACCCCATTTTTTTTCTTGATTAAATAATTGGCTTTGTGAGTGTTTGCATGTGTTTGACACACATTTGGCTTCGCAAAAAGTAATTCTGTATATCTTTTGAAATGCCTATCATTAAAATAAATTGGTGTGCTTTTGTTCTGCACTTTGTGATACTTAGATGATTCCCATGGAGTTTCTGCAGGATTCATATTTACATCAACTTTGAAATAAACATCCTAGAGCCAGAAACCAATAAATCTTCCACTATTGTCTAGTGTTGTTTCTGCTCATGGCTCCCTTTCAGCATTTGACCTACTGGACTAGATTTCAACCTGCACACAGAGTTGTCTGACTTTTGTATTAACTTTGTCAGATTTTTGAGCTGCACAAATTTCTGAGTATTCCCTTGGTTGCTAATAAAGTTATGGTTATAGCTGTTGAATTGCATTCTAATTCCTGAACAAGACTACGATCTCCTTTACCTGCTCAATGCACTGCTGCTGTTGACAGTGCATCTGCCATTGCTTTCTGTAACATTGATCATAGTCACATCTCATTATATTAAGCCTGAATCTTCGAATGGGTAGAGGCATTTTTGAATTGTTTCAATGAGAATCGTGATACTAAAATTTTGTGGACCTTCTAAACCTAGAATTTGCATCCGATGAGGTAGTCTGCAAACCTTTCACTCCTCCGTGTAACTGCTAATGTTTCCTTCTGTCTGGTTGTGTACCTTTGTTTAAACCTCGGTCAAACCTGTCAATGTAAAATAGACCAGTTTTCATATTCCATCAGTTTATGCTTGAATAAGGACTGTTACCAGTCCTGTGAATGCTATGTCAGTAGTTGCTACACTAAATCAGCCTAGATTATTATGTGCTAAGGCACCAGTGTTAATTAATTGCTCTTGAATCATGCCAAAACTGTAGACCTGACACTGATACTATTGCTGATAACAAGGTGTGGAGCTGGATGAACACAGCAGGCCAAGCAGCATCATAGGAGCAGGAAAGCTTGACGTTTCAGGCCTAAACCCTTCATCAGAAATGGGGGAGGGGAAGAGGGTTCTGAAATAAATAGGGAGAGAGGGGGAGGCGGATAGAAGATGGATAGAGGAGAGGATAGGTGGAGAGGAGGCAGACAAGTCAAAGAGGCAGGGATGGAGCCAGTAAAGGTGAGTGTAGGTGGGGAGGTAGGGAGGAGATAGGTCAGTCCAGGGAGGACGGACAGGTCAAGGGGGCGGGATGAGGTTAGTAGATAGGAGATGGGGGTGGGGCTTGAGGTAGGAGAAGGGTAGAGGTGAGAGGACAAACAGGTTAGGGTGGCGGGGACGAGCTGGGATGGTTTTGGGATGCAGTTGGGGGAGGGGAGATTTTGAAGCTTGTGAAATCCACATTGATTCCATTGGGCTGCAGGGTTCTCAGGCTGAATATGATTTGCTGTTCCTGCAGCCTTCGGGTGGCATCACTGTGGCATTGCAGGAGGCCAAGGATGGACAAGTCGTCTGAGGAATGGGAGGGGGAGTTGAAATGGTTCACGACTGGGAGGTGCAGTTGTTTGTTGCGAACTGAGCGCAGGTGTTCTGCAAAGCGGTCCCCAAGCCTCCGCTTGGTTTCCCCAATGTAGAGGGAGCCACAACGGGTACAGCGGATGCAGTATACCACATTGGCAGATGTGCAGGTGAACATCTGCTTGATGTAGAAAGTCTTCTCGGGGCCTGGGATTGGGGTGAGGGAGGAGGTGTGGGGACAGGTGTAGCACTTCCTGCGGTTGCAGGGAAAAGTGCCGGGTGTGGTGGGGCTGGAGGGGAGTGTGGAGCGGACAAGGGAGTCACGGAGGGAGTGGTCCCTCCGGAAAGCAGACAAGGGTGGGGAGGGAAAAATGTCTTTGGTGGTGGGGTCGGATTGCAGGTGGCGGAAGTGTCGGAGGATGATGCGTTGGATCCGGAAGTTGGTGGGGTGGTACGTGAGGACGAGGGGGATAATTTTTTGGTTATTATTGCGGGGACGGGGTGTGAGGGATGAGTTGCGGGAAATGCGGGAGACACGGTCGAGGGCGTTCTCGACCACTGTGGGGGGGAAGTTGCGGTCCTTGAAGAATGAGGACATCTGAGATGTGCAGGAGTGGAATGCCTCATCCTGGGAGCAGATGTGGCGGAGGCGAAGGAATTGGGAATAGGGGATGGCATTTTTACAGGAAGGTGGGTGGGAGGAGGTGTATTCCAGGTAGCTGTGGGAGTCAGTGGGCTTGAAATGGACATCAGTTTCTAGGTGGTTACCCGAGATGGAGACAGAGAGGTCCAGGAAGGAGAGAGAAGTGTTGGAGATGGTCCAGGTGAACTTCAGGTTGGGGTGGAAGGTGTTGGTGAATTGGATGAACTGTTCGAGCTCCTCGTGGGAGCACGAGGCGGCGCCGATGCAGTCATCAATGTAATGGAGGAAGAGGTGGGGTTAGGGCCAGTGTAGGTACGGAAGAATGATTGTTCCACGTAACCTACAAAGAGGCAGGCATAGTTTGGGCCCATGCGGGTACCCATGGCCACCCCCTTTGTCTGTAGGAAGTGGGAGGAATTGAAAGAGAAGCTGTTGAGGGTGAGGACGAGTTCGGCTAAGCAGATGAGGGTGTCAGTGGAGGGGGATTGGTCAGTTCTGCGGGACAGGAAGAAGCGGAGGGCCTTTAGGCCATCTGCATGGGGAATACAGGTGTATAGGGACTGGACGTCCATAGTAAAAATGAGGTGTTGGGGACCAGGGAATTGGAAGTTCTGGAGGAGGTGGAGGGCGTGGGTGGTGTCACAGATGTAGGTAGGGAGTTCCTGGACCAAGGAGGTGAAAATGGAGTCCAGGTAGGTGGAGATGAGTTCGGTGGGGCAGGAGCAGGCGGAGACAATGGGTCGACCAGGGCATTCAGGTTTGTGGATTTTGGGAAGGAGATAGAAGCGGGCGGTGCGGGGCTGGGGAACGAAGAGGTTGGAGGCGGTGGGTGGGAGGTCACCTGAGGTGATGAGGTTGTGGATAGTTTGGGAGATGATGGTTTGGTGCTCGGGGGTGGGGTCATGATGCAGGGGGCGGTAGGAGGAGGTGTCGGAGAGTTGGCGCCTGGCCTCAGCAATGTAGAGGTCAGTGCGCCATACTACAACTGCGCCTCCCTTGTCCGCGGGTTTTATGGTGAGGTTGGGATTGGAGCGGAGGGAGCGGAGGGCTGCATGTTCTGCAGGGGAGAGGCTGGAGTGTTTGAGAGGGGTAGAGAGGTTGAGGCGATTGATGTCTCGACGGCAGTTGGAGATGAAGAGGTCGAGGGAGGGTAGGAGGCCTTGGGGTGGTGTCCAGGAGGAGAGTTTGTGTTGGAGGTGGGAGAAGGGGTCAGTAGAGGGAGGGTTAGATTCACGGTTGAAGAAGTAAGCGTGGAGGCGGAGGCGGAGGCGGCGGAAAAACTGCTCAATATCCAAGCGTGAGCGGTGTGCGTTGATATGTGGGTGGAGGGGGACAAAGGCAGCCCTTTACTGAGGACTGACTGTTTGTCCTCAGTAAGGGGGAGGTCTGGGGGGATGGTGAAGACTCGGCAGGGCTTAGTGTTGCTGTCTCCTCTGGAGCTGCTGGCTGTGGAGGCAGTGGGCGGAGCGTTGTCAGCGTCAGCTGTGGGCGGAGTTGCGTCGGCGTCGGCACTGGGCAGGGTTGCGTCGACGGTGGGTGGAGTTGCGTCTGCATCGGCGGTGGGCGGAGTTATGTTGGCCTTTTCTCAAATAACATCTTATGGATTAGGTAAAACTGACTGAGTTTTGGAATAACCCTTTCCACTTGATTTATAATGAACAAGAAGTACTGTACACTATGTCTGGATTTCAGTGCCAAAGCTCACTGAAAGTACCCATTTCTGTGGTTCCACTGTGGTGCCTCACTCTTGTCAATTTGTCTTAGAAAGGTCATTGCCATTCTTAAGAATTGGCATTTAGAGCCAATTGTGTCGTACCTTTAGCATGTCACCTGATCATATTCATTTTTTGTTTTCCCATGTGCTTAGATGTCATCCATATGCTAACTGGTTCCCTGTTTCCCTTCCAGGAATCTAGACTTTGTCCTTTAGAAAATGCCTGGTGCAGAGGTGATCAAAAATGGTAGACATTTTTAGCAATAGTGCTCAAATGGTATAATAAATGTAGTCAGTAATGTTGACTGTTGGTCTGAGGGTATCTGGCAAAACTCAGCATTGCCAATTTGGCCAAAAATATTGTAAAGAGATGAAATATAATGGATTTCAATCCTAACTGTTTTGTTTAGCTGAGTGAAGTCCATACAAAATCGTAGTTCTCCATTTATCTTGGGAACTGTTATAAGCCTTGAGCACCATTATGTAGGTACTGTCACTGATGATATGACCCAACTTTCAACCATGCTGTCCAACTAATTATACTTTTCCCATCAAAGGATGAGGAATTTTCCTGGCAGTGTACAGGCTGATAGCCGTAGCATCTTCTTAAACTAATTGATAATTCTAGTTCCAATTTGCCTAAACCTTTGAATAATTTTTGGAAATCATTCCAAAATTCCCTCCTGTTTTAATTCTGAAGTATTTTATTCATTCCCTGTAAGAAACCTAGACAAATACGTTACTGGTCAATGATGAAGTATTCTGATTCCTTAGTATCTATGATGTTTCTCTGACATTTTGTCCTCTGACTAATGTTATGATCTCAACTAATGATCATACTGGACAAGTTTGATCTCAGAGTGAAACATGGCTTTATGGATCACAAATTTTAGTTTTATACTTTGGTTACCTTGGGGGTCCAGCACTGAACATATTCACATGAAGCTGCTGAAATTCTTTTAACAAAAGAACACAGGTTTATGACACAATATAGAAAAAAGCTAAATAATGCAAAATCTTAACACAGATAACAAAAAAGTTCAACATTTTTTCCAGTAATCTGTTTGACAGTCACTCAATCCCAGTGAAGGATCACTTCTATCTTAACATTTTAATTTCCAACTGAACTGATGATAATGATGCAAGCATTTTCTTTTGGTAATTTTTCTGTACATTCACCAGATGTGATTTTTTTTTTTACTGGCTCTCCCCAACTTACACAGACATCAGCTTATTTCACTGGCTAAACACTTCTTAAACTTCTTTCTAATTCAGAAGTCCTGAACTGTCAGAAACTAAACTGCTCTTCTGCGAGTATGAAACTATATTTTGCAACATGAAACTGTTTATGACTCCAGTCTATCTCACTGCATGTCATGAAACTTCAAATTTGTAAATATTTTGTCAATTAATCCCTTAGATAAGTCCTTCTAATTTAACTTAGGTCATATGCTTTATTAGAAATAATATTTGAACTCAACATTCAAGTTAACTTCCTGATTGCTTAAAAAGAAGTCACCTTAACAGAACACAAAACAAGCAAACATTCATCTCTACTTTAAAATCCAAATTCTCAACTGATTTAATATAAACCTAAATTGCAGTAAGTTTCATTGTGATTTTCCATGAGCCTGAATCTGTACCTCCTGGATTTTCATGTTAGCTGATCTGACCATTACAGACTTCAACCATGGTAAGCGGTCTGTCAGCATCGAAACAGATGCTGCTGTGGCTTCACTTTCTGTTTCAAACCCTTATACCTTCAATTTGATGATCCAGAATCTATCTTGACTCTATTTGATGTTCCTCAGAAATGTTGTCTTTCTCTTCCACTGTGTATCTTTAAAATCTTGAATTGCTTCCTGTTGCTTGATTTCTATTTCTCTGGAAATTTTCCTGCTGGCAGGCCTCTTCTTCATTTTTGAGGTCATGAAGATTCTGTTAACTTACAATATTTTTTAAAGTATTCCAACTGACCACATTAATAAGACTCAGCTCACCCTGTTGGATATTCATTGTGCTGTGATTCTGTTTGGAACATTATCCTGAAAACCTGATATGGTCAATGATTTTGATTCTACTTTAGTCTTCTGGCAGGCTTTCAGGAGGATGACATACCATTTTTGGGCCAACGTATCCAATCGTATCAGAAGAATCTCTGATATTTCATCATAGAACTGACTGATTTGGGTCATGATTTCTGCCTGCAGGGTGAATTGGATTGCCTGAACCAATGTCAGATCTTCCTTTATTTGAAGAAAGCCTGATGCCTTCTCATCCCTCACACTGACTACTACACAACCTCTAATTAATTCATCCTTCAAAGCTCTGTACCTGCAACTTCCTGCTAGATAACATAAATCTGTTATAAACTTCAATTGATTCTTCCAAATGATCAGTGGATTGATCTCCCTTGTTCTTTCATTAAATTGATTTTGCAACTACAGTACACATGAATACTTTAATCAATGCATAATAATCCATAGCATTTTCTTCTTTCCTTTGTCTTCCCAGAACATCATTAGCTATTTGACCTATAGCATATGAAAATATTTTGACTTGCATGGCACTGCGTCATCACATGTAAGTCTGAAGCTATTCTATAACACTAAACTGCTGCTTCAGAGCTTCTGACCTCATTGCAATCTCAATCCTTGAGATAATGGCTAGATGTCTACCAGAGCTGCCATCCCCAGTGACTACCTTGCTTGACTGATACTGAAAAATACTTGGGTTTTCCTATTTTACCGCCAAATTGTTCTAATACTGTATTTTACGCTCCAGAATTTTGCCAGTTCGTGGGTAGGCTTTGAAGTCTTCAAAGGTCTGTTTTTTCTTGCACTTTAGAGCCTTCCCTCTCTGTATCATTGTAATTGAAGTTTTCTGAAGTCTTGTCCTGTTCCTGAAATCATCCTGCATCGTCAAAGTCTTCCCAGCTCCGAATCTGACTTAAGAGCCTTCCCATTTCACCTGTGTGTTTCAGACTCTTCAGATTGTGGCTCTAGAATATTTTCCCTCTAGCTGCCACAAGACTTTATTTTGAGCCTTAAATCAATACTGCTGCTGCACAGGGCTACAAATCTGGGGTATCTCGGGCTATGGTGTTTGTACATATGCTGTCACTGAGGTTGCTAGTTCCTTCAGCCCCTTATAAACCTTTATATTTCTTTATTGTCATCTGCACATAGTAGGTTCTCAAATACAGCTGTTTAGTGTCTCCTCTGTCGCTGCTGTCAGATTAATGTGATCAGTTATATCATCACGATTTAAATGTGTCTCATTTTACAAAGTTCAAATTTGCATTTGTACTCATGAGATTTTGGTGGTGGCAGGTATTAGTAGGGTTCTTGAAAGGGGCAGGGAGGGAATGAGTTACTCTTGCCTGGAGCTGGATGTACAGAATAGGCCTAATGCTCTTTTTCTGTATTGCAACCATTGTATGTTTCTTTGAAATTATACTATATGTAGAGATTGGACCTTTCCAGCTTTTACCTCAGACTTTTGTTTCAAGTTTAAAGCTTGAGTAATTCATGGCAAAATCTGGGAATAGTTAGCAAACTGGTTGAAAATTAGGAAACAATGGAACTTTGTTCGTTGATGTTGGAAAAGTAAGGAGGGAATGCTAGGTGAATTACCCCTGTACTACTTCTGATTTACATTGAAGTGTTAGGTGCGGAAAGCCAGGTCATACAAAAAGTGCCAAACAGGGGAATGCATCATTGAAACTAAGGATGCAGCCAATGACAACATTTAAGTAAAATGTATCAGCAAAACAGCGACAGAAACTCGAGCAATGTGGTGGGATCAGAAGTACCATCTTTTCAACGGGATACCAAACCGAGGCTATTCAAGTAGATGTGAAATATTCCACAGCAGAAGGCAAACTATAGGTTCTCCTGATATTCTAGCCAACATTACTCATTTGACCAATATTACCAAGAACTGATCAATAATTTAATTTTTTGCAATAGCGATTACACTTAATAGCAGTTAATTGGATAGAACAAATTCTTAGGCATGTCAAGACCATGAAAGGCACGATATAAATGGAATTCTTTGTTTTCTTTATTTATGAGGCTTTGCTGTTTTTAAATGTAATATTTTGGGGCCTTCATTACAACAATACCTGCATGTCAAAAGAAATTCATTGGTTGTGAACAGGTACTGAATGTCCTTGGGACACATTAAGGATATGTACAAATGCTATGCAAATACTTTCTTATTATTTTTTCTCAAATTTCAATTGAAGTAGGACAATTTAAGTTCATATTTGCTTAAAATATTTTATTGAAATGCCCATATCTGATATATAACTGGAATATCTATGTGCCTGAAGCTCAAATAAGAACAAATAATTACATTACCTTTATTATAAAATCAAAAATATAAATAATTAAACAATTCATTTTAGGTTTTCAACATTCAGAAACTGGAGATGGCAGGTTTAAGTACATGTATATATAAATGATATAATATTGTATTCCAGAAAGCGCAAGGCATTTTGACATGACCTAAGTGTTGAAACCTAAGAATAACTGTAACTGAAAATGTTTCGTCACAGTAACAAAGCAAATGTTTGTAAATGTGATGGAAACACTAAGACTATCTCTTGACTGAGATATTTCAAAGTAATTATTCCAGAAGTGCATTGTTGGATTCTATGTTTCTGATGAATATCACACAGTAGAAGTGATGAAAAAGCAAGGAATTTTAGGATGGAAGTAACCAAATGTGATAAAAAAACCTCTGTTTCCATTTATTTCTATTGGTTTCCATGACTTTCACAGGCATATGCAGGTCAACTTTTTCTTAATGGTGGATGCAATACAATATGCAAAACAAACGCTGTATCCATACTGCATCCCAAGCATATTTGTAATTAGATATATTTTACAAAATCAAAACATAGAAGCTGAACCAAAGAAAGAGAGCTGAATAGAGTGTCCAGAAGGTGATCAAAGAAATAGGTTTCAAGGATAGTCTTAAATGAGGAAATAAGTGATATATCCTTGCACAAAGAGATAAGTACAGTAGCATTCAAATGTTTATCCACTGATGTAATTTGGAAACTCATACATAAATGAAGGTCATTAACCTATCTTTTAATGAAATTAGGTTAAAATTTAAGTTTCAGAGATAGTGGGAACTGCCGATGCTGGAGAACCTGAGATAACAAGGTGTAGAGCTGGATGAACACAGCAGGCCAAGCAGCATCAGAGGAGCAGGAAAGCTGACATTTCGGGTCTGATTTCTGAAAAACGGTCCACCTTATTATCTAAAATTTAAGTTTCATGTCTTTGCCTGGCTAACTGCTTGAAGACTTAACTGAGTTTAAAATGTCAATTCCTGCATCAAAAGGAAGACAGTTCATTTAACATTAATTGATCCAGCAATACAGACATAAAAATTGTCACACGGTTCTTCAGCACTATGCTGAATAGAATAATCAACTAGGAAACTCCTCTACAAAGTTAGTGATCAAAGCCGCGATTACAACTTCCCATTCTGTCTAAACATTGGCCAAAATATACAAAACCAGGAATTGCTGGAAAAACCCAACAGGTCTGACAGCATCTATGGACAGAAAACAGAGTTAACATTTCGGGTTCAGCAACCCTTCTTCAGAACTGATTGTAGCTAGGAAAAGGTTAGTATGTATGCTCGAGAAGGGGTGGGGGTGGGGGAGGAGTAAACAATAGGTATAGATGGAGCTCAGGGAGAGAGAAAAACACTCGGGCAAGCAAAGGAATGGGAGAATAAATATCTGCTGATGGGGACCGTTAGATGCTGACAATGAGTTGTTTGTGGTCGCGGCCTATGTGATGACAAGGCCCGATGTATGGGAGTTGGGGTAAGGACATAGGAGAAAGTGCTCAAGACTTAAAATTATTGCACTCAATATTGCGTATAGAAGATCACAGGGTTTTCAAGTGGAAAATGAGGTGTTGTTCTTCCAGCTTGTGCTGATCTTTGCTGGAGCTCTGTAACAAGCTTGAGATAAAGATGTTGGCCAGGGAACATGGTGGTGTTTTGAAATGGAAGACAATCGAAAGCTCAGGTTCATTTTTGTGGACAGAATGTAGGTGTTCTGCAAGGGGTTTACTTAGTCTGCACCTCACCTCCCCAATGTAAAGGAGACCATACTATGAACAGTGAATATAGTACTTCGCCCAATCTAGTCAACTGCAATCTGCTGTGCCAGTCTTTTCAGCCTGAGGTTCACATCGCCATTCATACTCACTGCCCAATATAACCTCTTTCCTGCTGTGAAGAGTCTAGTCTTTCCCCACGATCTGGATGAAGTGATCGCTCTCATCAAAGAAAGGCAATTGTAGTTTGTCACGATTAACGCACTTCCCACTCATGTTCCCAGCCAATAGCTGCGTCAGGTTACTGCCATGCTCAAAAACCCTCATCAATACCCCAATGATCTATTGCAGACATCATTGAAAATGTGTACCCTTCCCAGTATTTCCCAATAGGCTTTCCTGCACAAATCCCATTCCATCACAAAACACTGCCTGCTCACTCATGTTGAGGCGCCAGAATGCCAAGACCAGCTGTATACCCTCAATCCAGCCCTTAATCACTGGACTATAAGGTGTTCCTGGTCTTCCTTCAAATCTGTCAGCTTCATAGTCATCAGTGAGTAGAATATCCAACCAGGAGTACTGCTTCCTTCCTCCAAAGCATCAAGGAGATGCACATAGAGAGCCTTTACCTGGACTTGATCTCAAGATCTAATCTCCTTCACCAATGCCTGAGCCTTCAGTGATCCCAAAATGCCTTTAGCATCCTTCGTGGAACTTGTCAGTTTCAACTCCTCACCCATCTGCCGCATCTCAAAAACCTAGGTCTCAGCTCCCCACTCTATAACTGGATCCTCAACTTCCTGATCCATAGACCACAATCAGTAAGAATAGGCGACAACGCCAGTGCCCCACAATGTGTATTCCACTCTGTACTATATTTCTTGTACACTCATGACTGTGTGGCCAAATTCTGCCCCAACTCAATTTACAAATTTGCTGATGACACCATTGTTGTAGGTCAGATCTCAAATAACAACGAGACAAATTACTGGAAAGAGATTGAGTGCTTCATGGCATGGTATAAAGACAACAATCTCTCCATTAATGTCAGCAAAACAAAAGAGCTTGTCATTGACTTCAGGAAGCAGAATGGAGGGGTACACCCCTATCTGCATCATTGGTGCTGAGGTGGAGATGGTTGAGAGCATCAAATTCCTGGGAGTGATGATCACCAACAATCTGTTCTGGTCCACCCACATATTCATGATGGTCAAGCAATCACAACAAAGCCTCTAGTTCCTCAGGAGGCTAAGGAAATTCAGCATGTCCACAAAGCACTCTCAATAATTTTTATAGATGCACCGTAGAAAGCATCCTATCTGGATTCATCACAGTGGTATAGCAATTGCACTTTGCAAGACCACAGGAAAATACAGAAAGTTGTGAACAGAGCCCAGTCCATCATGCAAACCAACCTTTTATCTATTGACTCCATCTATACTTTCTGCTGCCTCTTGAAAGCAACCAGCTTAATCAAAGACTCCTCCCACCCCAGTTATACTCTCTTCCACCCACTTCTATCAGGCAGAAGATATATAAGTTTGAATACGCGTACAAACAGATTCAAGAACAGCTTTGTCCCTGCTGTTATCAGACTTTTGAAAGGACTTCTCAAAAGTTAATGTTGATTTCTTTCTCTCTGCACCTTCTCTGCAGCTGTAACACTGTATTCTGCTCGTGATTCTGTTACCCTGTCACATTTTGTATGGTACAATCAGCCTGTATAGCACACAAAACCCTTATTGCTGTGTCTTGGTACATGTGATAACAACAAATCAAAATCAAACTCAAACCTTATTTGCCATGGCTTGATACCTGTGCTGTTTAATCCTGCCATTATGCCAGAAATGTAACATGTGACTTGAACAGAGATGCCTCAAATATCATGAAGCAGGGATTCTCTATTACACTATCATCAGGTATTATAAACATGTAAGGAAATTAAAGTTAAGTAAGGAAGCTTTTAGCAGTACATTCATGAGATGAAACCTGTGGGTTACATTGGGCTGAGAAATCCTTCCACCAAATACATCCTTTATTCCAGTGAGAGTCCACTTGACTGCTACACTGCCGTCCACCACCATATACCAGTGGAGGTCCTTTTACCCCAAGACTGAAATTCAAGGAAACAGGGTTTTAAGATTGCCTTGCCCTCATTCAATAAGTATCAGGATAAAAAAGGGAAAAACATTATATCAAACAATGCATCGAAGTCTTGGATATGAAGGGAAAGAACACATGATTCAAATTTACCCTTTCGTCCTTTGACTGTGATCATTCTAATTCCCTTTTAAATGCCTTAATTAAAGCTGCCTCCACCACACCCTCAGCAACAGCATTTCATGCTTTAATCATTTAATGAAGATACAAATCGAATCAGGACAGGGCCCACTCAGCCCCATGAACCTTCTCCATCATTCAGTATTATCATGCCTGATCTGATTAGTCAACATTCCCAACCCAACCTCTAGCTGCTGATTAGATCACCTGAGCTAGCTAATCATGCTGTGAGGCAAATTTTCTTATATTATTTTTCTATACAGTCTGTCTGTATGTTCAATCTCTGACACTGTCCATTCTTCAGCAAATGATCAGCTTGATCAATCTAGTAAACATCACAAACATGCCTTGTTTTCCATGGCTAGTTTGATCAATTAACTAATTAAGAATTGCTGGTTTTCCCCGGAAAGAGGTTCATCTCTTCGTCTTAACAAACTTTGACCCCAGGCTTGGCTTGCTCATGGTGTTATCACATTTATGTTACCCAATCAACCGTATGATACTTACTCAGCACATTTCTCTGATAGTCATAACTTTACCTGATAAATGGACTACATTTTAACATCTGATTCACTGTATCTGTTTTCAAACATGATTTCAGTCATTTACTATGACATTTCTGTTGGTTACTGCAACTGATTAAGTTACAACACTTAATCTAAACAGACATGTTTCTTTAGCAAAACACAGAAATGTATTAAAACCTTTCTAATCATTAAGGCATCCCAGGATACATATCTTTTTTCTTCTCATTTTGTTTCATTTCATTTTGACTAACCCATCAAACTTGAGGTTAATACCTACATTCCACTGGAGACATCTTGGAGGTTGGATACTGACCTTGATATGGAAATATAGGTGAATTTTAAACACTGAAAGCACAAGGGTCCTTCGAAATATCGCCTACTATTTCTGCAAGCACTCATAATAAAAATGTTTGATGTGAATCCATTCTGGGATTGTAAATTGGTGTCAAATTCATAAGTGGGCTAATACAGAACAAAGACGTGCAAGGTAAAGGATTACATCTTAACTTCTAAGATATATATTGCAGATGATTAAAATTTATTGTTATTGTTATAATTAGCAACTCCCGATTGTGAAACCCAATATTGACAAATTGGACTTTAGAGCTAAAATTTATTTTTGGGAGTTAATTTTCTGACCTTCAGCCATACAGGGATCAGAAGTATCAATACTGCTTGAGTGCCTATTCTCGTATATTCTCCACAATTCTCACTCCTGTGGCAATGATGTTATTGGGAGTGTGATTAACATCAGGTATCCAGTTTGTGTTTTAGAAATTTACAGACAAGCATTCAAAAATGAAACTTTGTTTGCTTAAAAAGAAATGTAGATAGCAGCCCTATTCTTTTCCTTGGGGATATTATCACTTAGTGTATTGTCTCTCTATCAAAGACTGTCTTAAAAATATTCAAGTGTACACGTCAAGGTCTAAAGTCTGTTAGGTATAAACACTGCAACCTTTAGATATTATAATCAGTAGTTTGTGGCCAGGATTACACTTGTTAGAGATATATTACATTTTATAGACAATTTAAATACTTTTAGATGCATACGGTGATGCCACTGTTTTGTTCATTAAAGCTGACAAATTAAGAAGACCATTTATTTTTTTCCTTGCAATCTAAAAATGTTTCATCTCAGTTTATTTTCCAAATTCAGTGATTGCTTAAGTGACTGTACATGTCACCCAAGCTGATGTAATCAGTTGGTATATAACAACTGTAAAAACGTAGAATAGAAATATTTACCACTATTTACACAATGGTTTCTGCAGATAGGCAATGAATGTCATGCTTGCTAGCAACACCTCTCTCACAGTTTGCACGTTTTTAAACTATTATCAGAAGAATTAACAAGACAAAAGCATTGATTATATAAAACATGAAGCGATAAATATCAGGCATTACATCATCAGATTGTTAGCTCCACTGTTGTCCCACCAGAAAAAAAGTCTGTTTTAAAAAAAAATCAGAAGAATGATGGATTAACTTTCCCCAATACATAAATGTACATTAAAAGACAGTTCACTTTTTGGTCTTTGGTACAGTCTTTATCATATCGTTTTTTTGGTGTCCAAATGTCAGTCAGTTAAAATACACCTACAATAATGCAATTGAATGACTTACAATCTTTCATAATTAACAAAGAATAGTAATGAAAAATACATCCAGATGTGAAGATTATAATTTTGACAGCCATAAAGATGATTGTGAACAATGAACAATTTAGTGTGCAGCAAAATGAATGTGAGGGACTGAAGAGCAACCCATGATCAAAGAAAGACTCACACTTATATTGTACTTTTCACAACCACCAGAGGTCTCAAAGTGCTTTAACAAATGCAGTACTTTTGAAATACAGTCACTGGAACCACGGTTCCCAATTTGTGCTCAGCAAACTCCCACAGACGATAATTTGATAATGATTTAGTAATGTGTTTTTGCAATGTTCACTGAGGGATAAATATAGACCGACACACCAGGGATAATTCCAACATCTTGTTCAAAATACCATGGGACAGTTTTTAACTATCCAACAGGGTTCAACATGTAATCTGACATTTGTGTCTCTGACAGTACAACAATCCCTCAGCAGCCAACAATTATACAGGATAGATTTAATTTAGAAACAATTATTCAGTGTAGAATTAGTAATCACATGGAAAAATATTGTTTGATTCAAAAGAGTTGGCATTGATTTGTTAAGCGGGTAACAGGGAGGGTTGATGAGGGGAAGGCTGTTAATGTAGTGTACACATACTTTCACAGGCGGTCAATATAGACAACAGATTTGTTAGGAAAGTTAAAATTCATGGAATTTCAGGTTTGATTGAGGCATTCAAGACTTGCACTGTGGATTAAAAAATGGCTGAGTAATAGAAAGTAGCGAGTAATGGTTAACAAATGCAGAGAATGCTGAAGAAACTCAGTAGTTCTGGCAACCACTGTAAAAAGAGACAGAGTTAACATTTTGTGTCCAGAATGACCCTTCTTCAGAACTGGATAAGAGGATAATGGTTAATGGATGTTTTTCAGGCTGAAAGAAGGTTTATAGTGGAATTCCCCAGGGGTCAATATTAGGGACCCTGGCTTTCTCGATGAGTTGGACATTGATGTGAAGGGACAATTTTGAAGTTTCTATATAACACAAACCTTGGGAGAATTATAAACTGTGAGTAGAACTTCAAAAGTGTGTTTTTACATGAATGGAGAAGCTGATGAAGTTTAACGTGGCAAAGGGGGAGATTTTTTAACTCAGTGCAATGACAATGAATTGACATTATAAAATAATAGGTATTATGTACGAGGGTATGCATGGAACAGAGAGAATTGTGTGTATATGTCCATAGTCATTAAAGCTGGCAGAATAGGTGGAGACAGCTGTCAATAACTCATTCAGTGTTCTAAACTTCATTCATAGGTGCAGAGTGTACAAGAGCTGGGAGCTTATGATGAACTTATATAAGTTAGACCTCAATTGGAGCGTACAGTTTTGGGCACTTCACAATAGGAAAATTATGTATGCTTTGGAGAAAAATGCAGAAGACGTTTACAAGAATGACTCCAGGGAAGATTGGAGAAGTTGGGACTGGTTTCCTTGGAGAGGAAAAGGCTAAGAGGAGATTTGATAAAAGCTTTCAAAATTATGAGGCGTCTGGATTGTGTGGATACAAAGAAACCGTTCCCATTTGTAACTGGATCAAAAACCAAAGGGTTGAGTTTTCAAGATTTTGCAAAAAAGATGAGGTGAGAAAAAAATCTTTTTCACACAATGAGTAGTCTGGGTTTGGAATGCATCATCTGAAAGTGTGGTGGAGGCAGATTCAAATGAGTCTACCAAGGGGGCATTGGATGATTATTCAAAAAGAAACAATGTGCCAGCTAATGGGCAAATTTAAGGAGATTAAGGCGAAATCAAAATTTCAGATAGCCAATGCAGACAAGATAGGTTGAATGACTTCCTTCTGCATCTTAACAATTCTATGACTCAGTCAAGTATTAACCTTGACGTTGTACTCAGGTTCTGGAGTGGAACTTTAATATAGAATCTTGTGACGCAGACACACAAGTGCTACCAAAGGAGCCAAAACTTACATAGCCTGATGAGCAGGCTATTAAACATTGAATTGATATAGTAAAAGAAAAGTAAGCATGGGATTAACCAGGCACAGGATACAATTGCATGATGGGATGGTGGTGTCCCGGTAGTATCCATGTGTCGGAGCCAGGAGACCCAATTTCAAGTTCCACCTGCTCTAGAGGTATATCATAATATGTCTGAACAGGTTGATTCAAATATCTACAAATGCATGACACCAGAATATGTGGGGTTTTTTTTTAACCAACACTCTTAAAATAGCCAGAGGTGTGAGAGGCCTTGGAAATAATGTCAGAGGTATCAGAAGATGGCAATCCTCCCCAACTGCCATCATAGGATATTCTGAATGGCAGCAGCATGGTTGCACTGACTGAAGTGGGTAGCTAATTAAACTAATTATGGACCACTTTCTAAACCCTTTACAGCATTTTACCACCAGGAAGACTGTTGCAGCCACCTAGCAAGTTTCCAGTGGACAAATCCTCCACCAACAATGGCTGCTGTAACAGGGGTTCTCCCATCCAATTACAAAAGCTTGCCAACAGGCAGCTGGATGCCTAATTATCCTCATTATTCAAACATTTACTCTCTGTGAAGTACCAATTTTCTAATTACCGTTACATACTATACTTAATACACATCAACATTTCTTTGAGTTTGATGGCGCAGGGCAAAAAAGATCAAGGGAAAGCAGGAAGGTCTTATTGCACCAGAAGTGAACTGCCTGCATCTGTTAATATGCAAACAGTTTCTGCTACATGTCTCTCTACAGATAATTGACAATGTCAATGGAGAACTACTTCTGAGAATTAGCCTCAATGAGGAGGCAACTGGTGAAATGATATCTGTTGCAAACAAAACGGTAGATAACTGTGAATACTGTCCTTGTTTATGTCAAGTACAGTCCCTACCACTCTCAAATGCCTTCAGTTTCTGCCATGCTATCACAGAGGATACATGAAATATGACTTAATTTATAGTACACATGTGTATCAAACAAGTGACTCATGCATTATTTGGGAAAGATAATTCATCAATTGCATTATCCATTGAACTGCAACAGCAGTGAAACAAAATTCCCCAATGTCCTTACATTGCTGTCATCCCCAAAGCATAGGCATGTCATTGGCACCCACATTGTGATTTGCTCCTTGGACACAATGCCATAGCTTTTACAAATGGAAAGGTGTTTCACTTTAACAAGTTTCGATAGTCAGTGATCATGCTGTCCAACATCTGATTCCCAACAGTAGTCATGATGCTTTAACTCTAAGGCAATCATTTGTGAACACTGATCTCAACACAAAGGCAAACTGGTAGGGTGGTTCTGCTGAAAATAAAGCTATTTTATTCAGTCATGACTAATGGCATTTTATAGTAACTGCATACAGAAGCAGACGACACATGCAAGGTTCGTGCAACTTCCAAGATTATTGTAGAGCACACAATTAGTACATTGTAGAGCAGACAATTCGTAACTTTTAAGAAATGCTTCATTGGTCATGGCAGATCAGGATTGACATATAGCATTGCTCTACCAACATAGCCATGGCAAGACATGACACAGTGATGGTCAAGCCCAACAGGCAGAAAAATTGAAATCATATCTGACAACAAGCTGATATGCATTAACTGAGGGAGCAGTGTCAAAAGTCGATCTCCACTGCTGATGCCTTTCCAAAGATTAGGTCATATGTGCCACTATGAATAAAAAAAAGACTTGTGTATGATCCAAGTCAGTCTCTTCTAACAGAAAGGCCTTAAATGAAAAAATGTCTCAGTACACATTCTACATTAGGTATTGTTAGAGCAATCAAGTATACACATTTCTGAAAAAAATAGAGCTTAGACACAAAAATCCAATCATTTATAAGAACATTAGAAGAGACATAAAAGACAGGAGTAGGAGTAGGCCATTCAACTCCACAAGTTGATCTGCCCCAGGCTTCAACTCCTCTTTCACACTAGTTCGACTTCTGAACATTTCAAAATCTATCCATCTCTTTGTTAAATATTTTTAGTGACGTAGCCTCCAAAAATCCCTGGGAAAGACAATTCTTGACATATGCTACCCTCTGAGAGGTGAAATTCCTTCATGTCTCAGTTTAAATGAGTGTCCCCTTTTTATGTAACTATGTCCCCTAGTTTGATAGTGCCCCACTGGTGGAAGCATCTTCTTAACATCTACCCTACCGAAACATTTGAAATCTTGCATGTTTCAATAAGATCACCCCTCATTCCTCTAAACTGTAATGAATAAAAGCCTAACATGTTTGACTGTTCTTGATAAGTTAACTACTTCATCCCAGAAATTAGTGAATCACCTCCAATACTAATAGATGCTTTCTTAAATATAGGAACCAAAGTTGTACACAAGTACTCCAGGCATGGCCTCATCAACACCCTGTACAGTTGTAACAAGATTTTCCTATTTTTAAACTACAGCACATTGCAATAAAGGCCAAAATTCCAATTGCCCTTATAATTATTTGATACACCTGCATGCTAACTTTTTGTGTTTCATGCACAAGAACACTCAGATCCTTCTGTGCTGCCCTTTATTTGGAGTCCACTTAAATAATAGTCTGCCTTTTGGTTTTGTCTTTCATGCTGCACGTGTTCACACTTTCCTTCATTAAACTCCATCTGCCAAGTTTATGAATAGTTTGAAATAGAAGATTATTCATTGCCAAAAAGTGCAAACTACCAAATAATCATCAACAGCAAAAACAAAATTTCATAATATCTGTGATTAAGTAATGAAGTAACACCATTCAGTAATAACTCCAGCTCATTTGTGATATTTTTGCTACAACCACACCAAAATAAATTTGCATTGCATGAGATACAGAGAAGGACATGAATCAATGTGTCTTTCAATAGGCTTCATTTCTTACTGATTTCTTCCAATCTGGTTCATAGCTCATTTTGCATCAGTGAAGTAGCTTTGAAAATAAGCATTGGACAGAGAAGATTAATATTTTGAGTTGATACTCTTAAAAAAAATAGGAAAAACTAGATATGCAGAATCAGATTAAGGACAGCAGGCTTTGCACATCACATCTCTCACCAAAATATTCTTCTTTTCAGATTGCTAAAGAAAACCCAGAACATAACGTAATGCTGATAGTTCCATGAAATTCCTATATATTATCAGTTTTATTCCAAGCAATTGGGAAGATAAAATAAAACCGTTCATGAAGCAACTTTAACATAGAAAGGCATCCCATCCTGCAAAAGAGATTGTATAATAAAAGCAACAGTCACCAAGCCAAAGAAATATTGAGGTTGTTGACTTGCACAACCCAAGCTACAAATCTTTGCTAAAACCTTAAACCAAAGAGATATTAGAATGACAGACCAAAAACGTGGTTGAAAAGTTGCTTTTCAGGAGGGTCTTGAAGAAGCAGAGAAGTGAGCAGATAAATGGAGACACAACCCAGAGAGAGAAAAAGAGAAATATGAAAGGCATGGGTAAACAAGGAGATTATGGATAGTAGACCAAGTCAGAATAAAAGCTGATAAATGATAATAAGCGGTAAGAGTGAGAAAATGAGTTAGCTGTGCCGGATGCAACCCATATAATATGATACTAGGAGCAAAATTAGCTGCTCCTACTATCATCAGAGTCATTTAGACTCGAAATGTTAGCTTGCTCTCTCTCCACGGATGCTGCCTGGTCCACTGTGATTTCCATATAATACGAGAATGGAGGAGCAAATTACTGCAGATGCTGGAATCTGTACTGAAAACAACAAATGCAGGAGATCACAATAGGTCAGACAGCATTCATGGAGACAGACCAAGCTAATGCCAACTTATACCATAAATACTGCCCCCTCCACACTTCATATCAGCTCTGATGAAGAGTCATCTAGACTCAAATGTTAGCTTGCTGTCTCTGCATGGATGCTCTCTGACCCGCTTTGATCTCCAGCATTTGTTGTTTTAAGTAACATGATAATGGGCCTAGGAGAACAAAGGAACGGTTGACTATGCTAAAAGCACCCTGTGTCATAACAGAGTGATTCTATCGGCAGTTCTTTTAGTTTAGTGATTTCAGGAAGTTGATGGAGGAGATTAGCGTGCTGGGAGAGACAAGGTCATTGAGAAATTTAAACATGAAGATGACAATTTTAAAATACATTTTAAATAAGCCCTGAGAACAAATTTATATTTCTTTGCCAGTTCAGATTTAATTTGTCCAGATACAGTAACTGTCTGACAATAGGTAAAAATCCAAAACCCACAAAAGAGAAGGAATCTAACCATTACCGCTTGACATTCAATGGCATTACCATCACTGAATCTCCCATTATCATCATCATGGGGATTATCAGAGACCAGGTATTGAATTGGACCAGCTATTTAAGTACTGTGGCTACAAGTGCAGGTCAGAGGTAGGATTCCTGCAGTGAGTAAATCATCTCCTAACTCCCCAAATCTTGTTCACCACCTACAAGGCACATGTCAGGAGTGTGATGGAATACTCTCCACTTGCCTGGATTAACGCAGATACAACAACACTCAGGAAAACCAACACTAGTCAGGAAAAAGCCATCCACTTAATTGACATCACATCCAAAACAACATTCACCACTGATGCTCAATAGCAGTATTGTGTACCATCTACAAGATGCACTGCAGAAATTCACCCCGGCTCTTTAGACAGCACTTTCCCAACACACAGCCACTTCAATCTAGAAGGATACGGCCAGCAGGCACATGGGAACACCACCTACTCCAGATTCATCTCCAAGCCACTCACCATTCTGACTTGGAAATATATTACTGTAACTTAAGTGTTGCTGGGCCAAATCTTGTAACTTCCTCCCTAACAGCATTTTGGGTTTCCCTACAGCGCATGGGCTGCAGCAGTTCAAGAAAGCAGCTCACCACCACCATCCCCGGGGCAACTAGGGATGGGCAATACATCCTGACAAACCCAGAAATTCCAACATCCAATGGATGATTACATAAAAGTTATACAATCCATAGACTACTTTGTCCTTTCTTTTCATGTATATTTTCACAGAATTAAGCAAATCAAAAATGGGCAATCTGTTCTCCTATGGAAAGCCAGTGCACTGCACAATGAAGCATAATATCTGAGGAAAGTGTTGTAACAAAAGCTCTTAATTTGATTTTCATTTGCAAGGATGGGAAAGTCTCTGGATTTGGTCACACTCTGCTGTGGCTTTAATGAAGTTATGGCAGGAACTCTGCTTAGGCAGATAGACAAGGTTTCATCTACATTTTTGGCAAAACTGCATTGTTGGAATGAAACCAAGTATTAAGGAATCTATAGCCTAGGTTTTGTGTTTCAATTCAGTTCAGCATGTCCGAATAAATCTTATATCGACTACCAAATTCAGTTGAGCTACCACCAGCTGCATCTGATTACTGATGCAGGTATTTATTTACCAAGCTTTTCAGAGATGCTATTGCACACCTCTGGAGCAAGTAGGTTTTGAATTCAAGCCTCATGAAATGTCAAGAATTTAAGAAAACTGCTTTCACAAAGTCCCGCTAACTCGGTTAACCAAAAGTTGGGGGTATCCGTCTGTGGCACCAACAGTTAGTGTGGTTGATGGTGGATTAACTTATTTGAACATGCCCCTGATAGGATTTTTTAGTGACATAATATCAAACAGTTATTTCTTAACAATGTAGGCATGAGGTAGAAAACACCAAAAGACTGCTAGCTCAGAGGTCTCATCAACATCTTCCAGTTTCAACAGTTACTCGTGAACATCCTAGGTGCCTCTATGAAGCTATGCATTTCAACACCAAATCTGATAACTAACTTTCTAATGCATGATGAGACAGTCTGCAGATCTGTTATTGAGTTTTTCAATTGATCATTGTCTGAACATTGGATATTTGAATTAGTGTTGACACACATTTCATAAAATCACCCAGCAGTTAATTTCTTGCATAAGGAATGTATAATGTAACTTGATACAAAACTTCCATGTTACATTGTATCTATTGATGAATCTGTTAAAAATGTATTTCTGCTCATCTTTCTCAAGATTTTAATTTTTAATAAATAACATTGGAAAAAACTTCCCAATAGATTGCTTCATTGGAGTCTTTGTAACATCCATGTCCCAGCTATTGACTAAGAAGCATCATCCATTGCTGTGCCACTCTCCCACTGTCAATGCATTATTAACATGCCACAATGTCTACCCCTCACTTGCGATGCTTTTTATCTTTTGTTTCCTGCAGGTCCAAGTGGAATCTACATGGTATCTCTTATCAAGAAGGCAGTACTGCAAGACATCCACTCTTCCATCTCTGATGAAGAGAACATAGAGGCCTCTGAACCAGCACTGGCAAGACAGCCTCCTGCACTCCCCACCAGCTCAGATACTGATTCTTTGGTGGGCATGTTATATCAGGAGCACATGTTGGAGAGCACTTCAAGACCATGTCTCCGCAGCCAATTAAGGAAGAAACACCAAGTCATTGGTGGTCAGAGGACTGCAAGAGACCTGCTCTGCCCCAGGCAGGTGGGGATCTCATAGATTCAGCAACTTGGAACTTCACATAAATGCATAAGCAGACATAGGAGCATAGGCACATTGGGAGCTCTGGACGACTTAATACAATTGCTACAGGACTACAGCAATGCAGTTGAGACTGCGCTGCTTCAGATATGCAAGCATTTGGTTTCCTCCATGGACAGGTCGGCGGCTTTTATTTTCTACTCATTTGTGAGCTGTGGGTGTCGCCGGCTGGCCAGCATTTCTTGCCCATCCCTGGTTGCCCTTGAGAAGGTGGTGGTGAGCTGCCTTCTTTCAGCCGTATGGGCTGCCCCAGAGTCAGGACTAGCACCCTTAGTATTTAGATATGCACACAAACCTACACTCTATTACTCTATCCATCGGTATTCAATAGCAGCAGCAAGGCGACAAGGCAGCGAGAGACATTGGCCTCATTCTAGGTCCCGCTTCCTCACAAGACCAGTAGGCACCCTGCTGGAGGAAGAGCTACACACAGCAAACACTTCACGCCCTCACCCACCCCAAGAAGTCTCCTCTCAGGACACTCCGGAGATGGCTTAGCCTTCCACTTCCACACAGACTTTGATCTTCAGCTGTATGGGAGTTCAACCTAAAGAGGGCACAACTTCCTCTGGGCAGGACACACTCAGCATGTTTGGGCTCTCTAGATGCAAATACGCTGAGGGTCACCTGACCAAATCTCCAAAGTCAACTGGTTCCACCATAGCTCAGTCTCCTTCCACTCCAGCTGCAGACCTTGGGATTAAACCGAGATGTCACGGGAGGGAGAGGAAGAAAAGCTTCTCAGATTACGTAGGTGGCATGTGTTACTCGTTAGAGTAAGTAAGTATACACATTTGTAAATGTATGTTCATTTTGAACCATCAGCTGTGTGCCTGAATGTTTGTCTAGCTGTACCTACAGTTTTGAAAAATCCTTCCATCCTTAGTGTTACACAATATTCAGTGGTTCATGGTGAAATGCGGAGACCTACGGGACAATGTGCTGGCAATAGTTAACTGATAGGTGAATACTACTTTGGCAACTTGGCTCCAGCTTTCCAGGTAGACAAATATAGCAGGATTCATTTGTTGTCTTGCATGATATGGTCAGGAGTGTTTAGGACATGGACTTGGGCTGCACACAGTAAGCTAGTGCCTCAGGTTCACACAGCATTATTACTCATGATATGTTTCCAAATTCCTTTCAAGTCATGGTCCAGAGAGAACTAAAGATTTTATCAGTGGATCTGTGAGGGTATTTTATATTTGCAAATATGTTTTGTTTTGTTCGGGTAGCAGACGGTTTGTAGACAGTCGGTCGATGTGGTGTTTTATCGATTCCTGCTTTGGAAGAGGAACCAGTCTGACTCCAAACTGGGACACGGACAGATTCTGAATAGGGTCTTGCACCTGACATGCATTGTCTGACCTGGAATGTCACCTCTTCTTTACACTGATAAAACCTTTAGTTCTCTCAGGACTGTGACTTGAAAGGAAACCAGGGACTTACATATGCATATGAATCAATTATAGCCTTCTTACTGATTAAAGATTTAACAGCATCTTAGATTTGTTTAGTAAGTCCTCATCAATGAGGTAAACCTTTAATCTTTTACTTATAAATTCTGTGTTTGATACTACCTCCCTCATCAACACCTGAGAGGCTCCAAAAGCTTGTGATTTCAAATAAACCTGTTGAACTATAACCTGGTATTGTGTGATTTCTGACCTTGTCCACCCCAGTCCAACACCAGCACCTCCACATCCTGATATGTTTCAGCTTCAGTTTATGAATGTGTGTGTCATACGGTTGCCCTTTGAACAGGTCCTCACATCACTCAAAATTGAAGCCCCCTCAAATGAAGCACTTGCTCCACCCACTCAGGATATGGTCACAGTTATTTTCATTTCCATTGCACACTTGTCATTAACAACAGCAGTCATTTTTCATATGGTGTATCACAGGTTTAGTATTGTCAGAATTGTGGCACACCCACATGTAACATTCTCTTCCTGGTAGCCCTCCCTCTCAACACCATAGGCTTTGCACTTCCCTAAGTCCATACCCAACCTATCTAACTTCATCTGCCTGCTTTAGCCCCAAGCCCCAGGCATATCAAGTAAATATACCAAATCCAGTAGTGCACTGTCCTCCCACGGAATCCAGGGTGCTGCTTACAATCAATGCCCAGTCCCCGCCAAGCCAACATTAGCCCTTGTCTCCCATTCTGCATTGTTCTACCTCCCCCCACCCCCATTATATTGAGTTGGCCTTTTGGCATTTAAATAAATGATTTGGATGTGAACATAGGAGGTATGGAAAATAAATTTGCAGATAACACCAAAATTATGTAGCGAAGAAAGCTGCCTCAGTGTACAACAGGACCTTGATCAGATGGGCCGACAGGAGGATAGAGTTTAATTTAGATAAATGCGTGGTCCTGCATTTTGGAAAGGCAAATCCGGGCTGGACTTCTACACTTAATGGTAAGGTCATAGGGAGTGATACTGAACAAAGAGACCTCGGAGTGCAGATTCATAGTTCCTTGAAAGTAGCGTTGCAGGTAAACAGGATAGCGAAGAAGGCATTTGGTATAGTTGCTTGTATTGATCAGTGTATTGAGTATAGGAGTTGGGAGGTCATATTGCGGCTGTACAAGACATTGGTTAGGTCACTTTTGGAACACTGCGTACAATTCTGGTCTCCCTGTTATTGGAAGAGTGTTGTGAAACTTGAAAGGATTCAGAAAAGATTTACAAAGATACTGCCACGGTTTAAGTTTGAGCTATAGGGAGAGGCTGAATAGGCTGGGGCTATTGTCCCTGGAGCATCAGAGACTAAGCGGGACCTTATAGACATTTATAAAATCATGAAGGGCATGGATAGGGTGAACAGCCAAGGTCTTTTCCCCAGGATAGGGGAATCCCAAACTAGACGATATGGTGAGAGAGAAAATATTTAAGGGGCAATTTTTTCACGCAGAGGGTGGTGCATGTATGGAATAAGCTGCCAGAGGAAATAGTGGAGGCTGGTACAATTACAATATTTAAAAGGCATCTGGATGGATATACAAATAGGAAGGGTTTAGAGGGATATGGGCCAAATGCTGACAAATGGAGCTAGATTAATTTAGGATATCTGGTAGGCATGGACAAGTTGGACCGAAGGGTCTGTTTCCATGCTGTACAGCTCTGTGACTCTATGGCCCACTTCCCCTCTGCATTCCAGCATTCTGATTCCAGTGCCCACAATTACGTTCCCCAGTCTGCCTCCCACAGCACTAATCCCAATAACCACCTTGACTTTCAATGTACGGATCCTCAGGACTGTCTGTGGTCTACCCACTTGAGCAAGTTAGCTGGACAGCCCCAAAAGATGAGTGACCAGAACTCTGCCTGAAGAAGTTATTAGATGTTGCCCTTGACATACAGTGCCAGGACCCCCTGACTGAAGAGTGTCTTCCTGAACATGACGAAGGATTACTTCCTTAGACATTCACTGAATCACAGAATTTTTATGGTGCAGAAGGAGGCGATTCAGTCTACTGTGCCTGCGCCAGCTGTACCATTTCGGCCAGCTCTATTATCCAGTGCCAATCTCTTGCCTTTTCCTCATATTCCTGTACAACACGTTTCTAGGCAATGCATTCCATACCCTAACAAATCACTGTGTGAAAAGGTTTTCTGTCACATTACCTTTGCTTTGTTTGCAAAGACATGACTATCAGGCATGGTTGTTTGCTGGCAGCACATGCAGTCTCTTTCGTATGTGGACTGCTGGTACACGGTGCAGGTCTGAGATTGACGTGGCAAGACTGTGCACAGCTATATGTCCATTGCCTTTACTAATGACTGCTGGTAACCATGGTATACTGTCTGGTTTTGTACCTCCAAAGTGCAGCATTGAAGTGCAAAAGCATACTGTAAGTGGATAGAAGCTATGCTAAGATGATAGGGCAAGGCTAGTATGTGCCGGATGCCAATGTCCATGGACATGTAGTGTGTACGGTCACTGTCGGCCAATACAGTGGGACTGAGCTATTGGTGCTATGTCCAGGAAGGAGATGTAATACTGAGGTCAGGGGGCAATACTGGGAGATGAAGTTGTAATTCAAAGAGGTGTGTAAGATGCACAGTAATGATGGGTTTGACAGGGAGTGCAAGAAAAATACGAACATGATGATTTGGTGGAGTGATGGGGTGGGGGTGGTGGTGCGCGTGTGGTGGATGCTTGATTACCAGGTGAGCCTGCACTCACTGTGCTAGGCATAACCTGCACTCACTGTGCTAGGCATAACCTGCGTGAACTTTCATACTCATGCGGCTCTTAAGAATGCACTAGAAATGGATAATGGCTGCAGCCACACCTGGAATGGGTGGGGTAAGAGTGTTTTCTGTTTGAGCACTGGGGATGTATTTGTGAGTGATGTGAAGCCCTTCAAGAGATATTTGCATTAAGCAGGCACTTACATGGTACATGCTGAAAACATCTATAAAGATAGCGCCTGGCAAGTGTGTCCAGCTGCGTGGAATACAAATCCTGGTCACCAGCAATCTTGACCATTACATTAGTTATTACAGTTTGATCACAGTCATTTCTGTTAATCTTCAAACATTTGTTGCTCAAGTTGTGCTGTTGCACTCTAAAGGATGACAATTTCTCCAGAACTACCTTTCTCATGAACTTGCTGCATTTGTTCATTAAGCTCACCACAGAATGTTTAGGGTGAGATATTTTCAAACCAACATGTTCAGAGGTATCATTACATACCTTTGGAGAAATTGGGACCTGAACACAGGCCCCCTGGCTCAAAGAAGGGACACTACCACTGCACCACAACAGCCCAATGTTTACAGTTACTACTACAAACATAAATATCTTTTCAATAACATGATAAATATATTGCCTTGCTAGCACTGAAAATTAAGCATAAGTATGGAGTCTTATTCTGACAAATTTTGAATATTTCAGAGATTGTTAAACTTTCAGTCTTTTTAAAACAAAATTTTTAATTTTCCTTTGTTTCTTTTTTTGATTACTAATTCAATCCTTCGTTTCCCTCCTTTTCTTTTTTGTTCTATATCAGTTCCATTAATTCACCCTTCTTCTCAGTCCTTCCTATGTTGACTTCAGAAACCAAAATAATCACTGATTAAGGTCATAACCATAGTTACGAAAAATTAGCGAATGAAAATTCCATAAGACCTGATTCTCCAGTAGCTTTATCATCAGCTGGCATTTTCAGCAACATTTCAGCAACATCTGGGGCAGCATGGTGGCTCAGTGGTTAGCACTGCAGCCTCACAGCACCAGGGACCCAGGTTTGATTCCAGCCTCAGGTGACTGTCTGTGTGGAGTTTGCACATTCTCCCCATGTCTGCGTGGGTTTCCTCCAGGTGCTTTGGTTTCCTCCCACAGTCCAAAGATGTGCAGGCTAGGTGAATTGGCCATGCTAAATTGCCCATAGTGTTCAGGGGTGTGTGGGTTATAGGGATGGGTCTGGGTGGGATGCTCCAAGGGTCAGTGTGGACTTGTTGGGCCAAAGGGCCTGTTTCCACACTGTAGGGATTCTAATTCAGGCAAAAATCTTTTAAGTTGAGCTATGCTGAGGCAAAACCCTGCAACAGCAAATTCTGGCCTAATATAAATCAATCTTATCAACTCCTGGACAGGAAGTACCCATACCCCTGACAGATGCCTGTATGTCTCCCTAACTGTGTCAGAGTTAACCCTCCAAGACCGGTGTGCATGAAACCATAGGTCTGACCGTGACCTACTCCCCAGAGAGCAAAGGCACTGACCCCTTGACAAAAACTGACCTCACTGGACATGTGACCATGGCCAAACTGTGCACTGGCATCGGAGTCCTCCCTTCATTTACTGTGTCAGGGCCCCCTGACTGACAGGTGCCTCAATGGGCTTCAGTGAGAACTGAGGCCTGTGGATTTTGAGACGTGGCTGCCAGCTTGCTGCACAAGCAACATATTTGTCACATTAGTTGTTGACACATGTATGACAAACATAGTCTTGAGTCTTACAGAAAGATGTCCACCCCCTTTACTGAGGACTGCTGACAAGCTGCCTGCTTCTGTGACTGTGCTTAGAGGCAAGACAAGGCAGAAATGCTGTGAACATCCAGATAAATTCTAAATGAGTGAGAGCTATGAGACCAAGTCATTAGCCCTGAGACACAGCTTGGTCTGTGTGCTGGGTTCCTGTCCCTGTGTGTAAAGTACCCTGTGGTTCAAGATGCAGCTTTGAAGTGCACAAGCATCCTGCAAGTAAATCAGAGACGTACCATGAAGGTTCTGAGAGGCTGGAAAGTGTCAGATGTCAGTGTCCTTGGATGCACAGTGGGTGAGGCTGGTGCTCTAGAGCATACCTGAGATGTTTTTGCCTGGTGTCCAAGATGGCAGTCCAGAGGAGCAATTAGTGAACTGGAATTGACAGGTACCTGCTCTGACTCTTATGTTGGGAATTATTACATGTAGTTTCCTCATGGCAAGTGGTAGGATTTGAATTTGCATATTGACCAGAAACTGAGCTGAACAAGCCACTTAAATACAGTAACTACAAGAGCAGGTCAGAGGCTCGGCATCTTGTAGCAAGTAATTTGCCCTCTGACTCCCCATACTCTGCCTGTCTACAAGGCACAAGTCAGAAGTCTGATGGAATTCTCCATGGATGTGTGCATGTCCAACAATACTCAAAAAGCTTAACACACAGGACCAAAGAGCCTACCTGATGGGCATCACATTCGCAAACAGCCATACCAACCACATTCAGCATCAGCAGTGTGCACCATCCACAAGATGTTCTGCAGAAATTCACCAAAGCTCCTTGGACGGGACTTTCCAAACCAAGAACCACTTCCGTCTAGAAGACAAAGGCAACTCTTATGTGGGAAAACCACCAACTATAAGTTTTCATCCAAGCCCCTTACCATCCCGACTTGGAAATATTTTGCTGTTCCTTCAGTGTCACTGGGTTAAAATCCTGGGAGTCTCTCCTTGACAGCATTGTAGATCAACCTATGGATCATGACTGAAGCGATTTTAGACGGCAGCCCATCACCACCCTCTCAAGAGCAAGTAGGAATGAACAATAAATGCTGGCCAAGCCATGATTCCTACATCACGTGAGTGAATAAAAATTTAGTAAGACAAGATTCAGGGTTAATGATGGTGTTAACACGTGATAATCCCCATTAATAGTCATCTTGTTGCTGTCTAATGAAAGTCTTAAATCAACACCCAGACTTTAGTTGGAAGATGCAGCTAACTGCACTGAAAGTCATGTACTTCTCATGTGAATATTACAGATTTTTCACCACTGCTCACATTGCTCAGGCCACTATAAGATTCTGCCCTAAAACACAAAAGATTGACAAACTCAAAGATCAGATGTTTTTAAAAGAAGTGGGTGAAAATTGCAAATGTCTGAACTATGAAATATTAAAGTGTGAAGAACACAAGAGAATTCAATTTGCCTACACTAAATCATTACCTCCTTAATAAATAAGGCGTCACCAGCTCATGTTCAGTCATCAAAGATTGGCATTAATGGGACAATTCTATACACGCCACTGTCGGGCTAGACAAAATCCATCAACATGACCAATCACCAGGCATGTATAAATTGATCAAAAATAAATCATTACACATAATATGAGAATGCCATTGAATGATTAGACACCTGTGCCATTGTTGTGTTATCACTACATCTTACCATTTTACACTTATTCTTAACACTCATGACTATTGCAGCTTGTTGTGACCCTGAGTTTTGCAGCTGAGTGCGATATCTTAGTGCCTGAGATGACCTTGCTGACTCTTCTCTGAAAGACTCTGGTCTGCTGCAGGTCTCCTGTACTGATGGGCATTCACCACCACCACCCCCCAACCCCCGCCACCTGCCCTTCACCTCAGGGGCACTGAAGTCACTGGCAGGTGGGATGAAGAATGACAGTTCACCATTGGAGTGCCCTGAGATGACACTACCTGGCACTCCTTATCTCACTCATTCTGTGATGGTGTCCTGCGTATAGCAGAAGGGCCAGCTGGAGGTAGCTGTAAGTGCCTCATTCCATTGCTCAGTTAGTTATTGCTGTCTGAAGTCCAGGACCAGAGCAACAGAGCACAAGTCTGAGTGTGTATCCAGCGACCACTGAGTGTTCTGCTGGACCTGACTCTCCAAGGTGGTTGCTGACCACTGCATTCAGGAAGAGGTAACCTCACTCTACTGCCATGCCACTTGCCTCACTGCTCACAATTACAAAGTCATCCTACTTCTGGCTAGTTTTCCTGCTTCCCCCTATGTAGGAGTTAGGATTCTATTGTTGGATCCTCCTCCATTTACCTTCACTCACTTTGTATTATGTGCCAGTATGTCCTTCAGGCAGATGGGGAAATCTGATGTCATCTCACTTGGCACCTAACCCCCTTATATACATGTAGACCTATGACAGATTATGACACCACCTAAAAAACTATTCACACCTGTTCTCTCAAGCAACTTGTGCTATGTATTCTTCATGAACTGGTTTATATACAATCAGACCTGAAAGTGCAATCTCCCATCATACCTTCCTCTTTCCTCACACAAATGCACTCCTTGATGTCCTCCTGAGACCCACATTGTTCTAAAACCAGTATCAGTTACATTGGCATGTGGACTACACTGGACTAAACATCTGCTAACATCTCCATCAATGCCTCCTCAGTCAGGAATTCTCTTTTATTCATTCACGGAATGTGTGCATCACTGACTAGGCCAGCATTTATTGCCCAACCTGAATTGCCCAGAAAGCAGTTGAGGGTCAACCACATTGCTGTGAGTCTGGAATCACATGTAGACCAGAATAGGTAAGGATTGGCGATTTCCTACCCTACAGGACATTAGTAAACCAGATGGGTTTTTTGCCCAAGAATTGACAACAGTTTTATGGTTATCAATAGATTCTTAATTGCATATTTTATTTTTATCGAAATCAAATTCTACCATCTGCCATCACATGATTTGTACCAATATCCCAAGAACCATTACCTGGATTTCTGGATTAATAGTCGAGAAATAATCGCTTCTGCAGGGTGCCTGGTACTATTTCTGGGGAACACCATCACCTGTCATTCGCAGAACACCCAGAATAAAATCTGCAAGGAAGTGTGGTGATTGTAACGAGGTCAGCCAGCTGGATGTCATAGAGGGACCATAGTCCTGCCCTCTCATTAGAGAGAGAGGGACAATGGATGGTGGTTTAACCTGAGGGTCATCACACCTCAGGCAAGGAGAGAAGTTGAGGAGGAGAGTCCTTCATGATAATTGTAGCCAGTGCACAAAATGAACCATGCTGTCAGTCTCACTCTGAATCTCAAACCAGCCATCCAGTCAACTGAGCTAAACCAGGGGCTTGGACTTCATAGAATGAGTTCCTTGATTGGGGTTGTTAATCAGGGCTAATCAGGGATACCTGGCTGACATGGGGAGGCAATTAGGGATTGGCAATAAATGCTGTCTTACCCTGTGATGCCCTCACCCCATGAATGAATTTAAAAAAATAAAAGAATGAATGTCATGGATATTGATGCCTGAATTCCTGACTCAGCGAGAGGCAGTTCTACTGTTAAATATTACGTATTTGAAATTAAACGGTGATTGGTAATGGGATGCCAGCCTCTTGAGAGTCATTTAAGGAGCTTTAGTGAAACATGGGGCCACACATATTGTTTGCTCTGAGGCAGTACCCCGCCTGTTTAGGGAATGGCAGCAGGTTGTCAGAATCAACAGGTGGGTAGGAGATCAAATTCAGACTTCCATAAATGACAAGTGGGTGATAGGTAGTGGCTAATCAGTTGTGGGGACAGTTGTTGCGGTTGCAAACACAGCAGAGTGATGCTTATAGATTGCAGGAAAACAGCTAGATCTGAGGAATGGTCACCGGACCCGAAACATTAAGCTTGATTTTTCTTCATAGATGCTGTAAGACTGGCTGAACTTTTCCAGTAACTTCTGTTTTTGTCCTGATTTACAACAGCCACAATTCTTTTGGTTTTTACAGGAAATGGGAGCTGTTTGTAAATTGTGCCCATGTTTTCAACCCCCATCAGTTGGCAGTAGCTTTCTGCAACTTCTGAAATAACTGAATATGTTGCGCCAAAGGGCCTGTTTCTGTGCTGTATGACACTATGAGTTTAAATTCTGTCCAAAGAGTGGTCAAAGTTTGAAACTTTCCTCATAAATCGCAAGGAACGCTCGATTAATCATTAATTTCAAATCGGGATTGTTAGATTTTTAAACCAAAGATATTAAAAGATAAGGAGTTATGGCAGGTAACTGGAATTAGGTCACTAATCAACCATGGCCTTACTGAGTGCCAGGCTTGAGAAGTTAAGAGGCCTAATCTTATCCAGTGCTCTGCACGTGGTGAAGGGAAATATAATTCATGTTGGAATATGACAGGCATGACAACTTTGTCTTCCTTGCAAAGAACAATGCTGTGAGTGGTATCTTCATTGGTATCAACTTTATCAGTTGTTCAGCTATTAAGTGGTCAAGGATTGTATCTTTTCACCCCCATGGAAGCAAGGATGCCATTCTGGAACAAATGGTGGATGGAATAGGGACAAAAGGACAATAAGATGAATTATGGGCCTCCATGCTGAGTACCATTTCTCAGGGACTACAAGAACTGATAAATTCCATTGGGCCAGCTTTCCTGCTGATCAATGGGACCATCAACCCAGAACTCAAGTGAGTGGTAATAGTTGAACTCCATCTACCTGGTGACTCATCTTTCAGAAAACGATACATATAACATACAATCTGGCCCTGGCTTACATAACTCATTTTATTTGGCTGAAATAATTGCTTAATACAATAATTAATAAACCTCAATTAAATCACCCATAAGTCTCTGCTTTGCTTGAGTTTAGAGAATGATTTTTAATGCAAACTTGAGGATCATCATCTCACTTTTTGGTTAAGCAGTTTGTAGCGTTCTGGTCTAAGCACTGATGTAATCAATTTTAAGTTGTAACCAATGTTTTCTTGGACAGCAGATGTAAAACATTTTGGGATGTCTGTTGATCAAGAAAGGACATATTTTCTGTAAATGGAAGTCTTTCTTTAAGCCTTTAACTTTCTAATCACAGAAATGAAGGACAGCAGTAGAGGCTAGTAAAATCTATAATGCAAAGCTACTAAAAAAAATCCATTTCTAAAGAGAACATTTTGTGAGGTGCTTTACACAGTGGCCAATCCCTCACTCATCTGTTTCCCATTGTTTAAGAACTGCAGTTCAATTTCCTTGCAGTGCAGGATAACTACACTTCCAATACGCAAATTTATGAATTTAAACAAAAAGTGCCTGAGGCTGTAAAGTACAGATTTTGGTCAGTAGTTGTTAGTACACGAAGAAGACTTGGTGAAAGCAGGCAGTGGAGAAACCAGGGAACTGTAGACCTGTAAGTCTGACCGCGGTTATGGGTAAGTTATTAGAGTTGATTATTAAGGATAGGATTTATGGACATTTAGAGAGGCAAAAATTGATTGGGGTAGTCAGCTTGGTTTTGTGTGAGGAAAACAGTATCTTACACACTTGCTTGAGTTTTTTGAAGAAGTTACTAAAAAGATTGATGAGGCAAAGCAGTAGACATTGTTTACTTGGACTTTAGCAAAGACTTCGACAAGGTTCCGCATGGCAGACTAATTAGTAAAGTTAGGTCACAGAGGATTTAGGGTGAGTTTGCCAGTTCGATACACAATTGGCTTAAGGGCAGGAGACAGAGGGTGGTGGTGGGCTGCTTTTCGGACAGGAGGCCTGTGACCAGCAGTGTTCCACATGGATCGGTTCTGGGTCCTCTTTTGTTTGTTATTTATATAAATGATTTGGATAAGAATGTAGAAGGTATGGTCAGTAAGTTGGTGGATGACACCAAAATTGGTGGCATAGTACAGTGAAGGTTTTCTAGGATTATAAAGGGATCTTGATCAAATGAGACAATGGGCTGAAAGATGGCAGATGGCGTTCAATCTAGATAAATGCAAGGAATTGCATCTTGATACAACAAACAAAGGAAGGGCTTATACAATTAATGGTAGGGCCTTAAGTAGTCTTGTAGAACAGAGAGACCTACAGGGTGAGGTACATAATTCATTGAAGTTTGCATCATGGAGTGTTCAAAAGGCATTTGGCATGATTGCCTTAATTGCTCCATCCTTTGAGTATAGGAATTTGGAAGTCATTTTGAGGTTGTACAGAACACTGGTGAGATTTCTTCTGGAATACTGTGTCTATTTCTGGTTGCCCAGTTATAGGAAGTATATTACTAAGCTGGAGAGGGTTCAGAAGAGATTTACCAGGATGTTGCTGACTATGGAAAGGTTTGAGTTATAAAGAAAGGCTGGATGTGCTGGGTAATTTCTCACTGGAGCATAGGAGGTTGAGAAAAGGTCTTATAAAAGTTTATAAAATAATGAGGGGTATAGATAGAGTTAATGGTAGTTTTCTTTTCCCTAGGATAGGGAATTTCAAGACAAGGGGGCACATTTTTAAGGTGAGAGGAGAAATATTTTAAAGAGACATGAGGGGCAAATTTTGTACAAAGAGGATGGTTTGTATTTGGAATGAACTTCCTGAGGAAGTGTTGAATGTGGGTTCCATTACGTTGAAAATGTTCTCTTTGGAAATGGATTTTTTTTCAGTAGCTTTGCATTATAGATTTTACTAGCCTCTACTGCTGCCCTTCCTTTCTGTGATTAGAAAGTTAAAGGCTTAAAGAAAGACTTCCATTCACAGAAATATGTCCTTTCTTGATCAACAGACATCCCAAAATGTTTTGCAATCAATGAAGGATGATTGAATTGTTATCACTTTTATAATGTAGGAAACAAAGTGGTCTACCAAACTGCATACAGCAGGCTCCCGCAAATATAAGATGAAATCCTGATTATCTTTTTCTTAGCAATATTGATTGTCCTTGACAGTATTTATCCCTCAATGGGGATACCTTCTTTAGTGTTTTCCAAAATAACGTCGTGGGATCAATTATGTTCACCTGTCTGAGAAGATAAGCCTCAGCGTAATGCCTTACGAAAAATGACAACACCTCCATCAGTAAAGCACTGAAGTGTTAGTATTATTTCTCTGTTCAAATGCTAGAGTAGAACTTGAAGAAAGACTATAGGCAGAATCTTATAGCGACCTGTGTAACATGTGCTATGGTGAGAAATCTGGGAGAATGGCATGAGAAGTCCAGCGAGGCTTTTCTCAATGTAGACAGCAACTTGCTATATCTTCCAACTAAACTCCTGACGTTGATTCAATATTCTCATGAGGCAGCAGTGAATGCGTAGAAAGGGGGACTACTGCTTGTTATCAATTTCATTAAGAGCGTATCTCTCCCCCTTACACAAACAGCTTCCTACTCTTCTCCACAAGATGCTGAAAATTCCCAACATGAATTTCAGAGTGGACACCTGGCAACTCCAGATCACCACTTGCTCCTCTGGGCTACCATGTTTGACACCAGGCAACATCATCTTCGGGCATGATCCAGGGCACCAGCCCCACTCAACTGCCCATCTACAGAGACTGACATCCAATACCTGGCAGCCTCTCAGGACCTTCTCTATCTACTTAAAGAACACATTTGCATGTTAGCATTGAAATAATGCTACAAGGATACTTTGTGCATGGGGGTCACAGACTGGACCAGGATTCATTTCAGGGCTGCTCCCAAAACTAACTCTGCTCCCCGGTTTGTCTTGACTCTTAACACAGGGCAGCATTGTGGCTCAGTGGTTTCCACTGCTGCCTCACAGCGCCAGGGACCTGGGTTCAATTCCACCCTCAGGTGACTGTCTGTGTGGAATTCGCACACTCCCCCCATATCTGCATGGATTTCCTCCGGGTGCTCCCGTTTCTGCCCACAGTCCAAAGATGTGTAGTTGGCTGGATTGGCCGTGCTAAATTTCCCATGATGTACAGGGTAGATTGATTGGCCATGGAAAATGCATGGTTACAGAGATAGGGCAGGGGGTGGGTCTGGATGGGATGCTATTCAGAGGGTTGGTATGGACTTGGTAGGGCTGAATGGCCTACTTCTACACTGTAGCAAAGTCAGCTGTTCACAGTCAAGGGGTGGACATGATGCTTTATGCCACATTGCACCATCAATCACACACCTGCACCAGGTCCTCAAACTCCGGAGGAGCAGCTAAAGAAACATCTGTTTTCGCATCAAGACCTGCTGGAGAAGATGACAGAGCTGCTAAAGTGGTTGGAGATGCACAGTACACATAACAAGGAACTGCAAATTACTCATGAGATGGTCTTTTCAGAAATAAATGCCATAAATAAATAAACAAGTCACATTTGAGGAACTGAACATAACTATTATTTGAGTAATTGCCCACATGTTACAGAAACTCAAAGACTCACTTATTATAGTAAGTAGCTAAGCTGCTGTAGGGAAGGAGGGGCATGTTTAATTTGTAACTTGCTTGACGAATTCCATGCGCTGCGCGCATACAATGTTGTCACTTATCCTGACAGTCTGCTTTGGATTTGCAAGCTGCCTTTGCAGAAATCTGTTGATTTGCTGTATTGCTTCATAACATTTACTGTGCTTTACTATTTTAGAGATTGATTATTATGTCATTATCATTGAATTTGTTCATTTGTACATATTGTTCTTGTAAACATTACTCATTTATTCAAACATGGTATTCACTGACCATAATACAGGTCAACTCTTCACATTTGTCATCAAGCCACAAGATAGAACCCTTTCTTTGAAATCATGTGATCTTACATCACTTCTAAACTATGATGTAAACTATTTTATTTACATGTTTTCACTAACACATACATGTACACACACATGTATACGCACACATATACACAAACATGTATGCACACACCCATGACTTAAATAAGAGAAAAACCATAAAGAGAGATGGAAAAACTGTAAAGAAAGACAAGCAAGGTCAAAATGGAAATGCCACAGAAGCTGGCCAGAGAATCTTTAGAGGGTAAGAGAATGATAGGAGATGGGGAGCATAAGGGGAGAATTAACAACAGGAAAGAATTACAAGCAGGTCAAGCAAACCAGAAGAGAATTAAGCAGAAAAGGATAGTGGCCAAACACAGTCATGGCAGAAAGGAAGTAAGAGACAGTTGCAAAAACTGCAAGAGACAAGTGACAAACTTTCATGGGGTGGGGAGAGAGATGTATATAGAAGATACAGAGACATAAGTGAGAAAGTAAAAGAGACAGAAGAGGAGATGACAAAGGAAGAAATAAAAACACACAGATCAAGTGAAAGAGTGGTAGAAGGGAAGGAAACTTAGACAAAACGGGAGAAAAACAGTTCTTCAGTATCATTATCCTAAGAAAGTATGAAAGTTTTATACATAGAGCCATTTGTTAAAAGAAAATGATTTTGAAATCGAATGAATCAGATTATATCAGATTTGTTCCCAAGACTGACAATGTGAAAATCACCATTAGCAAATATAGGCTATAGTACAAATCTTGAATTTAAAATATAATTTAGTTCCAGAACTTTAGTATGTCGTTGCTGAAAAAGTAGGCATGCCTAACCCTGTGAATGTTTTAAACTTGTAATGCATTTTTTGAATATTTTCCTAGATATATAAAAAACTGAAAAATTATGATGATATTAGAATGTTAATTAATTATGAAGTGAGATAGTGAAGAAGCAAGTCAAACAGCAATCTTTGACCCACAGGATGCAATGTTGCAAATGTCTACCTCTCCCCTACACAATGTGCTCCTCAAGTCTGTCTTTATACACATTTCAGCAAAACAAAGTCAAGTAGTCAACTCTTAAGGGGTCACTGTAACAAAAACGAAAGAAGGTAAATTCAAAATTAAATTTAAATGTCCACTGTTCACATTTGGACACAATTACAACAATGGACATCATGTATTCCCTCTCCAGGGATTCCTG
This sequence comes from Ginglymostoma cirratum, assembly GCA_024137785.1. NCBI lineage: Eukaryota > Metazoa > Chordata > Chondrichthyes > Orectolobiformes > Ginglymostomatidae > Ginglymostoma > Ginglymostoma cirratum. The sequence continues at coordinate 992,484 of JAHRHZ010000263.1, read as the reverse complement.
GGCACAGACACAAACATGCAGAAAGAAGATGACTTCGTGCCTGAGTGGAGTTGACTCTCCAAATTATTGGTTGAAGGTTGAATGTGCTAGCTGATAGCACAATAGAAGATCACAAAGTCTCTTAAAGATATTTCCCTAATCAACCTGTTCAGAGATGTTATTACATACTTCTGGAGCAAGTAGGACTTTAACACAAGCTGCCTGGTCTAGAAGTAGGAACACTATCATTGCACCACAAGCCCATTTCAAGAGTGTGGCTACAACATGGTGCCAAAAATCTGTTTGAAAAAATTTCTAATCAAGCTGTTCAGAGGTGTCATTATACAGGTTCATGACTGGAATGAACTAACAGAGGAAGTGGTGGATGCTGATACAATTACAACGTTTAAAAAACATTCAGATAAGTACATGAATAAGAATAGTTTGGAGGGATATGGGCCAGGAGCAGGCAGGTGAGACTAGTTTAGTTTGCAATCATGGTCGGCAGGAACTGGTTGGATCAAAGGGTCTGTTTTTGTGCTGTACGACTCTATGAATATGACCTTGAGAGCAGGTGGGACTTGAACGCAGTCTTCCTGGCTCAGAGGAAGGGATATATCACTGCACCATGAGCTTATTCGGTTGATGTCAAAGATCAGACAACTGTAACTCGTAGCAACTGTTTTATGCCAATGTTGAAAATACCTGGTAACTGCCCAATTACAAATTATCTTTGGCTACAAAGGTTGATTCCAAAATGTTGAGAGAAGGTATTAAAAGGTGACTAAATTTATTATTTCCTAGAAGTAGTATGTGTCTGCAGTATACTCATCTCCATTCATAAATTTGAAAATCTATATTCTACCTATTCTTAAATTTTAAACACACATAATAGAAATATCGAGTGAAACTATAGCTCCAGTTACATGTTTGTGCTTAATGTACTTCAGCAGATCCAATTACTTCAACATCAGATGGCAAGGCATTTATCATGAATGGGCATCCTGTCATAAATTAATATTTTTCTGCAAATTTGCAGAACAGAAATATGAACTTGTGCTATGAAGATCATATATCCTTTCAAAATAAACGTCTTGAATTTGAATTATGCTGATGGAGGAAGATGGATGGCAGCACTGTTTGAGTCACTGATAGACGAGGTAAATATTATACCTTGTCGGCCATTGGGGAAAACCAAGACATTGACTTCTCATGCCAAAGGACTGAGTTATGAAGAAATATTGAAAACAGAATTAATCTTAGTGGAAACAGATATAAGAATTATTTAACATTAGTACATAAACACTGGGAAAGATATTCAAAAAGCTGATGTAAAGTGAAATATCATTTAGCAAATATTTATCATGTGATTTTCTTTTGGATTCATGAATAAATAGCCCGCCTTATGTTTCTCTAACTTGGGATTTTTATGAATCACACAAAGTTCAGTTCTATTTGACAGTTGGTTTACTTTAATAACCGGTGTTGCAATATTTGTTTTGTCTTCAATTGTCACTAAGAAAAAAGTAATAATAATTTTAATATATCCAGTATTCGTGTAAACGAATAGATTGGTCTCCCACTTTCCAATTCACCCAACCACTGTTTCTGCAACAAGTTAAAATTACTCACATTGTGTGCAGAAGCTGGTCATTGAGAATATTCCCACCAGCAACTGCACATAACATGTTCCCTCTTTCAATGATGGGTTACAAATTGTAGCCACAACAAATACTTACTTGGCTTCAGTGGCATTCTGACTTAGAAATATATCACTGTTCCTTCAGTGTCACTGAGTTAAAATCTTGGAAGTCACTGCATTGTGGGTCTACCTACAGCACATGGACTGCAGCAGTTAAAGGCAGATCACCACACATTCTCAAGGGCAACTAGGATGGGAAATAAATCCTGGCCCAGCCAGCAAGGCCCACATCCCATGAATGATTCAAAAACAATTAGACAGAATGCATAAACAGAGGACCCTTGGGGTATGTATGCAGAAATCTTTGAAGGTGATGGGACAAGTTAACAAAATAATTAATAAACCATATGGAATTATTCATAAATAATGCAGAGGCATAGAGCAATTAAGCCAAGAGTTATGCAAAAACAAAACTGAACACAAATTTACCCCCAGATAACAACTAGGCGGTAGACTCAGTCTAATGTAGAAAAGCATGAACTTATTCAGTAGGAAGTAGGAAGAACAGAAAATTATAACATTATTTATGAGTAATTGATAGAAGTTTGTCAGCAATAATCCACTGTCTGCTCAGTTTGGGTTCCAACAAGGTCACTCTGCTCCTAACCTCATAACATGCTTTGCTCATAAACAAAAGAGCTGAACTCCAGGGATGAGGTGAGAGTTACTGTATTTAATGAAGATAATATTTGAGTGAGGCATCATAAACCATAGCAAAACTGGAGTCAATTGGAGTCAGGACAAAAACTCTTCACTGGTTAGTGTCAGATTTGCAAAAAGGAAAATGGTTGTGATTGTTGAAGGTTGGTCATCTTAACTCCAGGACTTCACTGCAGGAGTTCCTCAGTGTAGTCTCCCAACCCCAGACACCTTCAGCTGCTTCATCAATGACCTTCCCTCCATCATAAGGTTGGAAGTAGGAACGTTCATTGACGACTGTACAATGTTCAGCACCTTTTGCAACTCCTCTGACACTGAAGAAGCCCATGTCCAAATGCAGCAAGATCTGGACAATATCCAGACCTGGCCTGATAAGTGTCTAGTATTATTCATGCCATAGAAGTGCAAGGTAACAACTAATTCCAACAAGAGCAAATGTAACGATTGCCTCTTAACATAAAATGGTATTTCCATTGTTTAACCAATATTCTGGGGGTTAACCTTTGACCAACACTAAAATAGACGCGCCATAAAAATACTGTAGTAATGTAAGCAAATCAGAGGCTGGGAACTCTTCGGTGAATAACTCACTTCCTGGTGCTCCAAAGCCTATTCACCATTTACAAAGTACAAAATCAATCTTCGGGTTCATGATCACATCATTTATTTGTCATCTCCGGTTATTGTTGACAAAATGACTGAAGGACTTCTTGAAACTGCTACAATCTATGTGGTGACATGCTCACAGTATTGCAAGGTTGTAAGTTCAGCATCTTCACCAATTGTTTAAGGAAACAGTGCGCAACTCCGAAGGAAACCTGTATGTAATTATATCACGTTTTGCCTGTTGCTGTTGTCTTTCTATGAGAAAAACATATTTAACTAGTTTGCTGAATTCTTTGAAGCGATAACAGAGCAGATTACTGAAGGAAATGTCGTTGATATGGTGTGCATGGAGCTTCAAAATGCATTTGTTACAGTACCACAACAATAGACTTGTGAGAAACTCCTAAGTACAAAACTGACTTAGATTTGGAAATAGAAAGTAATAGTGGATATTTTTCAGGCTGGGGAAGATTTGTAGTAAACTTTGTACCAAGGATTGGTACTTGAACCCTTGCTTGTCCTGCTTTAATTATCTAGATCTTTGAGCGGACAGGGCAATTTCAAAAGTCAGTACAGATATCCAAAGGACATTGACAAGTTAATGGAGTGTGTGGGTAAGTGGCAGGTGAGGTTCACTATGGAGAAGTGCAAGATGATCCATTTTGTGAGGAAGAACATAGGCAACATAAAATAAAGCGCACTACTCTCAAGTTTGCGCAGGAGCGGAGTGAGCTTACAATCTATGTCTGTCATTAAAGGTGTCTGGACACATAGAAAGAGCAGTTAATTTTTAATAAAAAATTAAGTGTCCTAGAATTTATTAATAGTGTCAGAGGGTAAAACCCCAGGTAGCTCATGCTAATCCTGTATAAGACGCTAGCTAGACCCCAGCTGGAATACTGTGTGCTGTTCTGGGCACCACACTTTAAGAAGGATGTGAATGCATTGGAAACAGTAGACGAGAGGTCTATGAGAAATTTTCCAAGGGTAAGATCCTTCATTTATGAAGATAAATTGGAGTAGTTAGGACTGTTTCCCTTGGAGAAGAAGGAGGAAATTTTATTGAAATTTTCAAAATTCTGAATGGTTTGAGCAAACTAGATTGGGAAAAGCTGTTCCCACTCACAAAATGGTCAAGAACAAGAGGACACAGGTTTAAAGAGGTAAATACGATGCAAACAATGCAAAACAGATGTGAGCTACATCTGAAAACTATATTTTAAGCTTAATGGAAACATCTATTGCTTTGGGAAGGAGGCTGTTGGTTTCAGTGTTATTTTGAATGGGACAATGTTGTAAAGTCCTTGGATGAGGATTGCTACATAAACCAAGGCTCCTGAGAGGAAAAGTATATCCTGAAGTCATTTACCTTACAGAGAAGAGTTCATATTAATCACAGACAAGAGGTGTCGGAATAAAATGCTGAAGAGGATAATCAGAACTGAGTACATTTAAGTTCAGATGCATAATAGCTCCTCTAATAAGCAATCTGCAATTGAAGTCTATAAGTTGAAGTCACAACTGACTTAAACCTACTGAGGTCTTAGAGACAGGGATTCCGTTATGAGTATTGTAAGAGTGGTATTTTGAGTACTGTACCAGGGTATGTTTAGGGTACTGCACAAAAGCTGTGGATAGTCAGAGTCTTTTTCCTAGGCTGGAAATGACAAATACTAGAGGGCATAGGTTTAAGGTGAGAAGGGGAAAGTTAAAAAGAAGTCTGAGGCAAGTTTTTTACACAGAGGGTGTTAGGTGCCTAGAATGAACTGCCAGGGGAGGTAGTAGAAATAGATATGATTGAAATGTTTAAGAAGCATTTAGACAGGCAGGGAATGGTGGGATATGGATCATGTGCAGGCAGATGGGATTGGTTTAGAATGGCATCATGGTCATTACAGACATGGAGAGCTGAAGGGTCTGTTCCTGTGCTGTGCTGTTCGATCTCTGTTATTTTATCTCAATTTCTTTTGTTAATAAACTTTTGGTTTGTTCTTAAAGCAAAATCTGCAGCAGTGCGTGCTTATGTTCCAGCAATAGATAACTCTGTTGAAATCAAAACAATTCAAATTATATCAAGGTATGTTCATTAATAAAATCAGCAGGGATCACAACATCATAACATAAATGTAATTATATTTTATTCATGCATGTTGCCTTTTCATTATGTGGTAGTTGATGCAATGATGAAATGGATTTAAGGGCATTGCATTCACTCCCTCTCAGAGTCCATGGTTGTGGACTTATGGATGAATGGTTTGTTGTACCGCATCATTACTAATGTCATATCTCATATCTTGCTATGTGTAGAGTTAATGGCTGGGCATCATTTGTGAATTTGAGACTTAGGAACATATTTGCCAACCCATCATGCAGTGTTTAGCTGATTATCATCTCTCTGAGCCATCTGCCTTTCCTTCTTCGGTTGTTACTGCGTGTGGGACTCTGGCACCCTCCACTAGTTCCTCCTCAGCTATACCTGAGCTAGTAGAAGAGCGGTATTGATGTGCCAGCCTCGCGTATGCATGAGGTAATCTGTGAGGAAAAGAAAAATTGCATTGCTATATTTGCCCAGCATACTCTTTGCAGGACACCATCTGATCCTGAACTGTCTTGCCACTAAGATGCCTATACCTAGCACTGGTCAAACACTGGCTTCTACCCACCATGGAATGATGAAGCCAATCCTGCAGGACCACAGACATTTTCTCTTCTCATTCACAGAGCCATTTGCATTGAGACTAAAACGTTGACATTGAAGGTAGAAGCCATGTCCAAGCACCCTCCCTCTTTCGCTATTGAGTTTCCCTCTATCACATTCAAGAAATTTTCAAGAGATGATTACCTTAAAGCCTCAGAATTATTTCTCCCCACACTCTTATCAATGAGAAGTAGCAAGGCAGGATTGTCAAGGTTCCAACCAAGTCTATGGTGTCTCCACCACTTCTTAAACCTAAACTTCTCAATTTTCTTGGAGTTCCAACAGCTGCCCTCGATTTTCAGAGCTGCAGTAAGATCATTCTTTGTATGACCCTTGCTGTACCCACCATTACAGTGATTGTTTGTGGTATCCAGTATATCAAATGAGGTACACAGATTCTTTCTACTTGCAGTCCTTTTGTGGTTTTGCTTACAGCTAAAACTAATACAGACAATAGTCATCCCTAGATATATCGTTCCGTGACTGTCTGGTCACCTGATGATATTCAGGTACTTCACAAAATTGCACTTTGAATTTCCTAGAGGGACATTACTTCTGAAATGATAACATATCATCCACATTTTTGCCAAAGGTAGCTCTTGTATGCCACAAGTGAAAATGCATAAATATTGAATACAGCAAAATTTGTCTTTGAGAGATGGACATTGTAAAATTTGTAAGCACTTATGAATACAGGTTTAAGTTTCCTTACTTTGTTTTGCTGGATTGGGAACTCTTCCAGATTTCGTTAAGGTGCAATCTTCTGAAGATGTGAGTTTTGCGCTTTGTTGTTCTTGACTCACAGATGTGTTGTCAGTGGGTTGAATGGAGTCCTGGTGTTCCATCACACGGCCATTGTCTAGTTGTATTCTTTTTAAGTCCACTGTGTGCAATTGGCTTATTGTGCATTCCCCTTGGGTGGCTTCTGTTTCTCATCAACATTGTTCAGCCAGGTGTCTTGACTTTGTAACAGCTGAGCTCACTGCACACTTTGGATACTCTTATAGACATCCAGGTTTCCATGCCGGGTGTGTGCGATACTGTCATACATATTGTAGAGGTAGCCTGCACCTGTTTACTGGACAAACACCATCTTCATCCTTCCTTGTTTGCTGAGACATGTTTTCTGCATCTGGGAGAATTTAGATAAGACCATAAGACATAGGAGCAGAAATTAGGCCATTCAACCTATCAAGTCTGCTCCACCATTCAATCATGGCTGATAGGTTTCTCAACCCTGTTCTCCCACTTTCTCCCCATAACCCTTGGTCCCCTTGACAATCACGAACCTATCTATCTCTGTCTTAAATATACTCAATGACCTGGCCTCCACAGCCTTCTGTGACAATGAATTCCATAGATTCACCACTCTCTGGCTGAAGAAGTTCCTCTTTATCTCTGTTCTAAAGGGTCTTCCCTTTCCTCTCCCGCTAATGGGAACATTTTCCCAACTTCCACTCTGTCCAGGCCATTCAGTATTCTGTAAGTTTCAATTAGATCCCCCTCATCCTTCAAAACTCCATTGCGTATAGACCCAAAGTCCTCAAATGTTCCTCATATGTTAAGACTTTCATTCCCGGGATCATCCTCGTGAACCTCCTCTGGGCCCACTCCAGGGCCAGAACATCCTTCTTGAGGTATGGGGTCCAAAGTTGCTCATAATATTCTAAATATGGCCTGACCAGAGCTTTATAAAGCCTCAGAAGTACATCCCTGCTTTTATATTCTAGTCCTCTTGAAATAAATGGCAACATAGTATTTGACTTCCTAAATACCGACTCAACCTGCAGGTTTATCTTAAAAGAATCCTGGAATAGGACTCCCAACTCCCTTTGCACTTCAGATTTCTGAATTTTCTTCCCATTTAGAAAATAGTCCATGCTTCAATTCTTCCCACTAAAGTGCGTGGCCTCACACTTTCCCATATTGTATTTCATCTGCCATTTCTTTGCCCACTGTCCTAACGTGTCTAAATCCTTCTGCAGCCTCCCCACATCCTCAATACTACCTGTCCCTCCACCTATCTTTGTGTCATCTCCAAACTTAGCCAGAATGCCCTCAGTTCCTTCATCTAGATCATTAATGTATAAAATGAAAAGTTGTGGTCCCAACACTGACCATTGTAGAACACGACTAGTCACCGGTTGCCATTCTGAGAAGGACCCTTTTATCCCCACTCTCTGTTTTCTGCCAGACAGCCAATCTTCTATTCATGCAAGCACCTTGCCTCTAACACCATGGGCCCTTATCTTACTCAGCAGGGTCCTTCTGGAAGTCCAGGTAGATAACATCCATTGGCTCTCCTTAGTCTAACCTGCTCATTATCTCCTCGAAGAATACTAACAGATTTGACAGGCATAACCTCCCCTTGATGAATCCATGCTGACTTTGCCCTATTTTACCATGCACTTCCAAGTATTCAGAAATCTCTTCCTTCACAATGGGCTCCAAAATCTTACCAATGACCGAGGTCAGGCTAATCGACCTATAATTTTCCATCTTTTGCCTTACTCTCTTCCTAAACGGGGGGTTACATTAGCGATTTTCCAGTCCTCTGTGACCCTGCCTGACTCCAGTGAGTCCTGAAACATCACCACTAAGGCCTCCACTCTCCCTTCCGCTATCTCCTTCAGAACTATGGGATGTAGTCCACCAGGTCCAGGTGATTTATCCACCTTCAGACCTTTCAATTTTTTCTAGCACCTTCTCCTTGATGATAACCACCATACTCACCTCTGACCACCCTCCGACTCTCTTGATATTACTCGTGTCTTCCACCGTGAAGACTGACACAAAGTACTTATTCAGTTCCTCTGCCATTTATTTGTTCCCTATTACTACTTCTCCAGAGTCATTTTCCAGCAGCCCAACATTCATTGTTGCCTCTCTTTTGCCATTTATATGTCTAAAGAAACCCTTGAAATCTTCTTTTATATTACTGGCTAGCTTACTGTTATATTTAATCTTTTCCCTCCTTATTTCTTTCTTTGTTGTCTTCTATTGGTCTTTGTAGGCTTCCCAATCCTCTGGCTTCCCATTACCCTTTGTCACGTGATATGCTTTCTCTTATGCTTTTATGCTGTCCCTGACTTCCCTTGTCAGCGATAAGTCATGACTTGGCAAGATCATTCTCAATTGTTTCCAAACGTGCTCGCTGCTGGTTGCGATAACCCCATATCGAGACATGTCATGCTGAAGTGTAAAATAGAAATACAAAAGTGTTGTTTTGTTGTTCTATACTTCAGGATGAATGAGTTAACAGTGTGAGCCATTCACTCTGCAAGACTGTTTGATCTGGGGTCATTTGCCAATGATGTCACATGGTTCATCCATTTGACACAGATGTCCTTGAAAGCGCTTCCCATATACTGTAGCCCATTGTCACAAAGGATTTCTTCAGGTGCACTGAGCAAACTGAAAATGGCACTCAGTGTGTCTCATACTGTGTGCCAGTTGTTCTGTCTATTTAATGACCATATGCTCTTGGTATATATGCTGTTGGTATAGTTCTAACAATGTACACTTGTAGAAAACTTCAAGCATTACCACTTGTTCTTTGTTTTTGAAAATTACACTTCTTGAGAAACCAAACTCACCTGTGAAAGCATCTGGTACATTTTATCAGGTGAGGCCACACTTCAATGATATCTTTCTAGAGTGCTTTGAGTTGTGTGTCACTAGCACTTTTGAGTGATGTTGGTTGCATTTGTACTGGCAAAAATGAAATTGATCAATAGTTGAGCACACTTTTCACCTCAATGTCTATACTGTCTACTTCAAGATCAAGTGAAACATTTGTATCTTTGCTCAGGTTTGGAATCTGCTCAGCACATCCAAGGTAACCATTTTGGTTCCAGATTTGTAGTAGACATCAAAACGACGTGACCTTGGTCTCAGCTCCACCCTCTGCAACTGGATCCTCAGCTTTCTGACCCATAGGCCGCAATCAGTGAGGATAGGTAACTGCACCTCCTCCACAATAACACTCAATACTGGAGCCCCCCAAGGATGTGTCCTCAGCCCCCTACTGTACAACCTGTGCACCTATGACTGTATTGCCAAATTCTGAATGAAAGCCATCTACAAGTTTGCTGATGACACCATTGTAGTGGGACAGATATCTAACAATGACGAGTTAAAATATGGAAGGGAGATGGAGGGCTTGGTGACGTGGTGCAATGAAAACAATCAGTCTCTCAATGTCAGCAAAACTAAAGAACTGATCATCGACTTCGGCAAGAAAGGAGGAGAACATGCCCCTATCTACATCAACGGAACTGAGGTTGAGAGAGTGAAGAGCATCAAGTTCCTTGGAATGACGATAACCGATGACCTGTCCTGGACTTGCCACGTAAATGCGACAGTCAAGAAGGAACAACAACGCCTCTTTTTCCTCAGGAGGCTCAGGAAATTTAGCATGTCCATAAGGTCCCTCACCAACTTCTACAGATGCACCACTGAAAGCATCCTGTCTGGGTGCATAACACCCTAGTATTGCAACTGCTCTGCCCAGGACCATAAGAAACTACAGAAGGAGGAGTGCATAGCCCAGGCCAATTCGGATGCTAAACTTCCATCCACTCCAATACTGAAGGAATTGAATCCTTTGTGGGAAACACTTTGGGGAAAGGTTTAATCATCTCAGTCCTTTATCAGTATGCACACATGCACGAGCAGGTTCTTTCTAGCCATTATCAGACTTTTGAATGGATCCTCGCCTCAAATAATGTAATCTGCGATGAAACCTGTATGCCTCCAAGTCTGCTGTGATCTACCTGTACCACTTGTAAACAAAGCTTATCACTGTATTTCAGTACACATAAATCAGTCAATCTATCAATCAACATTGAAGTCTGTACTCTTACTGGCAGCTGATGCATCTGGTGTGGTGCACATGCCAATGGTTTTTTTCTCATCTCATCTCCACTGGCTTGTGATAGGTTTCTATAGAGAACAATTAATTGCCAAACAGGTAGCGGAGCAATTTCATGATCAAAAATTCAAAAGCAAGTATTTCAGAAACTACATTGGATTAATTGGATTGTGTTTTGGATAGTCTTTTGGATCTGAACACAATGGATTGGCCACATTGTGTGATACACATTCCTAGCCCTTTCTTCAAACAGTCGATTTCCAGGATTGTCTTTATCCTTTGGTCGCAGTACAGTGGCATCCAGTTTTCTACTGACAACATTTGTTTGAGAGATTCGAATATATCTTAATAGTCCTTCTTTCATATATAAGGTATGTATTTCTTTCAGTGTTCACTTAATGGTGATGCTTTGCTGAATAATTTGAATTGTATAATGCCAAGAAGTTGAAGAATGCAAGGCATCCTGTGAGTATTTTTAGTCTTGTCTTACATTTATCTTACATCTTCAAACTTCCAAGGATTGGGTCAGATTCCACAACTTGAGTAGAAAGAGCCAAAAACATTGTCCTGACTTATGTTCACCTTGCACGCCTTGCTGTTGAATACTGCCCTTTGCATCAGTGAGTGAAAGTTCTGATCATATTCTTAATTGGTTTTGCCCATTCCCGTAATATCATTGGCAATGCATACATATTTAGATACATTTTATATAGGTCTGTCTACGCACTGCTGGAACAGATGTTGACTGATTTAAAAAAGTAGTCTCTGGAAGCAATGACTTCCAAATGTTGCTGTCAGGTACAGGATTCCTATGATTCCTTAGATAAGTATACCAACCATTATCCGTTTTTGATAACAAGCTTCTCATTCAGCTTGAGAAGAATATCACTCCTATGAACTTGGATTTCAATACTGAAGGAATTGAATCCTTTATGGGAAACTCTTTGGGGAAAGGTTTAATCATCTCAGTTTTTTTAGTATGTACTTAAATGAATAACATAAGTTTGGATGATGTCACTGCATTTTATGTCATCCAATAGATGCTTAAGCATCTCTTGTATGTGAGAGTTGCATTTTCTGGGAGGGTACATTGATGTATCTTCATTGCATCTTCTCTGGGTACAACACAGCATCACATTCAAAACTTTCTTTGACGTTCAGCCTGTCCAAATACAAATGTTGCAAGTCCTGAAGTGACTCAATGTGAATATTCTGGATCTTTTCTGCTAACATCGACACATTTTTGATCTTGTGGATAGACATGATCTAATATGTTGGTCACACTGCTACCGCTGCTTCACTATCTTTTTAAATATTTGGTTTCCATGCTCGATTGCCACAGTTGCATTGCATCATTATTGCACCAATACAAGGATGAGTGATCCATTTCTTCCAGTGAATTTAGTAGTGGTACCACTGAGTTCCATTGTTCTATTTAAAGTTAAAAAGCAGAACAAAGAATGCAGCATTGCAGGCTTAAAGACCAAGAGGAGAAGCAGTCATCAAGTTACAATAGAAGTCAGAAGTTCCCAGAGAAGAGAGAATTGAATAAGTACAGAAAACAGTAGGGAACAAGGCTTTCTTCACCAACTGTGAGTACCTCTGAGCTAAGAAAAGCCAGACAGGGAGTTAATCAATTCAAAATCATATTATTTGATAGCTATGCAAAAATTTAATGGACACAATGCAAGAAATCTGGCCGTAAAGACAGAGTCAGAAACTGCAAAAGGATACAACCAAATTCAACGCAAGTGAACCAGCCTGACAATAGCAACAGAGTGTCTCCGAGACCTGCAAAACATAAGCTGAAACGCAAAGTTCATAGCAAAACTGACACAAAGCAGACTGGAACAAATTCCACCCAGAAAACCTATCCAGGCTTTTCACATTGTGTATATAATACATTGTATGGGCAAAGTCTTGTAACCAGAACCTTTTGCCACATCAACAACTTTTGACCAAAAAGCACTGGAAACACACACTCAAAACTGAGGTTGACACAGGAGCGAGTATAAACATTCACCATTGCCAATATGTCCTAGTATGTTGCACCATCTAAATGTAACAACAAATGAGGTGAGTGGATTTTATATACTTGAAGATTTCTGGCATATTTATTTATATTGGTACAGGCAGTACCAAGTATTCTTGGGACACATCTTTTGCCAGGGTGTTACAGTACAGAGTAATGACATCCAGGTCCAGAATAAGTCATTGGTCAGTTAGGACTGAGATGATAAATATTTTCACGAAGCATTGTTAACCTTTGGAGCAATCAACCTTGTCAATGAGTATATTCAAGACTGAAATCAATACATTTTTTGGCAGTAAGGAAAGCAAAGAGTGAGGACAGACAATAGAAAATACATTTTTATTCATTTGAGGGACAGAGGTGGTGCTGCTTGGGCCAATGTTTAATGCCTGTGCCTAGTTGCCCTGAGAAGGTGAGTTACCACCAAAGTTTACATAAGAATTCATCCAAGATCTTAATGAATGGCGGAGCAAGATCAAGGGGCAATATATCCTGCTCTTATTTCATAAATATTGTGTCCAATTCTGGCAACTACCTTTCAGGAGGGAAGCTTTAAAATCTTACAATATAAAGACAGTACAGAGGAGGGTCACAAGAGTACTTTTAGGGACAACTGGATTAAGTTACATAGATCATCAGGAGAAGCTAGAGTTGTTTTCCTTAGAACAGGAAAGTCTAACAGGCAATTTGATGGAAGTATTTTAAATCATTAAGGATTCAGATGGAGTAAATAAGGGATCATTGTTTCTAAATTATCAAAAGATCACAAAGCAAAGACACTGCTTTAACGTAATTGCCAAAATAAGCAGAAGGAATGTGAAGAAAAAGGGTTAAGCAATGAGCAGGTAAAATTTACATTGCGATGACTGGTAGAATGACAGATGCACAGTCAATAGTATCCTTTAAAAGCAGCTATAAAAATTCTTGAAGGAAAAAAATTGCAAAACTATACACAAAGAACATGGAAATTGGACTCAAAAACAGAAATTACTATAAAAACACAGCAGGTCTGGCAGCATCTGGTGGAGACGAAACAGAGTTAACATTTTGGGTTCGGTGACCTTTCTGCAGAACTGGCCCAAACGGTAACTCTGATTTCTCTCCACAGATACTGCCAGACCTGCTGTGCTTTCCCTGCTTTCTCTCCACAGATACTGCCAGACCTGCTATGTTTTCCCAGCAATTTCTGTTTTTGTTTCTGATTTTCAGTATCCGCAGTTCTTCGATTATTTTTGGTTTAATGGAAATGGAACCAACTGGATAACTCTTTGAAATCGTCAACAGACATGCTGTGCTAAATGGCCTGTGCTATCTTCTTCTACAATTAATCAATTTGGTAAATATTTTTTATGACCTTTACATGCTGGAGTACGTGCCCACATTCCCCAGTAAATATTTATACATATACATAACCAAGGAGTGTACCAATAATGTATTCTGAACTGAATATTCATGTGTTTTGCACGTGTCTTCATATATGTCACCAAACATTTCTGATCAAGAAAACATTGGTAACATTTAACCAATATGCATTAGCTTTCTATGTTATCTTTTCTAGCAAATGAATCTACAGAGCACCAGTTTTGATCAGACTCGCTTAACTAAATCAAGTTTATTTGGATTCTATTATTTTTAATCTTTCTACCGGTAACTGCCGACTGCTCCTTGGTTTAAGAATGAGCCAATGAGCTCAGGGTTGTAAGTTTCTGCCATGGATCTTCATGTGACTGAATAGGCTGATATTATCTTTACGTACAGGAAAAATACTCTACAAAGTAGTGGGATTCAGAATCCAGGCTTTGTCTCTTTCTTTGTCATTGGTCTACCTCATCAATAAGGCAATGGGTTTCAAATAAATGATACAGCTTAATGGACAAATTGTCATTCTGAGAGACTGGCAGGGAGCTCCTCGCAAAACAATGTCAACATAGCTATATTTCAAGGACAGCTTCAGTTTTCCTTAAATCATTCATCTTTAAGAGTTGGGAGAACGGGACAGAGCAAAGCAGATATTTTTCAGCTATGCAGATAGCACAGCCAGTCTTTGGATTTGATTTTACTGGAGATTTGCTTGAATGCTTGTAGCCCTGACTTCAAGAAGTATTAATGCAGTACTGATTAACTCCAAGTTATCCTCTTTATGTCCTGTTATTTCTTAAAATTACATATCCAAATCTGATGATCTGCAGATAATTTATTAACCATGACAAAGCATCTTTTAACAGAACAAATTTCAGTTTATATTTCTATCAAAGAAAAATATTTGAGCAACTTAACTGACTTTGTGAGATATTATTGAATTATGGAGCACGGGAACAAACCTTCAGTCCAACCAGTTCATGCTGACCACAATCACAAATTAAACTAGTTCCACCAGCCGACACTTGGCCGAAATCCCTCCAAACATTTCTCATTCACGTACTGAACATTATAGTTGTACCCACATCCAAACACTTCCTCTGGAGGTTCATTCCACACATGAACCACTTGTTGCATTAAAAAATTGCTCCTCATGTTTTTGTTAAATCTTTCTCCTCTCTTCTTAAAAATATGCCCCTTAGTACTGAAATCCCCATCCTAGGGAAAATACCCCTCATGATTTTATAAACCTCGACTAGGTGACCCCTCAACCTTACACCCCAGTGAAAAACATTCCAGCCTATTCAGTCTGTCCTCATAACCGTCCATTCCCAGCAACATATAGAAAATAGAACATAGAACATAGCAACCTATGAGAACATCCTCATAAATTTCTTCTGAGTCCTTTCCAGCTCAGTAATATCCTTCCTGTAATGGGTTGATCAGAACTGGACACAGTTTGAACACGTCTTGGTTTGCACTTTTAATCACACATGGTTTTACGGCAATGGGACAACACAAATTTGTCTCCTTAGTTAAGCTTGGATGTAAGGTGTTGGAACCAGTTCGGAGGTTTATGAGGCCAATCAGGAAACGTTGGACAAACAGGCTTGGATGTACTGAAGTTTATAAGGGTAAGACATGACAGAAAAATAAAAGATCATTAAAGTATTTTAATGGGGTAGATGTAGAAATGATGTTTCTCTAGAACAAGGCATCAATGTTTTAAAATAAGGGATCACTTATTTAGGTTGGTGATGAGAATTGTTTTTCTCAGGAGGATGTTGAGTCTTTGGTATACTTTTCCCCAAAACGTGGAACCAGTGTCTTTGAATATTTTTAAAACAGAGCTGGATAGATTCTGCATAAACAAGAAAGTGAAAGGATATCAGAGGAAAGCAGAAAAATGAGTAATCAGATCAGCCATGAAGTTATTAAACTGTGGAGTGGGCTCAAGGGACTCTGTGGACTACTGCTGCTCCTAATTAGTATGTAGACATTTTTTTTAAAAATACCCTGTTTAAATACAAGTTTAAATGTAAGTCTGTTTCTACGATTTTTCCCCGGAGCCACAAATGTCTCAAATCACCGCGATTTACTGTTTAGTACATGTGGAAAATACTGGTAGATTTAAATAAAAATCTCACCCTAGTGACTGTACTTTCCCTACCGAATCACAATGTGTCATTTGGGAATTTCCTCACTTGTTTTACCATGCCTGTGTAACATCAACAACATCCCTTGAGAATATTTTTCAGGTAAACCAGGGAATGGGAAAAAATTGAGAAATGAATTCAAGTCGTATATCGAGTGATCGTATTTTTAAAAAAGGCTACGTTTATAAAATATAATCGACAACAGTGATGAAACATATCAAGGAAGATTACAAAATGTCTTCCCTGATTCTGCAGAACGAACCCTCTAAACACAACCGTGTGCAACTTTGGGCCGGTCACATGTCCACATCCCAGCCTAGCTGGGACTACACGTGGCCAGATGACGTACCTTCCCCGGCCCACACGTCACCCGAATTTGCGTGTATGCACACGACACCAACCACCCACCCTCTCTAACGGAGGAGCACTGTGAGACGGGAACTACAACAGGAAGCACCAATCAGCTGTCGTACATCGTGGAACGTCACAATGCTTTGTCTAACGCAGCCCAAAGGCACAAATAGGAAGCCGTCGGATTGTGGGCGTCACGATGACCAGCCAATGAGCTCTGGATGTGATCACTCCCCATTGTGATGCTCATGAATCGTTTATCTTGATGCAGCCGCCATTTTGTCTTAGGAGAGGAAAGAGGGCAGCTTGCTGAGCTGTGCGGGGCAGTTTAGTAAATTTTTTTCCCCGTTTCTGGGAAGGGACTTCCGTATCATGTATACGTTTAGAGTATAAGTACTTATTTATATACAAAGGCAAACATTCTTTTGCTATTTAAACGCTAACAGCGAACCCGAATTTAATTTTTTTTAAAAAAACACAACGATGGCGGCGGAAGATACGGCCAAGGCGGACGCCTGTAAAGAATATCAGTCGTCGCTCGAAGACCTGACTTTCAACAGCAAACCCCACATCAACAACCTGACCATCCTGGCCGAAGAGAACCTGAAGTACTCGCCGGAAATCGTCAAGTTAATCGAAGCACAAATAACCAAGGTTTTTAAAATCAGTTTTTGTTTTTATTTTAATTTTTTTTGAATTGAACATTCGGATTTTTTTTTAAAAAAAGAGGAATGCCGGGCCTTTGTTCGATCGGCTGAGTGATCCGCCGTGTTTCTGCCGTCCCACACCCTTGCTGTTGGTGTTGTAATGTTAATCAAGATGGCGGCGGGGCCCCAAGGCTGGCGCACAAAGACCGACCAACGATCAGGCTGCCCGGCTCCCCGGCCGCGCTGCCTCTTATCGTGCATCGCCTTCCTTTGTTGCAGTAGATATTTTTGAAAATCCCTTTTTTGTCTTAAACAACCTCACGGTTAGATTTTAGCCGAGGTTTTTAGATCTGGGTGTGGAGTGGGCACTTTTGTATGGTTTTATAGCCAGCGAGGTTTGCGGGTTTTCACTTTTTGGGGCCCCCATCCCCTTGTTTCCTCCTCCACCCCCCCTCCTTCGTTTCCTCCTCCACCCCCCCTCCTTCGTTTCCTCCTCCACCCCCCC
>JAHRHZ010000263.1:872293-969916 GCA_024137785.1 Ginglymostoma cirratum | reverse complement strand
CCCCCCTCCCCCCTCGTTTCTTTCTGGCTTTCTTCCGTCCTTCTCTTCTCCCCCAAACTCTGGACCGAGTTATTCTGCTTCTCATCACTCCGGCGCCAGCGGCTTGTTCACATTTCGTGCGAGAACAGCCGCCCCCACCCAGACCGCAAGGGACGCCATGTTGAGTGTTCGAGTTGTTTCGTAGTTCACTAAAGCCTCACGTTAAGCTTCGCGTGTTTCATGTCGGGTATTGCCAAGTGTTGACCTATTAATGACAGCTTAAACTTTGGAATTCCCCAGGATAGACTAAGACAAATTATTCCCCCTTTGAAGCTTTGCCACTCGTTCTTATTTCTTAGTTAAGTTACACCCTTTTCCTTGTTTGCCTTTGTTTGAATACATTTCTAACGTAATTTGACGTTAATTGAATATAAACGAGTGTAGTTGGGTTTTCACTTTGTAATTGGGTTAGAACGAATTAAGTTTCCTTTTTAAATTGCGTTTAGATTCAATTCTTAACGTGTTTTAAATGGTGGTAACTTGTTTAACTGGTTCTTTGAAAAATGTTAATAAAGAAAATGAAATACGTTCTTTTGTCTTATTTCTTTCACAGACTTTACAAGGTTTTCATTAGTGTTTCACTAATTTTTTTTTCTTTCAAGAGCACATCATAAAGCTGAATGCTTGTGGTAGATAACATGCGTTTTAGGAAGGAAGGCTGACATTTCTTAGATCTGAAAAATTGCAGCTTGATTAATAAAATGTACCGGTGAAGATGAACCCAAATGTCAGTTTAGAATTTTTAGATACTCAACAAATGTTTTTCCATATTTGCCCATGGGTTTTGCTTCAGGTTCCTAGCAGATTCTAAACAACTCATTCTATAGGTCTTATAAACTAACAGCAACGTAGTTTATAAAATATGGCCACAGCCATAGTGCTGTTGGTTCAGACAGTTAACTGTCAAGCTTTTAATATTGCCTTGCTCTAACTGAGTTAGAACACGTGGAACCAAAAACAAGTGTAATTTCAATGAGCTGTTCCTTTGAATTTTAAATTCACTTTATTCTGCTTAAATTTGAATTTATTTCATGGGTAATGCAAAATAGGTTTAACTGCCATTTTTACTTCAATTCACAAGTGTTGCTTTTCCCACAAAAGCGTGAAAGCAAGGCAGGTTTTATAATTTTAAGCAATTATATTTTATCAGGTGAAATTTTTGTAACGCTTATTTCAATGCCACATTTTGCAGTTGAAGAAACTACTTCATGAGAACAAACATCCTTGTTTGGTTCTAATGTTTGTGAACACAGTTGCCCCATTGGGACCTGTCTTACCTCAAGTTGTTGAGCAGGATTACTTTCAGTAGATCATGCTACCACTTGTGTTTGACATGGGGAAAACCACAAGCACATGCCTGCAATTGCTGATTTTAAACCAGTGTTGCATTTTGCTATGAACGTCCTGATCCACTTGTGTTCCGTTTTGTTGATGTCTGTTTAAAGTGTTCTGGACTTCTAACCAATGTGCTGGATCTAGTTGGGTACTGCAACTGGTGCTGTTGCATATTGCCTCACTAATATGGGGCATGGGTCCTTTAGGATTTAAATTGCACAGCCGGTGGTAATTTTTGCTGACACAATGGTTTATAACATTGACCTTAGTTTTTGTCCTTATAACCTAACTGCTGTTCCTGACTTAGTTTTAAAAGTGAAACACTTAGTCATAAATTCATTTCACTAAAATTATTCTATGGATCCCATAAGTTCAGTGCCAGTTAATTTACCCACAATGTTCATAATTGTGGCATTGTTCATTATCTTAACCTAAGAAAATAAATAGTGTATGTAAGTCTGTTTCCAGCAGAGCCTAAATCGTACGGCTCAGCCAATCCTCCAACAGATTGCTGGGGTAGTGTGGATTGTTACGGTGGGAACTGAATTCAATAAAGGGTAACAGCATGGCATAATCTAATCCTGGAACCCCAGGCTGTTTGTGTACTTGCGCTCAAAATCTCAAGTTATTGTGACCACTACCTTCATTTGAGAGTATTGACAGATCCTTGAGTAAATGGGTAATTTTTTTAAGACCAGGAAGTACATCTCCCTCTGCACTGATTATATTTGATGTTTCACAATTACCTGCAGTCCCACTTAGCTCCATTGAGGAAATAATATCTTAACGGGTGGAATGTTTTATAGTTCAAACAATCTGAGTTGGAAGGTTGTTACAACAACTGCTGAAATTGATATTTCCCTTCCTAACAATGTGGGTGTACCTATGCCGCATGGGTTGCAGAACTTAAGATGGTGGCTGAGCCTTTTCAGAGGCAAATACTGCTGCCCACATCCCATGAAAGGATAAAATAAAAGGCTTACTATTGGATATACAAGATTTTTAACATCACTCAGCGCAAATCTGGTTCTCACTTGGCATCTGGTCATGGTGATGCACAAATTCACACATTAAATGGGACATTAATTGCTAACTACAAATACCAAATCGTGTGCTTCATGGATGTTCTGGAGATACTTTTTAATAATGTTTCAGTGGGTGTGAACACATTGTTCAGTTTCATAAAGGTTTCTAATTTTAAGTAAGCAAACTTGGTGAAATTTGGCAGGTGCTTACTAACTTTAGATGTTTAACCATACCCATGTAAACTTGATTAGGGCAAAGTTGTGACTGGCTACGTGAAATTGTTAAATTATAAATTTCAGTCATTTCAAGGTTACCCTGTTGCAACCAGACTCTGACTTAAACAGGTGTTTTGAAACAATAGTCACACCGGTGCAAGTTCTACAATAATTGTTCAAAGCAGAAACTGGACACTCACTTTCAGCAGTGCTAACCGACTGGTGGTAGGGGCCTTTGGCATGATGTGCAAATACTACATGGGATTCCAAGCTATTACTGCATGGTGTATTTTTGCAACCCAGGATGTGGTTCTCATGTTATTACAGCACCACTTAAAACTATTAAACATGATTTGTAATCATGTGCAATGGAAGTATCTGACCCTGATACTTAAATTCTGAAAGCTGGATGGAATTACAAGTATTTTGGAACTTGCTCATATGCATGCCTTGTTTTAAAAAAAGAGCCATTTACACCTTACAACAATGGGTTTGTTGCCATGTCTTTTGTTCACTTCACATATGTAATGTTACATGCTGTCTTGAAAGCCATGGACTGCATTGGAGAAGATATTAATTGGAATTTTTCATAGTGAGCAAGTTAACTCAGTGTTGCTTGCTTTTGATGGTAACAGATTGTAAATGAGATTTTGAAGATGCTTCATTATAAATCTTGTGGTTCTTTCTCAAATAGTATACTTCATCATAACAGATATAAACATGAAATTTCAACTGGAGTGGTAATGTTCCTTTTGGCTTGATGCATCTTGGTGTAAGAAGTTTTAAGCTGAAGGTGATAAAATAGAGTATTTGAAAATTAAATCGTTGAGTTGGAATGGACATAGGCTAGCCTGGAGGATCGCCAACATTTGTTAACAAGACTGAAAAGTACAAGAAGAATAATGAAAGATGTGATTTGATTCTGGACTATTAACCCACATTGTTATCCTGCAGCCTCTTCCTAAAGTCAAGTATTAAATATGCAATGTTATCTTGGACTGAGGTGAGCATCAGGTGGTCAACATCCAACGTTCACTTGACAGCCATGAAGTGAAACCTGGACCAAGCAGTTGCACAACTGTTCCCTGGCTTTGTGAATCTGGAGGCTGGTGTGCAGTGTGTCCACCCCCCCCCCCCTCCGTTGCCAGAAACAGTGATTTTAGAACTGAAGTAGATTCAAGCGAACAGTTAATTCCTGCAGATCCAAATGTGTTCAATTGGCAATGTTCTGTTGCAGTTATATAATTAATATCTAGCTTACCTTGTGATCAAAGTCTGAAGGCAATTTTAGATAACTACATTTTCTTTATTGAATGAATCTCTTTTATTTACAATTTTTTGTAACTAATGGAAATTCCATGCACAAGTTGTGTAATTTTGAATTAATATTCCAGGGTTCAGACAAGTTATAAGGTTATCTTGGAGTTATCTTGCGCCTTTGAGGATCAGTGTCAAAACTGCTGTGTTGCAGATGGTATTTTATCAAAACAAAACACTCCAGTACAGAGCTACTTTTTTAAGAATGCAAATAATTAAAGACTGTTACAGACATCCCCCTCATTTTTTTTTTGTTTATGGAAGGGAATTGTATGTGCAGAATCTGCAGGAAATCTGGTTTTGAAATAACTGCATTGAGCATTGAAAGCATCCACTAGTGTTCCGTACTGAAGTAAACTTAAGGAACTGATTGGAGCGAAGACCAATGAGATTTGCCCTCTGACTTATTGTGATGAAGATTAGCCTTGAGTAGTTGTGCTCCATTTGATCTCATCATTCTTATTCTAAATAAGACAAGATCATAACGTGAAAAGAAATGAGTTGGGAACAAAATTGGTGATGGCGTTGATGCTATATGGTCATGTATCAACACAAAGTTAATGAGCTAGAATTTGGATAAATGGGGAATTGAAATTTTCTTGATGAGAATATGAAAGATCAACGGAATGTCACGCACAAGCAATTCTAGCTTCAATTGGAAATGGAAATTTAGAGGAAAACTAACCACACATTTGCACTAAGTGATGAGGTAGTGGGTCTATTAAAGTTTTTTCATTGTAAGCTGAGTGAAGCGATAAGAAACGTTTAGGAAGTACTATACTTCCCTTCTTGACGCAACTCAATTACTTCACATGCAATTTACACCACATTCAAAATTGGCAATGTGAAAATCCATTACAGTTTAAGTACTTCATTTATATAGTTTACTGTCTTGTAGGGGGTTGTCAACATTGGCAAGCTTAATTATAGAATTACTGAGATGAAGGTGCAATGTCACTATTACGTTATTTACCCCAAAATATATCAGTTGAGAAAATCACTTTGCACACAACTGCAAAGAAGGGTGGAGGCTGTAATGAACTCAATCCTTTGGGTGTGAAAGAGCAGTTTACAAATTACTTCAAGTTACAACAGATTTTAGTTGTCTTTCGTTCAAGGTAATAAAAAATTATTATGCATCTTTACTGCTATAACTCAAATGAAGAATAATTGGCAAATTGGAGAACATGGAAGACCTGCTTTGACATTCTTTACATGGAAGTGAACCATTCTAAGCTTGTGCATCTTACTGTCAGTGTAGTTTTCAGTCACTTGAGATTGTTCTGTGATTCTTTTATTTTTCAGACTAAATCTGAAGTTATTTACGCTGCTAGTCTCAAGTCACTGGTGTATTATTTAAGGAATTACAGAATTCAAGGAAATTTTATGGTGGCAAACTATTCCTCTGAATGTTTAATATATTAATTATCATTTAAAAGAATTGCTTTGTTCTGTTTGTTTACCGACTTTGCTAATGTTCTGAGTTTTCCTATTGCTGCAGGCCCCAGCTTCAGAGAAGCTTCCAGTCATGTACCTCATGGATTCCATTGTGAAGAATGTTGGAGGAAGCTATATTTCACTCTTTGCTCAAAACTTAAGTCTTATATTTTCTAGTGTTTTTGAAAAGGTATCTATACTTTAATCACTAGAGTAAACGTGAATGTAGTTTTGTACATGTATTTGAATGCTTAACAACTAAACATTATAACCTATTAGTGGAAGATTTGTGCATTCATTTGTGATGTAGGTGAGATTCAGCTGATTTTTCTTTTGGTCACTTTTGCATTGTACCTTATGGATTGGAAATGCAGTTCACTTCATCACTGTTGCTATTTACTATTCTTTGTTTAGATTATTTAAGTTGGAAGAATGAACGATTGACTGGATTTTATTGCCCCTTCCCAACCTATCCAACTCTTACTCTGTGCTGTAGTAGTTTGTTTGAAATATTAAACACTTTGAATTGTGGTTCTAATGGAATTTTACATTGAATAGAATCAAGTTAATTTTTGAACCGTGCTCTCACTGACTCTTAATTTCATTGGTTGATTGGTTATGGAGTTTAGTATCTTGGCTGAAATGAATTAGTTCGTTTGACAGCACATTAATTGATGACAGTTGAAAAGTTGTGACTCAGTTAAGCTGGTGATTAATTTTGTCAAACAGACCCCCACATCGGCCTGTGTAAATTGTATTCCATGTAAATGTATATGTGTTTAACAGAATTGAAGTAGCATTCCCAATTCCCATTTTACCCATAAATAAAAGAATGTAATTTTTTTTTGAAGGGTTTGACATATAGTTGCCAGGTGACTTTTTTTGCACCTTTTTGATTTTGTTTATTTGACTTGCTTTAATCTGTGGCTGAGATCATGCTTCACGTTTTTAGGTAAATTTCAGGATTTTTCTTTTTAAGTGAAAGGCTGCATTGTTGGATTAAGTAAAAATTTAGTGCGGTCTTAACTGGACCATGTATGGAATGTGTACGTCTAGACATTCCTATTGCTTTATATAGAAAGTTCCAAGATTGAATTCTTAAGTACAGAACCAATTTTAGACAAGCCTCTCATGGGACAGTATTCAAAACTTGTTTGTACTCACATGTGTCATGGATCAATAGGAAGACTTCCAGAATTTAACTTGAGGGAATGTCCTGTGTATATGCTGAGTTCTACCTGTTTTTCTGTGTGCTGAGAATTTGCGTTTTGAACATAATAGGCATTGATTCAGTTGCTCCGTCCGATAAGACCAGGCAATAGCAAATGGCTGAAGTCAGCGCTTGTGGAATGGTTGTTAGTGCACGCCTGCAATTCCATAATGCAGCATTTTGAACACCGACTTGAATCTCATCCTCTGCCCGATATAACAATTGAAATTTGCATTATAAAAACTGAACTTTGATGTTCTGCTAGTGTAACAAGCGCAGTGTTACATCATTAGTATGGTTTCAATTATACAATCAATCTCATTATATTTTTCTTAATTATGCTTTTTAATTAGAAATAAGACTTCGGCCATATGCATTACTTTTTGAACTATACTGCAATCCTCTTGTAACTGAGTAACATGACAAATCAGCACATCCATCAGGATGTTGATATCCGCACTTAAAAATGTCAGTGGAACGGGAATGTAGGCAACAGTTGTGATTCTAGTGAAGAGTACGCTATTGCAAACAATCACAGATTTGCAGTGTTAGCCATACACAGATGCAATGGGCTAACGTTTAAAGTGTTCAGTTCCAGTTCAAATTGTTGTACATATTTTATCAATTGTTTTTGTCTCATTCATCAACTTGCTGTGCTCCTTCCCGTTTAGAAGATTTCTTTATCTTGAGCTCATCACAAAAAAGTAACTAGGGAATTAAATTATTTCCAGTTTGAGACTTCCTGTCAGAACCCAGCGCACTGTTGGTATGTAATGCACAACAGGATGTACAAACTCCTGCTTTGCCACAGCAACATACTTTGCCTCTAAAATACATCTGCACTAGCAATATAATTCTTTTCTCTTATCAGCCACCCTGGTGTCTTTAGGAGGTAATTCTGAATTGCAGAACTGAGATCACCCTAATTCATTAGAAGCTTTACTTCGAGCTTTTCTGCCTTCAGTCAGTTGGGACTGGATTTGAACTTCAGTCCCAGAGGCAAAAAACAAATGGACTAAACTCGGCACACTACCGTGTTGCTATGCCAGCTATTTTGCCTGCTGAATTTTAATAAAAATCTTTTAAATGCTCAACTACATCAGTGAGTAGCCCTGGTGAGTGACAGTGCCATACTATGCTGAACGGTAATCGTGGCTTTACATACTGAATCTTGTTACAAATACAAATTCAAGTTCAACACTCAAAGCATTCCTCTCACTGTTACCACAAGGAAACTACTTGTTGATGAGTTTTGAGGGATAACCTCATATTCCAATGAACTTGGTTCAGAGATTTATTCTGTTAATCTAATGTGTCTGGAGAAATACAAGTTGAAGTACAGTTAACATCCAAGTGCAAATAGATCAAACAAAAATGAAGAATGTTATTTGTAACAAGTGCCCATACAGCGTAACCTTCCAGTCACTGAAAGTGCTCTGGTCAGAAA
Organism: Ginglymostoma cirratum; assembly: GCA_024137785.1. Lineage (NCBI taxonomy): Eukaryota > Metazoa > Chordata > Chondrichthyes > Orectolobiformes > Ginglymostomatidae > Ginglymostoma > Ginglymostoma cirratum. Next base: position 961,890 of record JAHRHZ010000263.1, on the reverse strand, counting down.
AAAATTCCCCTCCTTTGATTGAAATAAGTTGTCAAAGTAAATTTAAAGCTATGTTACTTGTAGTAATGAATAGATGTATTCTTTCTGGATTATAGGAATGCTTGTAAGAATATTTTAAAAGGCATTTAACATTGCATAAAGCTGGATAATTGTTTTGTTCTTAGGTGGATGAGAGCACTAGAAAAAGTTTGTTTAAGTTGCGTTCCACATGGGATGAAATGTTTCAACTGACGAAACTTTATGCCTTAGACGTCAAAGTCAACAAGCTAGATCCTGCATGGCCTATTAAGCCTTTGCCACCAAATGTGAATAGTTCAAGCATTCATGTAAATCCCAAGTTTTTAAATCGATCGGTAAGTATTACAGGAATTCTCACCTATAACATAAGGGAAATATTACTCTTCCAAGATGAATTAATGTGGTTGCAAAACTAACTTTTGAGTGTAAATAAAGAAAATTTGCAAAATGTTGTGGTCCTTCTTTTATTTGCCATTTCTTGTACCAGTTTCCTTGGAGAATTGTAGAATATCCTGGTCATAACTTCACTTTCTCATTACTCGTAGCTTGAAGAACCTACCACCTCAAGTTCCACAGTTGCTCCTATTAACTCAGCTAAACAAAACATTGCTGAGTCACAGAAAAACGTAACACAGGAGCAAGAGCAGTTTATAAGACAACAGCTGTTAGCAAAACAAAAACAGTTACTTGAGTTGCAACAGAAGAAGTTGGAACTGGAATTAGAGCAGACAAAGGCACAACTGGTAAGTTCAAAGTCCTGATCACTAAATGTCATTACATTAGAAGCAATTACTGTAGTGATTGAGGTCTAATGGGATTGAGGTAACAGTGCTCCTTGGTAAGTTTTATTTTCTATGCTGTTTAATCGTGATAGAAAGGTAAAGCTATAGTACCCCATGTTTGTCCAGAAAATGCAGTTGTGCTGAAAAGGCCCATGTTTCTTTAGGCCCATCACCGCACTTACGTCATTTATTTAACTTGCCATGGCCATTTGTATTCATTGTTTGCATTTAGCAGCTGTCTTGGACCGCTTTTTATAATCCGACTCAGTCGAATGTGGTTCAAACAGACCAGGAATCGGTTTGTACATGATGGTAACTGGGAATGGAATCTGAAATCCCGTATGGCCTTAGTTCTGAGGGTGTTGGATTTGAGAACATGTATTTGTATTAATAAAAATTGATACAATACCATTTCCTGAGAGCCCAATGTTTTTAATTTTCTGAACTTGTGGTTTTGAGGGAGAAATCATTTTTAACCAGTTGATTGGAGTACTTTGAGGAAGTAATGTGCAGGGTATAATGCAAAAATAGCCCAATTATATCAATATAAGGCTCTGTTATGCTTTGACTGTACTGTGCAATTACACCATGGTGGCTCATGGTTAGCACTGGTGCCTCACAGTGCCGGGGACCAGGTTTGGTTCCACCCTCTGGCAACCGTGTGGCCCTTGTACATTCTCTCCTCGTGTCCTGGATGCACGGGTTTCCTCCCAGTCCAAAGATGTGCAGGTTAGGTGGAGTGACTGTGATAAATTGCCCATAGTGTTCATGGATGCAAGGATTAGGTGGATTAGCTGTGGGGAAAAGCGGCATTACAGGGATGGCGTGGGTCTGGGAGGGATGCTGTTTGGTGGGTTACTGTGGACTTGATGGGCCAAATGACCTGCTTCCACACTGGGGATTCTATGATTTGCATATAATTGTAGCAGCACATCAATAAATGATCAATCCTCTACTGCTTTCTAAGTTGACTCATGGATGAATCATAATTTCCAGAAGGAATATCCTTTAGGTAAGGAGAGGGGATTGATTTGTAAAGCAGGCAAATCTAAATAGTATTGCACATCCAAACTTGAATTTGTGAGAATGGATTGGTGTTGAGCCCTTGCTGGGAAATTTTCACTCTGTTCTGCTTCCATATTTGGGGATAAGTTCAGTCATTTGAAGCAATCACAGAAGAAATCTTACCAGTATGTGAAGTATATTACTGTGCACCGTTCACATCTATGAACCTTCATTATGGTTGTAATTAATACCAGTTATTTAAATGCCTTGCACTTGTACAGCAAAATAAAAGCTTATTGACAAGCAGAAGATGATGAATTCATCAGATTTCAGTTACATTTAAGATTTTACTGCAATCCCTGAAACATTTTGGAGGATTGATTTTGTTGGCTGTGCTCAGTTGAAGTTTAAAATAAAGTAGTACTTTCACAAAGTAAACATAGTTAAATATACCTCTGACCTGAAGAGAGGTTGGGGAAATGCACCAGGTTTGGCAGCATCAGAAGAGACAAAAAGAGTTAACGTAATGAGTCAAATGAACTTTTGTTAGAAAATCCTGGTGAAGGATCACTCTACTCAGCATTAACTCTTTTTCTTTGTTTCAGATTTCCAGCATCCTCAGTTCTTCACTTGTTAATATTAGAGATACTTGAGTTTTGTTATAATCCGACATTCTGCCTCCCTTTAGTTCTAAACAGTCTTCTTCAACTGTAAACATCTGTGAAAGATAAATGGTTACTAGCAGAGGTGTCTTGTTTTTCCAACATACGCAATATTTTGCTTGTGTTTTCAGCCTGGACTGATTATAGCCGACAAAGCCAAGTGTTAGAAAAGTTTACTGGCTAGCATCTATGTTGAGAGGGACAAAGTTAACATTTAGAATTCGATATGATACTTCGGGACTCCATGGATGTAGAAACATATTGGAATTATTGAAATAGACATATTTCTGACTCCTTTACATTCTGAAGAAGAGTCACATTCAACTCAACCTTAACAATATCTCTTTCCACAGATTGTGTCAGATCTGTTGTGTACTTCTAAAACTGTATTTCATTTAGGGTTTATTGGATGCTCCAGGTGTCAGGAGACTTTTTGCTATGACTGGTATTCTTGTAGAATCAAAATACATCGTCATGACTCGTACGAAGCTTTTTCAAAGCAAGGAAAACCCTAACAATTGATTATACGTAATAGTGCTTTAACTTCTTCCAAGGTTTGGGTTAGTTTTTAATTTTCCTCCATTTTCAATCATATAGCATGGAAACAGGCTCTTGAGAGTCTGTGCTAACCCTAATCCCAAATGAAACTAGTTCCAGCTGTCTGCGCTTGGCCCAAATCTTTCCAAACATTTCCTATTTATATACTTACCCAAATGTCTTTTAAATGTGACCATACCCCATCCACCACTTCCTCTGAAAGTTCATTCCATACAGAAACGACACTGTGTTTTAAAAATAAAAGTTGCCCTCCATGTCTTTTAAAATCTTTCTCCTCTCACCTTGATATGTGCCCCCTAATCTTGAATCCCCCACCCTAGGGGGGAGGAAAAAAATCCACCTGCCATTCACCTTATCTATACCAGTCATGATTTTATGAACCTGTTAAGGTTGCCCGTTAATCTCCTAAGCTCCAGTGGGAAAATGTCCCATCCTATCTAGCCTCTTTAAAACTCTGAAGGTTGCTGAAACCTATCAGGCTAGGCTGTAGCTCAGTGATTGTTGCCTTCTTGTCCCTTGCCAGTCCAAGTAGCTGCAGTTCTTGATGTTGGAGATGTGATATCACAGTTTGAGCATTGGCTATTTTTGGAACGGCTTTAGTGATGAAGGCAAAGTAACTGTTACAGATCATTTTTAGTTTATTTTTGGGATGAGTATTGCTTGCAAGGTCAGCATTAATTGTCATCCTTGATTGCTGTCAAGGTGGTATTAAGCTACTTTCTTAAAGCATTGCAGTCTGCTGCTGTAGGTGTGTGCTCAGTGCTGTTTGGAATGTTTTTTTCCAGATTTTGCCCTCTTAACTAGGAATGGCAGTATAATTTTGAGTCAAGATGATGTGTGACTTGGAGAGTTGCAGTTGTTGAGTTCCTGTGCATATGCAATCTTTGTCCTTGAGTTTGTAAGGTGCACTGAAGTATTCTTATAAGTTTCTATCATTAATCCTGCATGGCACATGTTGCCACTATCAGCTTGAGAATTCAACATCTAAAGTTGCCAATATGGGGTAGGTTGCTTTGTCTTGAATTTCATTAATCTTGAGCGTTGTTGGATGTTAAACTCAATTAGGCAAATAGAGCAGTCTGTCAAACTTTTTTTAAAAATATGGGTGGTGGGTGGGTTTTGGGAGTCAGGAGGTGACTTAGCACTGCTGTATCAGTGGATAGTCCAGTTCCGGCTGCTTGTTGACAGTAACACCAAGGATGGTAGAGATATTTAATTTCTATATTGTGGGTGGTCATGATCTTTCACACATTACTTGCGAGTTGATATTAAGGAATTGTGAATGTGGCTGCAGACTGCTTTGGTACCTGATCAGTTTGCAAATTATACTGAATATGGTGATCATAATGAGCATCCCTACTGAGGACAATGATATTAAAGGCCAATGAAACCGTTGAAGCTGGCTAAACTCCTGCCATTGGTGTCCTAAACTGAGATGGTTGCCTCCAACAACTGCAATCATGTGTGATGGGTATGACTGCAAGCAGGGAGAATTGGTAATATCACTGGTCTAGTAAACTAAAGAACCAAGACGTTCTAAGGGCATAGCTTGAATCTATAGCAGATGATGTTTGAATTTGACAAATGAACTTCTGTTAAAAGCTAGTCTAATGTTGATCATATGATTATTGTTATAATGCATGTCCATTAGGAAAGAAGATCTGTTGTCCTTAGCTACATGTGAACTCCACACTCAGCAGTGTGATTCTTAACTGCACCTATGAAATGACCTCAGCCACCAGATCAAGGAGCAATTAGGGATGGGCAATAAATACTGACCCAGCCAGCAATGCCCAAATGTCAGAAATGAATAAAATCAGGAAAAAAATGCTATTTGACGATCAAAGTGCACCATATCTTGTGGTTCACCTCAACCGTTGTGGATGCTACTTCATCAAATAGTAAACATTTTATTTCCCCTTGTTAAAGCCAGGCTCTGCTTGATCATTTCTGTTTTTTTAATCTTGTTATAACCACCATCATAATAGATTCCGAATGAGATGTTAGGCTATTTGAACTGTGGTTTCCTGTTTTTTGCCTCTTTTTTGAGTAAAGGTGTTGCATTTGCTCTTTTCCCAACCCATTGGGACCTTTCCAGAAGATGAGGGATTTTAGAAGTTTATAATCTGTCTATCTATAATTTCTGCCACTTCCTTTTAAGCTGCTTCTAAGGTTCTCCCAAAATGCATCTTCACATCTTGAAACTACAGTTCTCCACGTTTGTGCTCTATCAACAGAGGACCAGTATTCGCTTTGGTTGCTCTTCTATTCAATAGCTTGTAGAAATTCTTCATATCTTTTTGTTTTCTCTGCTTTGTACCTCCTTAGCATTTTAGCCGTTCTTTGGTTTTTAGTCTGTCCACGTCCAGTCCTCTGACTTCTCAGTGACCTTAGATTCATAGTTTAATACTATCCTTAACTGCTATATTTAACCACGGATATAGTTTGTCCTCCTCAATAGGCTATATCTTTGCCGACAGTTATTAAATGTCTCCTCAAAAGTCTGCCTCTAATTCTATTGTCATAACTTCCAACATAATTTTCCAGTCTACCGTAGCTAGCTCTGCCTTTATGCTCTCAATAGTCACCTTTTATTTAGGTTTGAAAGCACAAGTCATGGATCCACAGCCCTCCCTTGCAAACTTAACATAAAATCCCTCATGAAATGATTATGGTCTGCCTAGAATGTGCTTTACTGTGAGGCTATTGATAAAACTTGTCTCATTGCATATTACCGGGTCTAGGAGAGTCTGTTCCGGTTTGCTCTAGATTGTCCCGAAGATCTTGTACCAACTCATTATCTTTCCCAGTTTGATTCTCCTAAACTACGTGTAGATCTGAGTAATGCATATTTACTGCTGTACATTTCTTAACATATCCTATTAATCTTATGTGCTCTGTTCCTCAATGTAATTAGTGTTCAGGGTGATTGGAATGGGGGCATCCCTATAAACTAGTGCAACAAATGACCTCTTGCCTCTAGTTTTTTTCTCAGTACAAATTGGTAGTGCATCTTAGAATCTGAATTTTGGTGCAACAAAATGCATTGGCCCCAATATATCTGCACTGGTAGGCATCTTTCAATTTAAGGTTATTTCTCAGTATTGGATTCATGCCATTTCTCAGTATTAGATTCATGGCGTAGTTGATTAACAGAGCCACCCTCCCATCTTTTAATAGCTTCCTGTCATTCTGCTATATCAAATACCTTTAAGCATGAGTATAAGAGTTAGGAGGTCATATTGTGGCTATACAGGACGTTGGTTCAGCCAGTTTTGGAGCATTGCGTGCAATTCTAGTCTCCTACAGGAAGGATGTTGTGAAACTAGAAAGAGTTCAGAAAAGATTAAGAAGGATGTTGTCGGGGTTGGAGGGTTTGAGCTGTAGGGAGAGGCTGAATAGGCTGGGGCTATTTTCTCTGGAGGTCATAGGCTAAGGGGGAACCTTGTAGAGGTTTATAAAATCAAGGGGGGCCTGGATACGGTAAATAGCCAAGGCCTCTTCCCTGAGTGGAGGAGTCCAAAACTAGAGAACATAGGTTCAAGGTGAGAGGGGGAAAGATATAAAAGGGACCTAAAGGGCAACTTTTTCACGCAGAGGATGGTGCATGTGTGGAATGAGCTGCCAGAAGTGGAGGCTGGGATGATTACGACATGTAAAAGACATCTGGATGGGTAAAGGAATAGGAAGGGTTTAGAGGGATATTGGCCAAACGCTGGCAAAGGGACTTGATTTTCTAGGATATTTGGTTGGCATGGACGAGTTGGATCGAAAGGTCTGTTTCCATGCTTTATATCTCTATGACACTATCCATGCAGCTCCCTCTTTAACCAGTACTGGTGTCTGTGCCCTGTGAATCAAAACTGATTTCTCCCACGCCAGTCTTATAGCCATGCACGCTCATCTGGACTCTTCCCTTACACACACATAAGATCCTACCACTGCACCACTATTCTTTCTCCCTACTGGGGTGGCTATCTGTACCATGCTATCCTGATCATTTAGCTCATGCACCTTTTTACTTCTGTCCTCATATGAACAAGATTGCGTAAACTCAAAATCCTGTTGGACCATTGAGGTCTGAGGTTCCTACACTTTTCCCTTCTGTTCCTTGCTTCACTTGCAGTCCCATTTCCCATTCCTGCCCGCTGACCACAACATTATAGAAAACGTTATACTAAGAAATATGATTGCCTCCTGAAGCAAAGAATTCCACTAACTAACTTTCCATCTCTCTAATGTGTCACTGTTTGAAGCTCAGCCTCCAGCTAAATTACTGAGCTACAATCAGTTATTACAAACTTGTCTGTTCTGGGTCACACTGGCAACCAGAAATGCTGTCATTATAGTTACTCTCCATTTTATAAATTTTATTTCGGTAGTGCCTCTCTTTATTATCACTAACTGCCAATACAACTTAATAACAGAATAGACCTTTACCATTTAAAAAGCAATTCAGACCTTTTTTTTTCTAATTTCCAGCTTTTCACACACACCCCTTAATACCTATTACGCAACTGGCAGGCATTCACCACCTTCCAATGAAGTCACTGTTTCACACTGAAAGAAATAACAATTTGAAGCAAGCAGATTCTGTTGTCCTTCTGCCAGCTATTGCCTGTTGCAGTGTTCTCCTCTTGCCCACTTCTAGATGCTGTAAAGAGATAATAGGAACTGAAGATGCTGGAGAATCTGAGATAACAAGGTGTGTAGAGCTGGATGAACCGAAAAGTCAACTTTCCTGCTCCTCTGATGCTGCTTGGCCTGCTGTGTTCGTCCACCTCTACACTTTGTTGTCCTAGATGCTGTAAATCTTTGTTGACAATGGTTTAAAATGAATTATAGAAAGTAATCATCATTCAAAAACTTCATGAGAGAAATTGAAAATACTAGAAGTAAACGTTTTAGACTTCCTAAAATATACAGGTCTGTCAGCATCATTAGAAAACAGAGATTGACGTAAGTTTACATTCAAAGTGAACTATATAGTTCTTTCAACATATTCATTTTCTTAGTGTCAGCTTCTGACACATGGTAAAAACATTTTGTCTGATTGCTAACGGTTTACTTAATGAGCACAAAAAGCAATCAAGAGAAAATATATTTCCGCAAACGTTTAATGCACACTTTTCATGCTAAATTTGAATGTTAAATCACTTTATTTGGAAGTGTCTGAGTGGTTCGAAGTATTTTATTTTCTCTAAATTTTGTGCTGTTTTACTTTTAGATGGCCTCACTAGCTTCACAACATACTATTCCTGATTCATCAGTGAACCTTGGACATGCCAAATTACATGTGCCAATCACAAAGGTTTCTCCTATGCTTTCAATGGGAACAGGAAAGCCGACTCCAGCTACAGTTAGACCCTTGCAGCAGGAATCAATTGAGTTAGAAAAACTTCAGGCACCAAATATCAGTGATGCCAAAGTATCAAACAGAGACCCTCGGATAAATAGGCTAAGTCAACAGTCAACTCATTCAAAAGATCCTGTTAAAAAAGAAAGCCAACTGCAACCTGAGAAATTAGAGAAAGCAGGAAGCAAAAGAAATAGCCCAGCTGGGGGATCTTCTGAAAAGACAGAAAGTCAAATTAGTACATCAAAACAAGAAAAAGATAAAATCTGTGAGAAATTAGTAAGAAAGGAATCCAAAAGTTCGGAAGGAAAATCTAAATTGGTATCGCCAGTGAAAAATAAGTTGCCTGTTAAAAATACCAAAAAAACAGATACTGAGAAGGTAAAAGTGGAAGTCAGTAAAAGAGATCCAAGATTGCGCAAGTCTTCTCAAGACAAGACTGATAAAGTAGAAACAAAAGAGAAGAGGACAAATGTTGAAAAAAAAGAGGACGATCAAAGCAAAGGAGCTGAACGTAAGCCTTCAGCCATAAGAAATAAAACAATTAATGGGATTCTGTTGAAAAGTGAAAAGGATGGAAAAGAAATTGGAAAGGATGTTTCTAAATCTGGAGGGTTCAATTTTAGATCACATTCTAGATCTTCACGATCAAGGTCCCCACGATCACGGTCCCCACGATCTCACTCACCAATATCGCGGTCACCTGTGTCACGTTCTGCCAGACAAAGAGGGCGATTGTCACCAAAGAGGCGGCGTACAAGTGTTTCACCACTTTCTAAAACGCAGGACAAAGAAAAGTCTGTAAAGAGAACCCTTTCTGATGAGTATAAACAGAATGCCAATAACTGGGAACGTCGAGATGTTAGAAAGAAAGGCAATACCAAACCAGAAGTAAGAGACCCAAGGAAACTGAAGAGAACACGGGAGGATAGATGTCAAGAGCCACAGGTTGCAAGACCTGAAAACCGAAATTCTCCAAGACACTCTCCTGAGCCAAAGGAAAATGTAGAAAATTGGCATGACCAGCCATCCGCAAAAAGGTGGAAGTCTGGGTGGGAGGAAGCTAAAAGGTAAGTTATGAATGTGCCGGACCAGAACAAAGGTTTCTGGTACAGGTGGCTGTGTTACTATTTTCTTGATATCCATTGGTCATATTATTTAACCAGAAGATAGCCAATTTCCCCTTGAACTTGTTCAAAGTATTGTCCTCCACATGGTTCTGTACTGGGTGTCATTGGTCATTAAATCTAAAGCTGTTCATTTCTTCACACTTTATTTGTTCACTGCTGTTCATGCAAGAATCAGTTTTCTTTGGTAGGATAGTTAATTGAGACAATTTACTATATCAGTATGCCTTAATGGGACCTTCACTGAGTCACAGTTTCCACTTTATTCTCTCCTGGTAGCTAGGTCGTAGAATCTTACCGAAGAATGCACTTAACATTTGGCTGCCGAGGTGCTGCCTTTCTAATAAACTGTCTAGTTATGCCACTCACTCACTAATGAATTATGTTGCCTCTTATAGAAACATAGTCATGCAGCAGAGAAACAGAACCTTCTGTCCAACCAGTCCATGCCAAACATAATCCCAAACTTATTCATGTTTCTGTTCAAATGTCTATTAAATATTGTAATTGTGCCCACATCCCACACTTCCTCTGGAAGTTCATTCAGCTCTTGTTTTTTTAAAAAAAAAGAACTTTCTCATGTCTTTCTTTTAAATCCCTCTCTCCTTTAAAAATGTGCCCCCATCCTAGGGAAAAGACAACTACTGTTAACTGCGTCTATACCTCTCATTGCCTCAGGCCCTGTAAGGCACCATATAAATGCAGATTCTTGCTTACTTAGCCTTGGCTGAGAATGAAATCTCAGACTGTCTTGCACCTCACAGGAAAACCCTGAGAACCCATCATAATCTTTACATTTGTTTATCTCCCTCTTCACTGCAGCTCATGGGTTAACAGGTTGTGCATAATGAGGTTATCTCTCTCATTGAGCTGTTTCAACTCTGCTTTTTCTTGATAACTCAGCATAGCTTCTAGCTCTATGTACCACTGTTTATACTTCAAAACCACATGTGCTGTGTGCTCAGAATTGGCTTCTGAAGTTTGTTTTATTTCATCTTTACACCCAAAAAGTTGATTTGTTTTATCGTGACAAACATGTCAGCCCTGGGATCTTCCTGTATGCTGTGATGTAGATTTGTTACCTTGTGTGTGGAATGTATACGTAGGTTACTAGGTTTCGTTACCGCATATTTGTTCATATTTCATTGCATCTGCCACTTCTGTCTGTTCAGCCCAATCCCACGTAATTGGTCTGCAGTTCTTCCCAGTTTGTTTCCTAAAACTCCATCATCCAGACTTGCATTTTGGTTTATCAGAATATGCAGCAAACATTTTATTAACTGGCATCTAAGGGACCAGGAGTGTACCGGTTGATGAAATATTCTAGTTGATCAAGAGGTCCACAATCAGTGTAAAAACACATTAATTAAGAGAAGCATGATGCATGGTTTAACACACATTACTGTTATACATTATTTACAGCATAAATCACTTAATGCAACTTTACCTAAATAAAACTTACTGGCAGAGAGCCTTCTTACCCTCAACTAACTGCTCGGACAACGCAGTAATGCCGTTGACTTCGAGTTGCGTAATTTTTCCCGCTTTATTGAGAGCCGGTTCATAAAGACCAGGTTAAGACAAAGTTTGCTGTATAGATATAGTGTGAACAAAATGCTAGATATTCACATCTAAAGAGAAAGTTGTATTCAACTTGATGTTAACTCACTTCGTACATGTTGCTACACCTGCTGAGTAATTCTAGCTCTTTGTTTTTATTTGATTTCCTGCAAGTGTGTCATTTTCCTTTAATTTAGTTGCTGTCTCTACCAGCATTATCTATCTAGAATTGAAATTATAATTATTTTAACAGTGACCCTTGAGGCAGCCTTCACCTTACTCCTTTAGAAGTACATGATACAACTTTTCTGATGTGTGTTGTGTACATTTGTGAATTATCTTCAGGAATTGGGGCTTCTGACAATGGCTACTGCCACATTGTGAAATAATAGTACTAATGGTTGCCAACAAGCCGCTTCAGGCTGTAAATACATAGTTGAAAGCTTGAAAAAAAAAGATTGTTACAAATCTTTTCATTCAAATATGCTTAACGCAATAAACTTAGATGTTATTCTATCTCTGGTACCATAAAGGAATCACTACAACCAAAACATTACAGTTTGTAAAATTAAACAAATATGTAAATATTTATTTTATAGCTTGAAACAGAAACAAGAAACCCCTTCACATGGAAAGTTTCCTCATCAACAGAAGGATGTATATCCCGGAAGTAAAGGTATTCTGTCACCTCGAACACCTAGACAGCAAAGAATGAGTGTTGATGCAAATTTACAAATCCCCAAAGAATTGACATCTGCTAACAAGAGAGATTTATTGAAAAAAGTAAGTCAGAATGTATTAACTATGTCTTGGTCACCTGTTAAGTTGGTATGCATTGAACTTTTTTTAAAAAAAAAGTTAGCCAGTTCGTTGAAAAAAAATCTCCCTTGTTCTCTGTTGCATTGTTCATGAGTTGCAAAAGGGGTGTGAGAACAGTTGAAAAGAGGTGGGGAATTTCTGTGCCACATCCACTGTTTCTTGATAAACCTTATCAAAAAGAACACAAAGTAAATGGCTTATTTAATGGATGTCTGAATGAATATCACTACAATTTGTAGTGTGACCCTTGAATACTGTACAGATCCTGCCTGGTGCAATCACTTGGTTCTGAGATCAACCATCTTTGGCAAGATTTGCTTTTATCAGTTTATCCAGAATTTTATAGGGTCATATTTAAGAATTTCAATGTACAACCTTGTGTGTCCAACTTGCTTGTTGACACCTTTAGCATAATGTGGTAAATCGGAGCAGATTAACCAAGTGACACTGTTAGCAGTTGGAGTTGACTGAGGTGGTGTGAAATAAGCCAAAAGAAGATAGATGAAAGTATTTTGTAACTGATAAGATAGTAACGATTAAATTAAACAAGATCAGTGGCACAGTCTAGAACAATGAACATAATCTTAAAATGAGAGTTGGACTGTTCAGGTAGTGTGAAAAAAGCACTTCATATAAAAGGAGAGTAGAAATTTGGAACCCGTCCTAAAAATCTGTTGTAACTAGGTCTGTTGAAAATTTCAACAGATTGATGGACCTTAATTAGGCAAGGGCAATAAAAGTTAGGGAACCTAGTCAGTGGTAAGTTTACATTGCAATATCAAACTACCAAATTTGGTGGTCTATTCAGAGCATGAAATAAATTAATATATTCTAGCCAAACCTATCTAACGTGTTGGGATGAGGAAAACCAGCAATCTTGTGTGTAAGAACTGAAGCCCTAGATAAAGAAGACACTGGGTGTTTTACATTATGACAAAGCTGAGAAATATTTACTTGAAAGCTACATTAGTTACTACCACTTGAGCAAGAATGTGTTAAATGTATCTAAGCTACACCCTTTATAAGAGGACCTGACGGGTTACTGAGGGAGTATAACCTAATGAGCTGGGTGTTTGGTGTAAGTTCAGGCACTCCGGAAGCATTTTTGCTCTTGATTTGGGAAGAAGTCTCACTCAGGAATGAGCATTGCTTTTTTTATGGGAAGAGTGGTTGATGAGCCTTAAAAATATTCATTGTGATTTTAATGTGCTTGTGTGCATGAAAGATGAGCCTCAATAGAATGAGGAAAGCTATTTTTTGTTAGGAAATGTAGTAATAAAATCTAGCGCATCATTATTAAGTCAGTTGACATTGTCAGAAAATATTTTTGCTGAAAACTTGACAAGTCATTAATTGGCTTCATGTTTAAAGATTTTTGCAATTGGTTATCTGTTTGGCAAAGAATATTCTGTGTTTGTATTCATACCTTGCTGGTATGCTGTTGATGCTCAGAACCATTTTCCCTTTCTCTCATCTCCCTTACAGTAATGGCTCCTGTTTCATTGCCATAATGGGCAGTGATAACACCGCATTTTTAATAAGTATAGGCTTTTTGAGCAATCAGCGTGGAGACATCATGGTGTAATTTTATAATTTATATCTATGTATCTATGAATTAAGCGAGCTAACACATTTTCTTTCTCCATGCCTGGGGATGCAAAGTTCAGTTTCACTTGCTGTTTTCTTTCAAGTTCCATTTTGAAACTATGGTTAAGTATGTTAAAAGATAGTTTTGATTTGTGCTTGCCTTTTCATTTACTCAATTTTATTATATTGTATTTTTGTAGGCGAATCAACGACTGGCAGCTGGAGAAATAAGTTATGATGAATTTCTTGTTGTTGCTCATCAAATCAATCAGCTGTTCCAGTATCAAGAAGAAAAGAGTAGATCTAGTGACTGGCAAGGATCCCATGTTACCCCCAGGGGTTTTAAAACTGAACTGAAGGGAGAATCTCCATTAGCTAGAACCCAAGGTAAAGGTACACCATTATCTGAAGCGGAAATGAGCTATCTTGAACACATGTCTAAATTAAAAAGAACCAGAGTTCAGTTAGAACAATCACATGAAATAGAACCTCGTTGGAAAACAAGAGAGGCTCATAATAAAGATATATCAGGTGATCTCTCGCTTAGTATAAGAGAAGATGGTGACCAGGGCAGTAAGTCTCCCAATATGACCAGCACTTCATATTCATTAATTGAAAGGCATGATACAAGAGGTACTTGTCAGGAAAGGAAACTTGGAGAGAAAAGAGACGCAAGTGAGTGTGGACGTGGACATTACAGTGAAGGAAGGCATGCGGAAAGAAGAAAATTGTGTGACGTCAAGCCTGCAAGACGATCTCCTGCTGGTGATAATAGACAGTTGCATGAGAAACATTGTGATCATGTATCACCACTTCGTCAACATACGAATCCTGTAGTAGATGAGGAGAGAAACCAAAGTAACGTACGGGATAGCAAAAAGCATGTAGATGAGAAGCTGCCAATTAAACAAATGAAAAGTTCTCCAATTCCTGAAGAAAGATACAAAATAGATTCTAATCATGGCAAGTTGTGTAACAACTGGATAGAACCCAGGAATGAACACCATAAAGATCAGCGGCAGGGCTCGAAACATCAGCCTGTGGTTGAAAGAGACCTTCAGGAGTTTGGTCCAAGAGATGGCCAAGGTAAAGTTAGAAAAATAATTGATAGTTTTCTCAATGCACTGTTAAGATTATTCTTTCCTGGGTCACAATACACAATTACTAGTCACCAGCAAACTAGTATCTCCCTCGAGGTTTGTCAATGCCTCAATTATTCATGAACGAGAATAAAATGTATGCTGTGTTCAAACTGAAGTGTGCGTGCTCAGTATCTTTCTCTTTGGTATTTAAAGTTGTTGTCAACTAGTTTAACACCCAGTTTTTGCAATTTTTAACATGTAACGAAGCAGTAGCTCCAGTCGTCGCTGCTGTTCATCCAATTGGCAGGAGTTGACCCAGAGATAATGCTGCGAAGCAGTCATTTCTCCGCTTCTGTGTTGTCTAATTAGTGATCAGGAGTGAGAATCTGACTGAAAATACTTTTCTTACTTTACTCCACATAATCCAAATTGTCAAAGTACTGCTGGAACTCCAGCTAGGATCAGCTAACCACAAAATTGATTGCCGAAAAGGGCCTTGTAAGGTATTTCAATATTGAAGTAATTGTCAATTTCCCCCACTGAACCGTGGAAATCCTTTTCCACTTCAACAGCAAACTAAACCTGCCCACAGTAATTTTTCATACTTATCCTTATAGTTACCACTTTTTACTACTTTGCTACGTTCAGGTTTTGTGGTTTGTGCATTGGAGTTTCTGGGCAGGAAATCACAGCACTTTATTTTTTACTTGTGCTGATACTTTCCCTATGAGTACCACCTGCTGAGCCATCTATCAGACTAGAGTGAATATTTGCAGTCTGGTCCATCTCAAGCATCACAGATGAGTTTCATTAATGCCTGCATAGGCATTTCTCAATATAGTTTACTGGATGGGAATCGAAAGTGGCATCTTAGTTTTTGTCACCTTTCTCACATTTCCCCCTGTCCATTTTGTAGCAAATGCACATTGAACCCAACTATTATGTCACCAGTGCTCAGCTGCCCTTGTCTACAAGAAGTCATTATACTACTTAATAAGGAAGTTTAATTGGATGTTATATTGGATAAAGATGTAATTTTTGGATAATTATTACCAGAATCACTTTTGTGCTCATTGGTCTGTTGTAAATGGGATTTGTGTAGCAGTCGATCCACTGGTTGGACTGGGATAGTTAATGTGCAGTCGCATGGAGACATTTTTCTAGAATGGTTTCAGAGTTCTATTATACAGTGAGTTTATGAATTTTCTTATTTGCTCGTAACCTTTAAAGCTCATGAGTTCATTAAATTTTAGTGCTGCAGAGACTAAGATCGGATACAGCTAGATAACTAAAATTGAGCCTATCAGGTTAACATGTATAGAATTGTTTTACAGTTTCAATAAAATTGACTATTAAAGTATCAAAAAGTGTTTGAATGTTTTACCTTGAGTCTCTAAATCCTACCTAGCCTGAGAGTGTTTCTCAAGAAAGAAATGATACAATGTAATTTCTCTTTTAGCAGATACAAAAAGAGAAGAACCAAGATCTATTTGTGACCGTCATTCAGAGGAAAGGCCTTCTTATGATGCAACCCAGAGAAACAATGGACTAGTTGAAAGCACAAGGTTAAGATCTGGGGCGCTTGAAATGCCTCCAAGATTTAGAGAAGTTGCCGATAGACCGGGGCAAGGAAAATCCGTTTCTGGAAGAAACCTAGAAAAATTGAGAACTGATGAATCCATTGAATCGGATAGGACATGGCTCCGTAGTAGAAATGGATCTCCAAGTTGTGATGGTTGCATTGCTGGATCTAGAATAAGGTTGCAGGAACCCCCTGAACAGGTTATACAACCAATTGATAATGCCCCTGAGCAACCATGTCATTGGATTGAAGGTATTCCTAGACAACCCAGTGCACACTTTGATGGACCAGGTGGTTCCCGTGTTGGACAGCCTGGTACATGCTTTGATGGTCCACACAGAGGACAGCCCGGTGCATGCTTTGATTGCCCAGGCAGTTTACATTTAGGACAGCCTGGTGTGCGGTTTGATGGTCCAGGTGGCCCTCGTTCTGTGTTGCGCTTTGACAGTTCTCGCCCTAGACAGCCCGGGCCACGTTTTGATGGTCCTCGTATGGGGCATCCTGGGCCACGTTTTGATGGTCCTCGCCCAGGACAGCCTGGACTGCGCTTTGATGGCCCACACCCAGGACAACCTGGGACACGCTTTAATGGTCCACACCCAGGACAGCCTGGTACGTGTTTTGAGAGTCCAGGTGGTCACCCTGGACAGCCTGGGATACACTTCGATGGCTCACACCCTGGGCAACCATGTGGTCACTATGACAGTCCAGGTGGCCACCCAGGTCAAACTGGCACACGCTTTGGCCCACACGCAGGTCAGCCAGGCGCACAATTAGATAATCCTGGAAATCGAGGGCACGCTCGCTTTGATCCACACCCTGGGCAACCTGCTATGCACTTTGATGGCCCACATCCTCGACAGCCTGGTACACGCTTTGATAGTCCAGACGGTTTAGGTCAGCCCTGTATGAGATTTGATGGTCCCCAACCTGGACATCCCAGTATGCGCTTTGATGGCCCAGGTTCTCGTCTGAGGCAGCCAGTCACGTGTTTTGATGGTCCACATCCTGGCCAGCCCAATACACACTTTGATGGTCTTGGTGGTCGTCCAACACAATGTGCAGTGCGATTTGATGGCCCACAGATGGGCCAGGCTGGCGCACATTATGACAGTTCGGGTAGTCACCCAGGGCAACCTGCCATTCGTTTTGATGGGCCTGCTGGAACTCGTTATGACATGAATTCTACACAACCTGGGACATACTTTGATAATTCTCGTGGGCCACAGTTTGAAGGGGCTTCCATGCATCCTGATCCTAGATGCAGTGTTGCTGGTCACTTGTTTAATGGTCATCCACCAAGTTCACAGTACCAGGGAAGAGCATTTGATGGACAGCCTGGACCCAGATTTAATGTGCCTCAAGGATCTCATTATAATGAACCTGGTGTACATGGAGCAACAACATTGGCTAACCCAGCCTATGGGCCGACGGGTCCTTGTTTTGAAGGTCAGACAGCAGTGCCTCGGTTGTCAGGTCCCCATAATGACCAATATGATTCAGCGTGTGGAACATTTTACAACAGTAACCTTCCTGCATCATTACCTGAAAATATGCGTCAATTGCAGCCTGTAAGTATTAACATATTGATTCTTCTGAGTGGGAATGTGTTTTGCGTTTAAAAAAATTGAAAATATTGTCTGGTTATTCCAATACGTTGGACATGAAGGAGTAAAGTTAATTTCACGTTAATCTGAACGCTGCCGCAATTTTGGGAACTGTTTAACAAGTAGATTTGAGTTGAAATGCTACTGTGTTGTAGAGTCATATTCATACAGCACCAAAACAGACCCTTTGGTCGAAACCAGTCCATGGCAACCAAAGAAATCACGTGACTTGTTTCGGTGGCACTTTATTGACCTGTTAAAATCAGTGCACCTGATTTTCCCCTGTAATTTGGGTAGGAAAGTACTCATTCATGGACATCACACAAGCTGTCCACAATCAAACTAATGCTGGAATTTGAGATTTATGTGAATTTACTCTTTTAAATGAGGCATTGAAGAACTTGTGAAATTGTATGCAATATCTTCAGGAGTGGAAGGTAGAAATAGAACGAAGCAACAATACTTTCTAAGTGAAAAAGCATAAATTTAAGGTATGATCTCTGGATATTTTCATGATATAACTTTGTATTTATTTTCTAGGGTAATACCATGACTGGTTTTTCTCACAATCCAATTCCTTTTAGCCAAGGCCAGCAGTATATAACCCCCCAGTCTTCTGTTCCGGTTACACAGATTCAGCAAGGTATGGTTTTCCTGCTGATGAATTGGACCAATTAATTTCTTCTACTTTGATTTACCCTTATGGATTTCATACACAGTAAATGGCAGCCATGCCTTGGACCAGCAATTTGCCAATATCTACAAAAATCCTTTTGCCTCCAGTGCTCTTGTATCTATGCTCTTGTCTGAAATTCATGTATCTTTCTCATAACTGCATTGTTTGACCCATCCATTCAGGTTTCCTCCCTTGCCACCAGGCGTACTTTCTTTCAGATTATTGGGTAATTGTTTGAATGTCATCTGTAATGTCTTTTACTTCACACTATAACATTACCTACCAAGGAGATCTACCTTTCCCACCCACTAACTATTTATATACTTAAAATCCCTCTATGATATCAGCCAAAAACATGTAAGGTCCAATTCTAGGCTGTCACCTTTTCATTTCTACCTTTGTCGTGCTCGTCTGACATTCAGAATTTTCCTCAAATTTGATATTGATACAAAGTGTCACTGTTTACTCGTCCACAACATACTCCATTCCTTTGTCGCTGACTCCTCGTGGTCGTTGTTGGAAACTGAAACTGGCTGCTTGCAGCTGTAGTATTCTGTTTGATTTTCAGCTGAACTTGTAAATCAGTATTCTTTACCAAGACTGCCTATTTCCACATTTGCAATGTCACTGGTCTTTTCTGCCTCAGCTCATCCACTGAAACCCTCATCTGCACCTTTGTTTCTTGTAGGCTGAACTGTTGCAATTATTTTGCTGGCCAGCCTAATTTTGTACGTTCTATAAACTTGAACAAATCTGAAACTTGTGCAAAGTTTTTAAGCCATCTATCATCCTTATGCTGATTGATCTATGTTGGCTCCTGCTGTGGCAACACAGTTGAAAATGCTTATACTTGTGTTTGCAAGGTATTTCAAAATGTGTTTTCCAATTTCTGTAGCCTCCCTGCTGCAATTCCCTAAGATCTTTGCATTCTAATTCTGGCCTGTTTCACATTTCCAAGTTTCTTCATTTCACCATTTGCAGCCACACTTTCAGCAACCTAGTTCTTGACTTGGTGTTCGTGGCAAAAATAGGCTCAAACAGGAGAATGCCGGTGGATGGTGACTGGTTGGACTTCCATTCGTAGAAGCCAGCTGTGAGCCATAGATATATGGAGGGAAATAATATCTGAATCCTTATAGCCTGAGGGTTTGTGCACTTTAATTATACACAGACTATCTGACCTGGTCTGCCTCTTGTGTTATTTTGTTTAGAAATTTTCCAGAATGTAATTTTTACAGAAATAACGAGAAGGATGTTCAGTGTAAAAATTCACTAATGTTCCGTAAATATTGCATTAAATAATTTATTGTTCAAGAACCCTTTTTAAGTTAATAGTCTGAAGCCCTGGTTTCGAAATAGCAAATAACATTTTAGTGTCGATAAATCGGTGTGGTCATAAAATATCTTGCTACTGAGCTTATGTTGGATTTTGTTTGCTGCCATAAGATCGATGTATTTAAATAAAGTGCTTGACTCCATTCACTTGCATTGACTTGCCTGTTTTGTAATCAAATATTTTCTAATATCACAGGATCGTCTTTTGCACCTCTGGATAATCATTTGGGGCAGTTGGACGTTAATGAACTGTTTTCAAAGCTGCTTTCAACTGGTATTCTAAAGCCAAATCCAGTAGACTCTGTTCCGACACGTAAGATGTTTCTATAGAAATTCTTCTAAACAATGCATTGTTACGTTGATTCAGGTTTTCTAAAGAAGACAAAGTGTAACTGTTTAATTTCAATGAATTCAGAGTCTGATGTGGTTCCAGAAGGTGATTCTCAGGTTCAAACAACAATTGAAGATGATGAGGAGGAAGAAAATGAGGAAAACATTCCAGATCTTACTGGCTTTCAAATTGAGGAATTGAAACAGTAAGTAACTTATAACTAACTCCTGACTGTGCTCAGCATTCATAGAAACTGATTTCAAGATTGAGAAAAGATCACTTACCGGATCAAATGTAGAAACAAACATTTCAACCGTATGTTACTTGATTCCATTGTATAATAGTTCATAATTTATTTTTTTCCTTGTTTGCTTACTGAAGACAATTGAAAAGGAAAGGGGGAGGAACAGTGGCAAACATAATGCATCTTGAGATTGGTGACGTGCTCTTTGCTACCCTATAAATCCAGAGTTTGCTTTAGAAACAATTATTTTTCTGCAGTGAGCAACATTTAGATTGATTCAGGAAAGAATGTATCCTGTATAATTTATTCACCTTTCATTTTATGTATTTCTACGTGGCATTTTGTTAATAATTAAGATCTTCAAATTGCGAAGCTAGTTGAGTTTTTAACTGAACAGCAGTTAATGCTGACTGCATGCAATCATGAACCGCAAAAGAATATTAACCCAACATACCTGAAGGAAGTACCCACTTAGTTTAACTTACCTCTTTCTCTATAGCTATACTGGCTTTTTACCTTCTTTAAAACGGCTGATTGATGTAAACCTACATTGTGAGCAGCTTTGATCAACTCCCCTTCAGTTCACTTGGTAACAGACTTAGTTTAGATATTCTGATTTTTGAATGATGTGCTTGAAGAGCAGTTTTGCAAGCCACTGACATACGAATATTTTTGAGTTCAAAGCTGTTTTGAGCTGATACCACTGTAAGTTTTAAGTTACATTAAAAGGAAAGCCTTAAAGTCAATGACTTTATTTGATACTCATGCAACAAAATTAGGATTCCACATACAACTGCATGTCAGAGAATGACATTCAAAAATAATACAGAAAACTGTCATCTGTCAACGCTTAAGTGAATGCTGAAGTGTTGTCAGGATGATCGCCAGCTGTTTGAAATCTTCTGATATAAATGAGGCTTACTTAATTTTGTTCCATTATTTACCAAAGTATTTCTCTCAGTCGGGTGTGCATGCTAACTTTGCATCTACTTCCAGATCTTAGAAACTGCTTCATGGCTATTTCATAGGAAGGCAGTTTCTATATTGTCTCAATTAGGTATAAGGATTTTATATTGTTGAAGACATGTGGAAGGAAGATGTGCTTGCTCTGATAGTTGTTTGACACCACATCCTGTTTCTGGATAATTATCTGTGCAGTCTTCAACTTTTGATTTCACTGCAGAATTGGTCTCTGTAGGAACAACACTTGTGATTGGCTTTTTTATGTTAAGAAAATGAAACATCTGCAATGTTAAGGATGTAGGAGCTGGGCTGATTTACGTTGAAGTTCAGACTGGATTTATAGGGCAGTAAAGAGCTGTCACCAGTCTCAAGATGCATTATGTTTGCCACTGTTCCTCTCCTGTTCCTTTTCAATTGTCTTCAGGAAGCAAACAAGGAAAAAATAAATTTTGAACTATGATTCCATTATATAAATGTAACATATGGTTGAAATGTTTGTTTAACATGTTGATTGTCCCTAGGTTGAAACTTAGTCATCAAATGTAATTCAACTCCGTGTGCACATTCTGGTTCTTGTTTCAGCCTAGTGTAGCTTACGAGAATCCTTGTCTCTTTAAAAGCAAATGAGAGATCATTCTATTCATTGGCGTATGAAGGTTAACTGCAATCAAATAATTAGTAAAGAAATTAGTTATCTACTTCTGCCCTTACATTTGTCCGTAAGCAGGAAGAGTAAAGGATGTATGCTTTATATTAAATTCTTGTTTCAGAGTAAAGAAAATATCTGTTAAAGCAAACGTGACTCAGATTTCTGAAGAGCTTGAAGATGTTGAGAAGTCTCCAACCTATAAAAGATTTGGGATGAGCATTTTGCAGCTCAGTGCAAGCCTTTAAATTAAATGTTTTATGGAGAAACTAGAATAACTTGTTTGTTTTGCATCATTATTGAGCACTCTGTTTACTTTTACTTTCTCTTAACAGGAGATATGATGGTGTTATCAGTCGACTATACACAGGTATTCAGTGTTACTCCTGTGGAATGAGGTTCACAGCATCTCAAACTGATGTTTATGCGGACCATTTAGACTGGCATTATCGTATGAACAGAATGGAAAAGGACATCACTAAGAAAGTGACTTACAGAAAGTGGTACTACAGTTTAACTGTAAGTTTGTTGAATGTATGAAGATTTTTGTGCTAGTTGATCTGTGGCATGAAACCAGTCAAAGCTGTTTAGAGAATTCCAGGACAAATGAGATTGGTTATTGTATAATTGGATGGTTGTGGAGAGGCAGATGTGATGTGAAGGGAAGAATGGGGATGAGAATAGAAAAGATTTTTTTAACTTGCATTTACAAAGAGAAAAGTTAGAAAATAAATTAGGCTGTTTACATGCCCATCAGCTCAGGAGCATTGATGTAACATTAGGTGAAACCCTCCCTTCAATCTGGCCTTCTAATGGGACACTCAAAACTATTCCTCTCACTGAGAAGCTTCCATTTTAAATTTTAAAATGATTGCATTTACAACACAGGGATGCTTAGTATTGATCAGGTCACGAGCTGTATGTTTATCCTACTCTGAATCTAGTTACTTCTGGGACTTGCTTTTATAACCAATATACAGTTTTATCAGGATATTTTGTGCTGAAGTTGTTTAGAGATGTTGTGACCCTTGTTTAACTACCCCTTTATAAAGTTTACATACTACTTTGTTTTCCAACCTTGTTGCCACTCACTTGTTGGCTTTCTCCAGCTTTTCCAGCCTCTCTGGGCTATCTGTTTTGAGGCACATTTTATTATCAACCAAATGTTTCTCATCGTTTGTTTTCATAAAACAGGTTTTGAAGGGAAAATTTACTTCCCTGTTCCAGTTCTCAGATTTTTTTTTTTTGAATGTACTGATTGAGCCCATTGCCTAGATGACCTGGTGAGGAGGCTGAATCAATTCGTTTCTATTTAACGTGTCCTTGACCACTAAATATTTTTGTTTTTGCACGCAGCTAGATCGCAGTTCAATTAAAACATAGTTTGCTAGATGTGAAATGAAAAAGTCAATTACAAGGTGTTCTTGAGTAAAAGAATGAGGGATTGTATTATTTACTAACCCTGGGAGATAAAAGTGATGAGATTGAAGACACAGATTTAAAATTTGAAAAGCAATGTCTAGTGTGAAAAGGAAGATCGGGAATTTGCATTTTTAGTATCCTGAGGGTTTTGTTAACTGATGGCCTGTATCTTCAGTAACGAGATTTTTATATGTATATAAAAGTTTTAGAACTTTGAGTTCCTGGTGAATGAATGTTCCTCCAATTAATTTTATCAGTAGAGCTGTTTTTTGAGAGGCTGTGTGAAAACTCTGAACGACAGGGTATTTCAGTGCTGCTGTTACAAATCCATTTTACATCTCTGCTTGAAATATATTTTCCTTTATCTTTCCCCATGTCTGGCTTAATTGTTTTCTTCAAGCTGCAGGTGTCTTTCATCCTAGTATGTAAAACTTCCACATTGGAGATGAGATCTGAATGATTGACTGTTTTGGTCATTTTGATGCCTCAAACTGTTCCAACTGGGTCTTGTTTGATGTGTTAGTGAGCTTAGTTAAACTTGATCAAGTGATCACTACAGCCATCTTAAGTCAATGGTTCCCTTTTTTTGCAAAGAACCCTTACTCCTAACAGCAAAATGGCACGGTGCAAGCACGTATGCCATCTTTGAGGTCACCTGGTTGTGACAGGCTGCAGGAAGTGCCATTGATGTCACCATGCCAGGATGTGTCTGTGCATGTGCCATTGAAATCATCAAGCAGCAGCTGAGGTGCAGGAGGAGACTAGGACTGACAATGCAGAGATTCCCTCCCCAAATGGTGTCTGCCGTGTGCCTCTCCATGGCTTTGCTGCTTTGTCCAGTTGTGGCCTTGCTGCACAGTACTTTTTTGCCACCATGCTGGCTGCAGAGGGGCTCTCCTGTCTTTGCTGCTGCACTTGTTCTATATCCTCCCTTCAGAGGTGGCATTTGCAGTCTATTTTTTAAACAAACTATTTTAGTCCGTAAAAAGCTCCAGATAGAGAATTCACAGTTTGAAAGTTGAAAATTGGTAGTCCATAAACACTAATCACAGGTTCTGTTAAGGATGGTTGTAGACTTGAAAACAAGACAAATGTTAAGAATTGAGATGTTGGGGTTTTGAAACATGTTTGCTTGCAAATCCCTAGGATTGGATAGAATTTGAAGAAATTGCTGACTTGGAAGAACGTGCAAAGAGTCAGTTCTTTGAGAAGGTCCATGAAGAAGTTGTGCAGAGAACACAAGAAGCAGCCAAGGAAAAGGAATTTCAGAGTGTTCCTGCTGGACCTGCTGGAGTACATGAAGTAGGTTTGTTAATAGAAATGCACGTGATTACGCAGTATGATCATAGTTTCATCAGATTTCCAGAAAAAACATACAACATGACTTGGATGCATGCAGAAGGTACCAATAAGCTGCTTGATGCCTAGTCTAAGGGGATGATATTAGGTACTTGCAGGCCACTCTTCTGTGCACATTATTGAGCAGGATAGCTTGACTTCTGTAGTTGGGACTCTGCTTTTTTGTCTCATATATTTAATAAAGAACTGCAACTAAGCCATTACATTAGTGGTTGATTTGTTGGAACTGTAGGAGTGGATGTCAGCATAAAGATAATGAGAGTGAAGCATCCTATTTCAGAAATTCTGTTATTTCTGGAATTAAAAGCTCACTGGTTAAGCCTTTGGAAAATAAAGTACTTAGAAATCTGGAAACCGAGGTCCCGGAGGCAGTGATTGTTAACTTTTTCAGCTCCAGTTAAATCTAATATGTTTAATCAAATTTTGTCTTAACTGTGGTGATAGGTACTGCAGATGCTGGAGAATCCGAGATAACAAGGTGTGGAGCTGGATGAACACAGTAGGCCGAGCAGGAAAGCTTGACGTTTTGGGCCTAGACCCTTCATCTTTTTTGATGCTGCTCCTATGATGCTGCTTGGCCTGCTGTGTTCATCCAGCTCCACACCTTGTTATCTTTGTCTTAACTGTGCTCTTAAAAGAATTGTCCACACTGCCTTCCAACAGTTACAGCAGCGGGAATATTTTATGCATGTCATTCTATCATGAGCAGTTATCATAGAGTTTGACCTAGCTGTGTACGTATCATTGTAATCAAATAAGAGGAGAAAGCAAAAGCAAATCTGGATTGATATGGGGGGAAGAAAGGAAGCTTAAGATAGATCACCAGGCTCAAAATAGCAATGCATTGGAGGAGTATAGTCAGCGCAGGGGGTTGCTCAAGAAAAAGGTAAGGTCAGCAAAGAGGAGACATTTTAAAAAAAAAAAAAAAAAAAGTGGCTGGTAACATTCAGGAAAATACAGAGGTGTGTTACGTAAAAGGAGTAAGGGCCTATTAGGGACCAAAGTGGCAATCTTTTTGGAGCTGGAAGATATAGCTATGGTTTTCAAATGAGAATTTTGCATCTGTATTAACAATAGAGAAGGTGCGTGTGGATATAAAAGGCGGGGGGGTACTGTGATATAATTGAATGAATTAGCGAATTTGAAAGTAGATAAATCTTTGGACCAAGATGAGATGTATCCCATTTCATTGTGGGAAGCAAGGGAGGAGATTGCAGGGGCTCTAACATGAATTTTCAGATCCTCTCTGGCTACAAGAGGCTTGCCAGAGGAATGAGATCAGCTGTTATGGTGCCTTTATTCGAGAAAAGGGTGGTAGGGGTAAACCAGGAACTACAGGCCTGTAATTCTTAGATCTGTGGTGGCAAAATTATTGGAAAAAGTACTAAGGGACAAACTTAACCTCAAGCAGGATCAAGCGAGGAAAGTCAGTGTGGCTTTATAAGGGGGAGATCACATTTAACAATTTAATTGAATTTTTCAAGGAGGTGACTAGCTGTGTAGGTGAAGTTAATGCAGTTAGTGTCGTCTGTATGGACTTCAGTGAGATTTTTGACGTCTCACATGGCAGACTGGTTAAGAAACTAAGTCTGTGGAATCCAGGGCAATTTGGTAAATTGAATGTAAAATTGATTTCGTGGCGTTTTTGAAGGGCATTTTTGTAACGGGAAGCCTGTACCCTGTGATGTACCCGGTGCTGGGGTGCCTTGCTGTTTATGTACATTGTCGATCTAGGTATGAGTGTAGGAGGTGGTGTCTGTAATTTTACAGATGACTTGAAAAATTGGTTTTGTGGTGAATAGTGAGGAGACGAAATGGCCTTTTAAACATAAAACCACGAAGTAAATGGGCCTTGGAATACTTGGTTTTTTATCAGTGATTTTATCCCATCCGTAAGTCTTGCAAAAAAGTTTTATTGTCCTTTCTGAGGCAGTACAATGTAGATGGGCTAAACAGCGGCAAGTGGGATTTAATTCTGAAAAGTGTTGATTGTGCATGTCCGCTGATCCTTGAAGATAGCAAGACAAGTAGATAACTTGGTCAAGAAACAAATGGAATACTTGCCTTTATTGGTAAGGCATTGAATACAAGAGCAAGGAGGCTGTGATAAATTGTATATAATGTTAGGCCACAGCTGGACTACTGTGGTCACCACACTCTAGGAGGGATATGGTTGTACGAGAGAGGGTAAAGAAGAGATTCACTAGGATTTTGGGTGGACTGGAGCAATTAAACTATAAAGAGGGTCTAGATAGGCTGGGGTTGCTCTCCTTAAAAGCAGCGAAAGTTGAGTAATCTGACTGAGATGTACAAAGGTCTGAGGAATATAAGCCATATTGATACGGAGAAGGCTAACTCTTTAGAGGAGTCAGTATCTAGGAGACATAGGTTTAAAGGAAGGAACAAGAGGCTTGGAATGGATTTGAGGAAAAATATTATCACCTGTTGGGTTGTGGGTACTTGTGAACTCAAAACCTAAAAAGGTGGTGGTGATGGAAACCCTCGACCTTTGAAAAATACTTAGTTGAACACAGGAAATGTCATAGCGTACAAGGCTACAAGCCAAGAGATGAAGAGTGGGATTAGGATGGATGGATGTTTGAAGGCCATTGCAACCATGATGGAGGTCAAAGGACCTCTTTTATGTGCTGTTTAAAACTGATTCTCACGCTTAACTAAAGCACAGGCAGGTTGGAGATTCTCTTCCATTAAACTGTGTTGTTGACCTGTTGACCAGTTGACCTTTTTCCTGAATGTGTCTAGAGCTGATTAAGATTGGAAGTGGCCTTTTAAACTAAAAACAAGAACATGAATCCAAAGATGCCTTGGAATCCTAGATTTTATCCCATCTGTATGTTTTATAAAGGTTTACTTTTTTTTGTGGCTAAAGGTTCATGATGTCAACATCTGATCCATATAGCTCTTTGCTTTAAATAGATATTAGAAGTGCAGATAGATTCAACTTGAGTAGTTCTTGCTCTGTCTCAAGGTAGATTTCAATGCCCTCATTAATGTATTGTTAAAATAATATTGCTCCTCATGAATCCTTTTTGGAGCAGGATTTCTGAAATTATTTTGCAAGCTCTGGTGCCATTGGTAACTATTGAATTTTTCTTCCCATAATCAAACATCTCAGTCATACCTCAATACCAGGCAGAGTTGCAGAGATAAAGGCAGAATTCCAGTGACCATTGCCTCTATTTGGGATCTTTAACCTTCCCATCTACGAGGGTAGGTAATAGGTCCCCCTGGTGAGTATGGTGAGAGAAGCATCAACAGGCCACAGGGAGGGATTATGTTGCAGTCTTATGTTTTGTTAGGGGAGTTGGAAAGCATTTTGTACTTTTTTCAGAAAGTTGAATCTATCGTCCCAAGTTGGGCTGTGGGAGTTGATAAATTAAACTTGCTTTGTTTTCTTTTAGTTACTTGCTGTGTCTTGTAATAGGTTATAAAACTTCTGAAATAACAAGGTCTAAAGCTGGATGAACACAGCAGGCCAGTCAGCATCAGAGGAGCAGGAATGCTGATGTTTCGGGTCTGGACCCTTCTTTAAAAACTAACTTCGGAATTGTTGAAATCTAAAAATCAACATTTTTTGTTATGAATTATTAGTCTCATAAGACTTTTTTAAAACTTGATACCAAAGCACTCAAACTTAGTAAATGCAGTACCATTTGGAAGAGGGGCATAAATGCATTTATACTTGGGTAGCACAGGAATCAGGAGGAAAATTATCACACTAATAAACAGTGACCCCCACATGAAGAATGGTAAACGATGCCCTGCAGTTTACGGAAAAGGACTGGTATTGCTACTGTCATTACTTTCCACACTTTGTGCGGCACACTTAGAACCCCAAACAGATCATCTTGCAATACTGGAGCCATCCAGCTCAAACATGCTGATGTTTGTTCTCTTAGACTTGGGTGTTGTCTTCATTAACCATGTTTTTGTTTTGTCCTCAACTTGCATTGTCTCTTTACAGAACAGCAGCTTTAATCTTTTGTTACCAGCTATTCCACTTTCTCCCTGCTGTTACCCTAATCTGCAGTAATTTATGTGCATATCAGAATCCTGTTTTATCACTTAAAGCTCTGGCCTAAATCTAGCTGCACCTGAGGTGTTAAAGGCTGCATTTGGAGTAATCAAGACAGGTATCCAAGAAAATAAACACTATTCCCAAGTATATAATAAGTAGCGTTTTAAAGTGTTTATGTTCAGAATTCACTGCGTATAGATCTTTTATGACTTTAAGGAATAGTGACCAATTATGAATAATAACAGAGGAGCCAAAAAGACATAAGTACATACAAGTTTAGCATACCCTAAATCTATAAGTATACTGCATTGTATTTGTGAGTAAATATATTCAGTCTTATCAAAAAATCAATACTTGCCCTGATCCTAACAAACATGTTTGTATTTTCATCTGGTAGGTGTGTGAAATATGTCAAGAGGCTTTTGAGCAGTATTGGGATGAAGATGAAGAGGAGTGGCATCTGAAAAATGCAATTCGTGTGGATAATAGAGTAAGTAAACGCAATAATTAAATGTCCTGGGACTTTCAGACCTATTAATTATGTACAACTATGGTCACTGTTTGCCATCTTTTGGGGAGAAGAAAAGCTTGGCTGAGGTCACATTGTCAAAAACTCATTGGTGGCTAATCCAGTGGATTATTGAGTCATAAAGTAGCGGAGCGGAATTAGGCCTTTCGAGCCTGCTCCATCATTTCATCATGACTGATATGTTTCTCAACCCCATTCTCCTGCCTTCTCCCCATAACTTTTGATTCTCTTACTATTCAAGAACCTATCTATCTCTGTCTTTCTGCGGAAGTGAGTTCCAGAGATTCACCACCCTCTAGAACTGAGATAAGGTGGAATTTCTTCAGCCAGAGAGTCGTACCTTCACTCTGAGGCTATGCCTTTGGGTCCTAGTCTCGCCTAGTGGCAATAGCCTCTCCACATCCATTCTTTCCAGGTGTCTCCATTTGCTGTGAATTTCAGTGAGGTGTCCCGTCATCCATCTGAATTCCAGATACAGGCCAACAGTCCTCAACCATTCCTATATCCCCTGGATCATTCTTACAAACCACCTCTGGACCCTCTCCAATGTTAACACATCCTCCTCCAGCGACGGGGCCCAAAGCTACTTAGAATATTCCAACTGCAGTCTGACCAGAGTCTTATACAGCATCAGTAGTACAGCCCTACTCTTGTATTGTGGTCATCTCAAAACGAATAATGACATTGCATTTGCCTTTCTGACTGCCACCTAAATCTGCCTGTTAATCTTGACAATCCTAAACTAGGACTCGTAAGTCCCTTTGTGCTTCATGCCACCTCTTCCTACCAAAGTGCATAACCTCATACTTTCCCATATTGTATTCCATCTGCCACTTTTGTCCAATCTCCTAGCCTGTCCAAGTCCTCCTTCAGCCTTCCACTTCCTTAACACTACCTGTTCTTCCACCTATCATCTGCTGACCTAGCAACAGTGTCCTTGCTTCCTTTGTCCAGATTGTTAATATAAAAAGTTATGGTCCTAACACAGACCCCTGTGGAACTCCATTAGTCATTGGTGCCATTGCAAAAGAGATCTATTTAACCCCCTACTCTCTGCCTCCTGCCAGTCAGCTAATCCTCTGTTCATGCCAGTACCTAACACCCTGGGCTCTTATTTAGCATCATCCTGTGTGCCACTTGGTGGAAGGCCTTCTAGAAATCCTAATAAACTGCATCCACTGGCTCTCCTTTGTCTAATTTGCTTGTTACCATCTCGATTCTAACAGATCTATCAGTCACAGCCTGTCCTTGATGAAACTGCTGATTCATCTCTATTTCACCGTGCACATCCAAATACTGTGCAATTTTGTCCCCTAATAAGGGACTCAAGTCTTGCCAACAACCAAGGCAATGGTTATGGTCATTAATACAGTTGTAAGGAAAAAGCATTCATGTGTTGTTTACAACTTCCAGATGTTTCAAACACCTTATTGCCAGCTAACTGTCTAAGTGTAAGCAGATATATTGCCCATTATAAATGATTAATGAAAGGACATCAATATATGGATATGCAACACAATTAAAACAGACCACCCTTCTGTTATACTCTTGTCAGCTAGCATGTTTCCAATAAGATGTATTAACGTTAGTTTGAACAGCTTGCTAATGTTAGTGATGTGAAACCTATAGCTGAAGACATCAGACAGAACTTTCAGAGCAAGGCATCTTACATGGTACAACTCAGACTTTATCAGCATGTTCCTGCTCAAATTTCTTTACGTATCATTAGTTGCTGGAAATGCAAGTTATTGAATTTTGAGTAATGTGGTAGGCCTGTTGAGACTTTGGTGAATGGTTGCACTGACAGTACATTTAATAAGATTTAAGGATTGCAAAGCAAAATAAATTCCTGAGTGTATTAATGAGATGAAATAGTCAAATCAGGTAAAGAAAATTGGATTTGGGGTTTGGAGGTACTGACGAAACAGGGAAATTATATTTGAAATGGCTTTTTACCATCTGAAGGAATCTCAGTTTTTGATTTGTAGGTGAGAGTTTGATTGGCACTATGTTAACAGTTATCTTGTCAAAATATACTTGTGCTGTTAATGATGGAACGTAACATTCTGTTGAGTTGAATGACAAAACAAATCAGTTCTTAAAAGCAAAGCAAGAAAATAGATCAGTGGAGGAGTGCAAAACAATCAGGTTTTGGAGATTACCTCGTAACCTCATCCGCATGTTGCACATTTAAAGTGCCATTATCATGCCATTATTTTTCCAGTAAGATCTGGCCCACTGGTACTAATTGCAAGTGCTAAGCTGTGACCTGATGTTTCTTCTGATCTAGTTTATTTTAGCAAAGCTAATAGCATTTGAAATCTATTTAACAACTTAGATATTGTCACTAATTACCTTTTAATATTTGCAACATTTCTTTTAGACATATCATCCAGCATGTTATGAAGATTACAAAAATGTGAGTATGAACATGAAATATTTTTGCTAAACATTATATAAATAAGTTGAAATATTTGTTACGCAGTGTACAGTTCAACTACATTTAGAACAGCAAAATAAATTTGGATGTGGTACTAATTACTAAAAATCCTGCAGTAGTCCTGATGGATTTTATACTGTTTACTAAAGTTGTATGTGATTAAGCATATAAAATTCAGATTAAAGTAAATTGTAACTTTGTTTTATCAAATATTTTTCATGAAAACTGCTTTTACATGTTAATTTTTCTCATTACCTTTTTTAAGGCTTCATTTACTGACGCAACACCATCTCCAAATGAAGCTCCTGTAGAAAATCCACTACATTCAGTTCTTAAACAGGAACAGTTGGCTAGTAGTAACAAGACTTCAGATGCCACCAACAGCTGTAAAGATACTGAGAATGAACGGAGCTGTATGTTGACAGATGATAATAAAACTGAAAAAGATAGTGCAACTGTGAAAGTGGAAACAGTCTAGGTCTTTGATGAAGAAAAATTTTTTTTTTTCACTATTACAAACTTTAGAATTGGAAGAAGAATCAGATGCAAGCTGACTGGTTGGATTTGATGTATCCTTTTGTATGAGGGTGACTTTCGTATGACACTGAAGTGATACTACCTCTTGCTATGTTAAAATCATTGGAAAATGTGCGAAGCAGCAATAGTACATGTTACCTTCGAGGAACGTGTCAAATTGAAACCTTTTGTTTTATATTTTATTATTTGAGGCAGGGATCTCAGCAGAAATTATATTGAATACATTTTTGTATTTGTATGTTCAACTGCATGTGCAGTTCAGGTGTGTATTACTGTGAGTGCTGCAAATGCGTGAATGCACTTGGGAAATGAAAATGTTACTTTTGTAAGAATGTAAATTCTAAAACCAATAAAATATTTTTGAAATATGGTTTGTGTACAGTTGATGCAAAGTATTTAAGTTTTTTTATTTATGGTGCAATTGAAATTAATACTTCGGTTTATTTAGGAAATAAAATTTCTTATAAAACTACAGGATCTGAACAATTGAAAACTAATAAAACTATTGATATTTGCCAGACATAAAAGTTACTTTGTTTTTCATGTGATTCCTGCATTCCTAGTTGTTTTCATAAGTTAGTAAATCTTCGTACAGCTAAAGGATCTATGCACCTGAAACAAATGCAGTGTTGAAACCATTAGAAGTTAACCTTGTATGTACTAAACTAAATAAACCATTTGCACACAAAATATTTGTTTTTATTTCTATAATTCTGAATCTGAGCAACATTGAAGTTAATTTGCATAGCTTTTAGATTTTCCTACCAGATAACATTTTGCAAAGCATTCCAGCCACCATACATTTTAAGTTTGGTGTGAACTAAACTTAATTATTAAGCAGAAAATATAGATGGTTTTCTACAGATATTAATTGGAATGTTAAATGGGAATGAACAGGTTTTGAGCTGTGTCTCTGTCATTCAGTTAGGATTATTCTGTATTTTCATATAACTGCCTTAACAGTTTAAAAATATATCAGTTTTGAGTGTTTGCATTCAAGGCCAATATAAGCACCAGGAGAAGTTTTGCTAACTAAACTAATAGCTGACAAGTTGGGAAATTTTCAGGACAGTGACTGTGACTAATGGAGTGCCACAGGAGTTGGTGCTCAAGTCCCAATTATTTGCCACATAAATTACTTTGATGAGAGAAATGAATGTGCTATAGCTAAATTTGCAAATGATGAAAATAAATGGGAAGGCAAGTAGGGAGGATGCCAAGCGTCTATAAAGGGATGTAGAACAAATGAAAACTTAGCAGGTGTCTGCTTTTTTTTACAAAGCAGCCTTCCTATGACACTGGAAATGTTTGCAACTTCAGTTATTTTTTTGAGGGTTCAACAAGAAGCCTGGGAACCTTTAATTATTTAATTGTCACATCTTAACAGTTTTAATTGCTCTTGCAGTTGCATCCATGACCTGCAATGTGACTTTTAAGGGCCATTAATATTTTGTCAACTATAAAGATAGATATGGAATACAACAGGCTTGTGATGCCAGATTATTTAATTTGCCTAATTACTTGCTCGAACCAAGCTAACTTGGAATTAAGTATAAAGACGAGACTGGTGGCTCTATTGCAACATTCTGTAGCCTTTTATTGGAATTTGCTTTTCTGTTTTTCCGAAGTGGACATTCTCACGTTTTCCCACATTATACTCCATCCACCAAACCAGCATTAGTTATTCAATAATCAATAAGATTGGTTAGGTAATATGTCTAGCATCCACATATCAGGTATTGAACATTAAATTGTATCTGTTTCCTGTATGGAAATTTAGGCAACAGTGATCACGTGGAGTATATTAGCTAGTGAACACACAAACCCTGTCTTAACCAATTTTAATTTACAATTGAAATTTTAATGAAGTTTAGAACACATGGAGGAAAATATGCACTAAAAATTAGGAATTATGCTAAAAGATAAAATGGTTGAGTAATACAAGGACAAAATAGAAGGAATCCAGTACTGAAGATTAAATCTAATGAACATACACCGCTCTTAGATCATCAAATGGAAAAGATCCTAGGTAATAAGTGAAGCTTTCAAGATATGCAATGTGACAAAACTGCTGTAAGGGTAACCTTTGGGCCAGAAGACCTGGGTTCAGGTCCCACTTGTCCAAGATGTGTTTGAACAAGTTGATATAGCAATAAAGTACTAAAGAAATACTCTTATGCCTGGCTGAGATCTTTTAGTTCCAGCAATGACAAAAGAAATGTGCAAAACATAATTTCAGTCAGACAAGAGCTTTCCTCAAAATTCAATGGGATTAAATTTATACTGAGCTACAAGTATTCAGCATATTATTGGTCAGTGAAATCCTATAACATTGTTGAGAACACCTGCCATTACTTGGCTGCTGATGGATCTGTAATTAGACTTTGTGGCCAGGACCTAACTGGAAATTTTTGTTCAATTCAATCTGTTTAGATATGATGGTACACACCTCTTGTCACAAGTAGGACTTGAACCTAGGCCTTCTCGCTCAAAGGCATTGACAGTACCACATGAGGTCAGACATACCTGGACAAATTACAGAGAAATATGTCTGACTTGCTAGTCATAATGGAGATTTGATTGCAAGCAAGGTTACTAGGTCATGGGTCTGAATATTGTAGTGAATTTGACATTTTGAATAGACAGGAAATGTAGGTGAAAGTGGTAGGTAGCTCTGTAAATTAAGGATGAAATTACTAATAATGAGAGATGATCTTAGCTGGAATCAGCAAGGATGTAAATTCAGTTTTGATAAAGATAGGTAGGAAAGATAAAAGGTCACTTGCAGGAGTAGTTTATAGGCTCCCTACCAGTAGTTACACTATAGGACAGAATGCATGGGAAGAAATGAACATATAAGAGAGGTACTGCAATGATCGTCGGTCACTTAAGTGTACATGTAGATTAAATGAATCAGATTGCTAAATATTGCCTGGGAAATGAGATTGTGGAGTATATTTGGGACAATTTCTCAAACTTTGTTCAAGAACCAATCAGGGAGCAGGCTATACCAGAAGTTCTAATGAAGAGTCATGGTGGATTTGAAGCATTAACTTTCTTTCTGTCTCCACACATATTGACAGACATGCTGAGTTTCACCAACACTTTCTGTTTGATTTATAGATATCCAGCATCTGCAGCACTTAGCTTTATTTAGGCTATTCTAGACCTGGTAATATAAAATGAGATAAAATTAATCAATAACCTCACAATAAAGGAGATCCTTAGTCACACTAATCGCAGAATTATAGAATTTTACATTTGGTTTAAGAGTTAGAAATGTTGGTCTAAGACCAATACCTTAAACCTAAATTAAGGGTATGAAAGGAAAGTTTGTTAAAGTGACCTGTAAAGTTGCCATAATCCTACCAGACCATAGTGCTACTCCCTCATTACAGAGATGACCGGTGGTGGTTTAACCTAAGGGTCACCATGCATTAGATGAAAGGAGAGATTGAGAAGGAAAGCCTCTCATGGTAACCTCAGCTGGTCAAGGAATTGAACTCACGCTGTTAGAATCTGCATTGCGAACCAGTGCCAAAATTAGGAGAACTGTCTCACAAGCAACAGCCTGACATTGTCATACTCATGGATTCATACCTTACAGCCAATGTCCCAAACACACTATCACCATCCCTGGATATGTCCTTTCCCATCGGTGGGACAGACCCAGCAGAGGTCATGAGGCCATGGCACAGGAGTATACAGTTGGAAGGGGTGTGCCCTGGGAATACTCAACATTGCCTTCAGACCCCATGAGGTGAAGTATGGTTAGACATGTTTCTGGTTAAATACGGGCAACAAAACCTCCTGCTGATTACCACATACTGTACTCTGTCAGGTGACGAAATAGTACTCCTCCATGTTGAACAACACTTGGAGGAAGCATTGAGGGTGGCGAGGGTGCAAATGTACTCTGGGTAGGGGATTCCAATTATGTCACCAAGACATAATTGGCAGCAGTACCACTGATCAAGCTGGTCGGTTCCTAGGTGATGTAGCTGCTGGATCACATCTGCAGCAGGTGGTGAGGGAATCAATAAGAGGGAAAAACATACTTGACCTCATCCTTACCAATCTGCCGGCTGCAGGTGTTTCTGTCCATGACAGTATTGGTAAGAGTGACAATTGCACAGTCCTTGTGGAGACAAAGCCCCGTCTTCACATAGACAATACGCTCCATCATGATATGTGGGACTATCACTGTGCAAAAAGGGACAGACTTCGAACAGACACAGCACTCAAGACTGGGTATCCATGAGGCGCTGTGGGCCATCAATGGCAGCAGAATTGTACTCCAGTACAATCTGTAACCTCATGGCCTGGCATAACTCCCACTCAACCATTACCATCAAGCCAGGGAATCAACCCTGGTTAAATGGAGAATTCAGGACAGCATGCCGGGAGCATCATCAGACATACCTAAAAATGAGGTGGCAACCTGGTGGACGTACCTAACAGAACTATTTGCCAACAGCATAAACAGCAAGTGATAGACAGAGCTCAGAGATTCCACAATCAACACATCAGATCTGTCGTTCTGCCACATCCAGTCATGAATAGTGGTGGACAATCAACTCACTGGAGGAGGAGGCTTTACAAATATCGAGCATCCTCAATAATAGAAAAGCCAAATACATCAATGTAAATGATAAGGCTGAAGTATTTCTGTTTGAAGAAGCAATCTTCAAACAGAAGTACTGACTGGATAATTCACCTCAGCATCCACCAGAGGTATCCAGCATCACAGATACAAATCTTCAGCAAATTTGTTTCATTGCCCGTGATATTAAAAAAAATGGTTGGATGCACTGGATACTGCAAAGGCTATGGGTGCTGACAACATTCTGGTAATAATACTGAAGACTTGTGCTCCAGAACTTGTTTCTCCCCTATCCAAACTGCTTCAGTACAGTTACAACACTGGCATCTACCCAACAATGTGGAAAATTGCCCAGGTATGTCCTGTACACAAAATGCAGGGCAAATCTAACATGGCCAATACCATTCCATTAGTCTACTGTTGATCATCAGTAAAGTGATGGAGGGTGTAATCAACGGTGCTACCAAGCAACACTTGCTCAGCAATAACCTGCTCACTGCCCAATTTGAGTTCTGCCAGGGCCACTCAGCTGCTGACCTTATTACAGCCTTGATTCAAACACAAACAAAACAGCTGAATTCCAGGGTGAGGTGAGATTGACTGCCCTTGACATCAAGGCTGCATTCAACCGAGTGTAGCATCAAGGCACTCTAGCAAAACTGGAGCCACTGGTATAAGAGGTCCCAATCTACACTGGTTGGAATCATACCTGGCATATCAGAAGATGGTTCTGGTTTTTGGAGGTTAGTCATCTCAGTTCCAAGACATCTCTGCATGAGTTCATTGGGTTGATATCCCAGGCCCAACCATCATCAGCTGCTTCAGCAATGACCTTCCCTCCACCATAAGGTCAGAAATGGGGATGTTTGTCAATGACTGTACAATGTTCAGCACCATTTACAAGTCCTCAGATACTGAAGCAGTCTATGTTCAAATACAACAAGATTTGGACAATATCCAGGCTTGGGCTGACAAGAGGCAAGTAACTTTGAGTTTGATACTATCTTTTACTTTTTTACTTAACAGGTGGGTCTACCCCATAGAATTTTTCTTGTTTGTTGGACTGTATCTATTCTGCTTTTTCTGGCATACCTCCTTAAATGTTTGCCACTGCATCTCTATTGATTATCCCTTGAACTAAATTGCCTTTTAACTTTCACTAGCTCTGCTTTCATGGCCTCATAATTGTTTTTGCTTAATTGCAAAATATTTACCTTGGATCCAAACTTCTCTCCTGTAATCTGTATGTAAAATTGAATCATATTATTGTAACTGCTACCCAGG
Source organism: Ginglymostoma cirratum (assembly GCA_024137785.1). Classification (NCBI taxonomy): domain Eukaryota; kingdom Metazoa; phylum Chordata; class Chondrichthyes; order Orectolobiformes; family Ginglymostomatidae; genus Ginglymostoma; species Ginglymostoma cirratum. The sequence continues at coordinate 923,737 of JAHRHZ010000263.1, read as the reverse complement.
GACATTTTCCTTAGGTTACTAATTAATCCCATCTCACTGGGCAAAACCAGGTCAAGTGCTCTATGGCTGGTGCCATGACATGCTTGTCAAAGAGATTGTCCCAAAAACATTCAATGAATTCCTCCTCTAAACTACTTTTTCCCTTTTAGTTTTCCAGTTAATACATATTCATGTCATTCTTCACGTGTTTGTAAGTTTGTCATATCCTCACTTTCATTTCCAACATTAACCTCTGTCTCATTTATTGCCAGTAGACCAGAAGACCATAAAAAATAGGAGCAGAATTAGGCAATTCGGCCCATCAAGTCTGCTCTGCCATTCAGTCATTGCTGATATGTTTCTCAATCCCATTCTCCTGCTCTCTCCCTGTAACCTTTGATCCCCTTATTAATCAAGAACCTATCTATTTCTGTCTTAAATACACTCAATGACTTGGACTCCACAGCTTTCTGCAGCTATGAGTTTCACAGATTCACCACCCTCTGGCTGAAGAAATTCCTCCTCATAACAGTTCTAAAGGTTCGTACCTTCACTCTGAGGCTATCCCCTTGGGTTCTAGTCTCTCCCCTTATAATGGAAATGTCTTCTCTACATTCACTTTATCCCAGGCCTCTCAGTATTCTGCAAGCTTCAATCAGATCCCTCTTCATCCTTTTAAATTCCATTGAGTACAGACCCAGAGTCCTCAACTGCTCCTCATATGACAAGCCTGTCATCAGTAGAATCATTCTCATAAACCTCTGGACCCTCTCCAGTGCCAGTACATCATTCCTTAGATACAGGGCCCAAAAATTGATCACAATATTACAAATTTGGTCAGACCATACTATATACTATCTCAGTTATACTATCTCAGCATACATCTCTGCTCTTATATTCTGGTCCTCTTGAAATGAATGCTATCATTTCATTTGCCTTTCTACCTGCCAACTTAACCTGCATGTTAACCTTAAGAGAATCTTGAACTAAGACTCTTAAGCCCATTTGTGCTTCAGATTTCCAAAGCTTTTCCCTGTTTAGAAATAGTCCATACCTCTAGTCTTTCTATCAAAGTGCATAACCTCACACTTTCCATGTTATATTTTATCTGCCAATTCTTTACCCACTCGTCTAGCATGTCCAAGTTCTTCTGCACCCTCTCCACTTCCTCAACACTACCTGACCATCCACCTATCTTTGTGCATTCTGCAAACTTTGCAACAATGCCCTCAGTTCCTTTATCTAGATTGCTAATGTATATTGTGAATAGTTATGGTCCCAAAACTGACCGCTGCGGAACTCCATTAGTTGTCATCCTAAAAAGACCCCTTTGTCCCTTTTCTCTGCTTCCTGACAATCAGCCAATCCATGCCAGTACCTTGCTCCAAATACCATCTTATTTTATTTAGCAGCTTCCTGTGCAGTATCTTGACAAAAACCTTCGAGAAATCCAAATAGATCATGTCCACTGGTTCTCTTTTTCTAACTTGCTTGTTACCTTCTCAAAGAATTCTAACAGATTTGTCAAGCATGATCTCCCCTTGATGAAGTTGTGCTGACTTGCCTTATTTTATTCGCCTTCCAAGTGCTCCGCAATCTCATCCTTAACAATGGACTGTAAAACCTTACCAAAGATCGAGGTCAGGCTAACCAGCCTAAAGCTCCTTCTTCTGCCTCCTCCCCTTCTTAAACAGGTGCGTTAACATTATCCATTTCATAATCTATTAGGACCCTCGCTGACTCCAGTGATTCCTGAAAGATAACCACTGATGCCTCTACAATCTCCTCAGGTATCTTCTTGGGAACCGTGGGGTGTAGTCCATCCGGTCCGGATGATTTATCCGCTTTCGGACTTTACAGCTACTCCAGCACCATCTCCTTAGTGATGGCCACTATACTCACATTCGCCCCTAACTCTTGAAGTTCTGGAATGTTTCTAGTGTCTTCTAATGTAAAGTTGATGCAAAGTACCTATTCACTTCCTCCTTTTTTTAATTTCCTATGACGACTTCTGCAGCCTCGTTTTTCAGGATGTCCAATGTCCACTCTTGCCTCTCTTTTACCTTTTAGATACAATATCTAAAAAATCTCTTGCAATCTTTTATATCACCAATTAGCTCACGCTCACATTTCATCTTGTCCCTCCTTATTGTTTTTTTTAGTTTTATTTGTCATTTATACAAATGATTTGTATGTGAATTTTGAGGCATGGTTAGTAAGTCTGTGGATGATACTAAAATTGGTGGTATAATCGACAGTGAAAAAGATTATCTAAAATTACAAAGGAATCTTGATCAACTAAGCAAATGGGCTGAAGAGTGGTAGATGGTGATTAATTTGATAAATAAGAGGTGTTACATTTTGGTAAAACAGACAAGGGCAGGACTTATAAAGGTCATGGTAGGACCCTGAGACTGTTGTCAAATAGCGACCTAAGAGTTCAGGTACACAGTTCTTTGGAAGTTGCATCACTGGTAGACAGGGTGATTAAAAAGGCACTTAGCTTGTCTCCATCGCTCAGAACACTGAGTATAAGAGTTGGGACGTCATGTTAAAGTTGTACAGGACATTGGTGAGGCCACTTTTGGAGTATTGTGTACAGTTTCTACTTGTTATAGAAAGGACATTATTAAATTTGAGAGGGTTCAGAAAATATTTACAAGTATGTTATGGGATGGTTTGAGTTATAAGGAAAAGCTGGAAAAGACTGCAAACATTTTTCACTGGAGTGTAGGAAGTTGAGGGTTGGCCTTGTAGTGGTTTATAAAATCATGAGGGGCATAGATAAGGTGAATAGCAAAGATCTTTTCCCTAGGTGGGTGGTTTCAAAAGTAGGGGACATATTTTTAAGGTGAGAGGAGAAAGATTTAAAAAGGACATGAGGGGCAACTTTTTCATACAAAGAGTGGTTCTTGTGTGGAATGAACTGTCAGAGAAAGTAGTAGATGCAGGTAGAGTTACAACACTTAAAGACATTAGGATAAATACATGAATAGGAAAGATTTAGAGGGATATGGGCCAAACACAGGCAAGTGGGACTAGTTTAGTTTGGGAAATTTGGTCAACATTGATGAGTTGAACTGAAGAGTCTTTTTCTGTTCTGTATGACTCTATGGCTGTAGTTCTCCTCTGCTGTTTCTAAAGGCTCCCCAATCCTCTGGCTTCCCAATAATCTTCATTACATTCTATGTATTTTCTTTGCTTTTATGCTGTCAACTTCCCTTGTCAGTCATGGTTGCCTCAATCTCCCCTTAGCAAGTTTCTTCTTTCCTGAGATGAATTTCTGCTGTTCCTCCCAAATTACCCCAGAAACTCCTGGCATTGCTGCTCCACTGTCTTCTTTGTTAGACTCCCTTTCCAATCAACTCTGGCCAGATCCTCCCTCATGTCTTTGTCGTTATCTTTACTGAATTGTAGTACCATTACATCTGGTTCAATCTTTTCCCTCTTAAACTGCAGGGTGCACTCTACCACATTATGGTCACTGGTCCCAAAGGGTCCTTCCACCTTCAACTCCCTGAGCAAGTCTGTCTCATTACACATCACTAAATCCAGAGTTGCCTGTTCCCTACTGGGGTCTACCACAAGCTGATACAAAAAAAATCTCATAGACATTCAACAAATTCCTTTTCTTGAGATCCGCTACCAATGTGATTTTCCCAATTCACCTGCATATTGAAGTCGCCCGTGATTATTGTATTAGTGCCTTTCTTACATGTCTTTTCTATGCCTATTTCCTATCTGTTTTCTTCTCCACATGCTGTCTACTGCAAGGAGGCCTGCACACATCTCACATTGGGGCCCTTTTCTCTTTGTGGTTTCTCAAATCTACTTACACAGATTCTATACCTTCTGACTCCATATCACTTCTTGCTATCGATTTAATTTCATTTCTTACTAACAAGGCAACCCCACCTGCTTTGCCCATCTGCCTGTCCTTTTGATAGGACATGTATCCTTGAATATTTAGTTCCCAGCTCTGATTTGCTTGCAGCCAGGTCTCTGTGATACCTACAAAATTATACCTGCAAATTTTAATCTGCTTTACAAGCTCATTTACCTTGATTTGTATACTATGTGTATTTAGGTACAACATCCTCAGTCCTGCGCTATGTGAGGTATTGTATTATGATTCTCCTTATTAACTCACTCACAAGCATTCAATGTTTACTATACTGCGTTTCCATTCATTCAATCATAAAACCGCGTTTCCATTTATTCATTCATAAAACTGTGTTTTTGTAGTACATTTTACTCTTACAAGATCGGTTGCATGCTGCAAGCAGTGTTTAGACCTGTTTTTGTGTCAAAGGCTATCCCAGAATAAGTGTTAATACTGTAGCCTACTCAGAACAATGCCCTCCCCACCATTGTATCTCCATAACTCACTCAAAACAATGGAAAGATTATAATATTAATTAGCCCTTAGTAACCATCTCTCAGGACCTGAATAGGCTGTAGGACATCAAACAGTTTCCTCCACCAGCATGTCTCTCCCCCTCTCTCCCTATTTATTTCAGAACCCTCTTCCCCTCCCCCATTTCTGATGAAGGGTTTAGGCCCGAAACGTCAAGTTTTCCTGCTCCTATGATGCTGCTTGACCTGCTGTGTTCATCCAGCCCCATGCTTGTTGTCTCTACAGTCTGCTGCTTTTTATCTCTTTGAAATTTCCTTATACGCTACCTATTTCTATAACACTGTATTACCTATTTCTAACTTTTATTTAGGACTACCATCTTGTACTAAGGTACGGATTTATACTTTTTAAATACATATCAAATAGGGCTGCTACCCCTTTTAAGAAACTTACTATCAAAACAGTGCTTCCATGAAACTGCATGAATGAATGTGGAGGAACTGTCAAAAACCAGCAAATAGTAAATGAAATCTCACAACCCAGCTGCAGGAGATCAGTTTAATATCCTCTATACTTCTATTTAGTACACATGTAATTTCTCACTTATTTAGATCATATACTTTTGGTATTTCTACTAACATTACTAACTTTAAAGGCAAAAGGACCAACACCTCTTAATTATGCAAGCTCTGACCGGCAGACATTCTAATCCCATCGAGAGTAATAACCAGCTTTTAGCAAATGCTTAAATCATCTGTTTCCCCAGGACAGCTGCCACACAAAATTATGTATAATAGATACGACTATATGACACCATAATGCTAAAATTTTAATGTATGTAAAAACTGTGTATAAAAGAGGTGACTGTAAAACTGTACTTTGGATTCCATTGCCGCCTCAACCTGTGTTACTGTGAATGCTCAATAAAGAGGCTATTTTCACCACTCACTGATCTCGGTCGTTATTACACACGATCCCACAGTTAACTACCCCCTCTTCTCATAGTCGTCCCCTTATCTGCAATATTTGAAGTTAGCTTCCTGACCTTTTTAAATACTCTCTGACTTATTACTTGTTCTGGAAGCTATAATAACCTCTGCTGAGCCCACTTTTTCCACAATTTTCCATGAAACTGAACCCATCCACTTACTAGGATAACATGGTGTAGAGCTGGATGAACACAGCAGGCCAAGCAGCATCAGAGGAACAGGGAGGCTGAAGTTTAGGGCCTAGACCCTTCCTCTGAAGACGGATCTAGGCCCGAAACGTCAGCCTTCCTGCTCCTCTGATGCTGCTTGGCCTGCTGTGTTCATCCAGCTCTACACTGTGTTATCCCAGATTCTCCAGCATCTGCAGTTCCTACGATCTCTGAAACAATTTTTACCCTCAAGCACTCACTATTTAGTTTAAAGCCCTAGCCATGGAATGAATGTCATTAGTGTGTCCGTAATTGCCCTTGAAAAGATAGTGGTGAGCTATGGTCTCTAAATATTAAAGACCAAGTGATGTAGCTGCACAAGCATTATTGATAGGAAGGCAGTTCCAGGACATTTAACCAGTGATGGTGAAGGAATAGCAATAGATTTCCAAGTCAAGTTGGGACATAGCTTAGAGGCGAACTTTCAGGTTCTAGTGCTCCCACATATATGTTGGCCTTGTCCTTCTAGATGGTAGAGGTCACAGGGTTGGAAGATGCTGTTGAATGAGGCATGGTGAATTAATGCATTTTGTAGATGCTACACACTACAGGCTCTGTATGTAATGATTAGATGAGTAAATGTTGAAGGAAGTTGATATGTTGAAATTCAAGCAAACTCCTTTGTCCTTAGCTTTTGTTGGGGCTGCACTTAGCAGGGAAGTGGAATCTCTTGCATCATACCACTAAATAATGATTTGTAGATGGGCGTGCTTTAGGAAGTCAGGAAGTAATTTACTTGCAGAATCTGCAACCTCTGACCTGCTCTTGCAGCAACTATATTTTATGACTGAGAATTTTTCTAAAAATGCTCACATTATCCTTATCTATCCTTTTCCAACTTAATTATAAAAAGTTTTGTTAATTTTGATGTTCTCAACAAGTTTCTTTCGGTATTTCCATGAGCGTTTTGCATGTATAATGAAGAAGGATGGAATGTTATATTATTATTAGATTAGAAAGTATGAAAACAGTTCATACTCAAATATGAAGCTTTGAGTTGGAGACGAGTTAATTTCAACAGGATGAAAGTGGGTGAAGCCCAGTTTGTGTTCAGGGGGAAAAATGTCACAGATACTAGGAATGGGAAATAGTTAAATACCAGGTAGCTAGGATACAAGTTTAGTATATACAGGTAGAAACTTGGATGCATTCAGGGCGAGTATTAAAAGTAGATTAGAACATTTTTTCTTAAAGGCATGAATACTTAAAGGATAAATACTGGGAGAGTGACAACAGTAAAACAGACTCAGAAAAGAAACAAAGTAAACAAGTTGAGTGAATGGGTGAATGCATGGCAGATGAAGTACAATGTGAATAAATGTGAGATTATCCACTCTGGTAGAAAAACAGGAAAGCAAATTATTATCTAAATGGCAATATGTTGGGAAAGGGGGAGGTGTAATGAGACCTGAGTGTCCTTGTACCCCAGCCGCTGAAAGTAAGCACACAGGGGCAGCAAGCAGTAAAGAAGGAAAATGTTGGACTGGTGAGAGGATTTGAGCACAGGAGCAAAGGATGTCTTGCTACAATTGTACAGAGCCTTGGTGATACCAAATATTATGATTATGTATAAGGGTATTATGTATAATGGTTTAGTTTTGGTCTCCTTCTCTGAGCAAGGTTGCTCTGGTTTTGGAGGGCTGCCACAAAGGTTTAGCAGACTGATTCCTAGGATGGGAGGACTAATGCATGAAGAGAGACTGAATAGTCAGGACAATATTCACTGGAGTTTAGAAGAATGAGAGGCACATAAGGGGCAAAGATTGAGGGGTGGCATGGGCTCAATGGTTAGCATTGCTGCTTCACAGCTCCAGGGACACATGATCAATTCCAGCCTTGGTGGCCGTCTGTGTAGAGTTTGCACATTCTCCTTGTGCCTGCATAGGTTTCCTCTGGGTGCTCCAGTTTCCTCACACCATCCAAAGATAAGCACATTAGGTGGATTGGCCATGCTAAATTTCCAGTTTCCAGGGATGTACTGGCTAGGTGGATTAGCCATGGGAAAAAAAAGGGTTATGGGGATAGGGTAGGCTGGGTGGGTCGGGGCGGGATGCTGTTTGGGGCTCAGTACCGACTCGATCAGCTGAATGGCCCGCTTCAACATTGTAAGGATTCTATGATTTCATAGAAACTTATAAAATTCTAACATGGGTGTGTTTGCAGAGCAAGCATTGCCCAGAGACAGCACCTCCAGTTGTGGAGGCCAGTAATCATTAAACTGATAATAACTATCTGGTTAGCCCTTAGGCAGATGTACAGAGTGTGTGTGAGGTAGAACGTCTCCAAGCTGTAACAGATAGAATCTCTAAGTTTCTCTGCAGAAAATAACCAAAAACTGAAAGATACCTGGCTGTTCTCTCCCACCAGTTGCTGTGGGTTTTTTCCTCTAACCAGTGAACAGATGATTTTGTCAGCCATCCAGTTTCTTCAGCAAAGAACTGAAAGAATCTGTATGAGACAGAATGCAGGAAACAGATAGAGTGCTTGGTGGCATGGTGTAAAGATAACAATCTCACCCTCAGTGTCGGCAAAACAAAAGAGCTGGTTATTGACTTCAGGAAGCAAAGTGGAGGGCATGGCCCTGTCTACATCAATAGTGCTGAGCTGGAGATGGTCCAGAACGTGAAGTTCCTAGGAGTGATGATCAATAATCTATCCTGGTCCATCCACATTGATGCTGTGGTCAAAAAGCACAACAATGCCTCTACTTCCTCAGGATCTAAGAAAATTCAGTATTTTTATTGATGCACTGCAGATTCAGATGCATCACAGCTTGGTATGGCAACTGCTCTGTCGAGGACCATAAGAAACTACAGTGAGTTGTGAACACAGTCCAGTCCATCATGCATGCAAGCCAACCTTCCATCCATTCACTCCATCTATACTTCTCACTGCCTCGGGAGGCAGCCAACATAATCAAAGACCCCTCCCACCCTGAGTATAATCTCTTCCAACCTCTTTGGTCAGGCAGAAGCTTAACATACATACCAACAGACACTCAAGATCAGCATCTTCCCTGCTGTTATTAGACTTCTGAATGCACCTCTCAAATTTTAAATTTAATGTTGATCTTTGTGCACCTTCTCTGCAGCCGTAACATTGTATTCTTCGCTCTATTCTATTACCCTAATGTACTATGTATGGTATGGTCTCCCTTGTGCTGCAGGCAAAACAAAACTTTTCACTGTAGCTAGGTACATGTGGCAATAATAAATCAAATCAGAATCAAATTGAAAGTTTCTAGAAATAACAGAGGTATTTGGAAGAAGAAAAATGGACTTCTTATCGTATTTTGTAGATGAGTGCTATTTAGCAGTGTTTCCCTTGTATTTTTCTCTTCGCCCATGACATCTATGTTTATTTGTTTCTTCCTTCTTTTGACTGTCTGTCTGCATGTGTCTAGGAGTTTAGGAAGGGGATTCAGGTTAGCAGAGTTATTGGCTGATAATTAATTTTTATTTTCCTGGGTTGGAACTGATTTCTTTGTAATAAATAGTTTTTTTGTTAAGTGGAGTCACCTGTTCGGTGTTTTCTGTTTATCTTAGTCCGTCATTCAGGTAAACTGGGAAACTTTGAATAATTAGCCTTGAGCATCAGTGCACTTTCTCATATTGGTCGTGACAATCACCATGTATTTAGTATAATGTATAATAAGTAGTTTTACTTTGAAATATCAGCCTGAAGACAATTCTAGGCTTTGTCTTCTCCTCCAACAGTCTGTTCTTAAGCACAAATTCATAGCATGGCAACAAACCATGTGATAAAAGACATACAGGTACTTTGTGTTTTGTTAACACAAATTGGCTGTAATGTGATTGATGAATACTGGACGTTGTCTGGATAACACTAACTTTCTACTGTACAGAATAGTGATTTTCTATAGCAATTTCCCTATAACACGATTTTCTATGGCATGAGGTCACACAAGAACGCGACTATTGCATTATAGGAGAACTACTTGTACTACTGTACTGAAACTGACTCACCAATGCACAAATGGCATCTCACAGATGGAGTAGCAGCGCAGGGTGCAGGCTCCTGCCTGGAGCTCATCTGTTTCATCTGCTTTCACTTTACTTTTTTCATTCTTTCACTGCTCTTTTGTTCTTACTTTAACCTACTTACCTTCTGTGGAGAGAGAGTTTGTGCAAGACAGAGGAGATCAAACCAGCATGGCAGCAAGAGAAATATCCCAGCAACTGTGAGAACAGGCAGCTGGAGATGGTGGTGAAAGCAGGCAGACTGGAGCAGTGGGGAGAGCCAGCAGCTAGAGGCAGTGGGGACAGCAGGCAGCCAGAGGCAGTGGGGAGAGCAGACAGCCGGAGGCAGTGGGGAGAGCAGGCAGCTGGAGGCAGTGGGGAGAGCAGGCAGCTGGAGGCAGTGGGGAGAGCAGGCAGCCCGAGACGGTGGAGGGAGCCAGCAGCCAGAGGTCTCCCAGCATCTGCGGCAATGTCATGCACGGGGGAAATTGAACCAGCTCAGGGAGAGGGAGCCCATTCTGGTAGAGGAGCCCAGTGCGGATGAAATTGAGGCCTTGTGGGGATTGTGAGGCAAGCCTGGCTAAGCACTTAAGAAGGGCTTTAACGTTGGATTTGTAACTTTATTTGTTTATTTTCCTACTTTATAAGACTGTAATGTTGAGTACTTTGCACCTAAGACTTAGTACCGAGGTACCTTTATGCCTAAAGTGGTGCAGGGAATGGCGACTGTGTAAACATCTCACTGTATTCTTGTATCCATGTTCTATAATAAAATCTAATTCTAATCTTCCATGGAAGATAGTGTACATCACTCCCACCATCTCTTAGAGTCATAGAGTCATACAGCACAGAAACAGACCCTTCAGTCCAACCAGTCCACACTGACCATGTTCCCAAACTAAACTAGTCCCACCTGCCTGCACTTGACCAATATCCCTCAAAAATTCCCTATTCATGAACTTATCCAACTGTCTTTTAAACATTGCAACTATACCTGCATCCACTACTGCCTCTGGCAGTTCATCCCACACACTAACCACATTCTGTGTAAAAAGGTTGCCTCCCACCTCCTTTTTAAAATTTTCTCTTCTTACCTTAAAAATATGCCTGCTAGGTTTGAACTACCTCACCCTCGGGAGGTGTCATACCTTTGTCATCCACCTTATCTGTGGCCCTCATGATTTTATAAACCTCCATAAGGTCACCCCTTGACCTTCTACGATCCAGTGAAATACGTCTGAGTCTTTCCAATCAATTTTTATTACTCAAGCCCTCTATTCCTGGCAACATCCTGGTAAATATTTTCTGAAACCTCTCCAGTTAAATAATATCCATCCCACAACAGGGTGACTAGAACTGGACACAGTATTCCAGAAGAGGCCTCACCAACGTCCTGTACAACCTCAACATGACATCCCAATTTCTATACTCAGAGGTCTGAGCAATGAAGGCAAGCATGCTAAATGCCTTCTTAACCACCCTGTCTGTGATGCAAATTTCAAAGAATTATGTATGTGAACCCCTAGGGCGCTCTGTTCTCAACATGATCCAGGGCCTTACTATTAATTGTATAAGTCTTGTCCTTGTTTGTATTACAAAATCGCAATACTTCACATTTATCAAAATTAAACTCCATCTGCCACTCCTCAGTCCATTGACCCAACTGATCAAGATCTCTTTGTAATCTTAGATAATCTTCTTTGCTGCCTACTATACCACCAATTTTGATGTCATCTGCAAAGTTACTAACCATGCTTCCTATATTCATCCAAATCATTTCTACAAATGACAAACAAAAGTGGACCCAGTACCAATCCATGTGGAACACCATAAGAACTGCAGACACTGTAAATCAGAAACAAAAACAGAAATTGCCAGAAAACCTCAGAAGATCTGGCAGCATCTGTGGAGAGAAATAAGAGTTAACGTTTCATGTTCAGTGACCCTTCCTTAGACCTCCGGTGGAATATCGCTGGTCACAGGTCTCCGGTCTGAAAAACAATCCACCACCATCCACTGTCTTCTACCATCAAGCCAATTTTGTATCCAATTGGTAAGCTCACCCCAAATCCCATGTGATCTAACTTTACACAGTCGTCTACCATATGAAACCTTTTCAAAGACATTACTAAAGTCCAAGTAAACAATCTCTACTGCTCTGCCCTCATCATTCATTTTGCTTACTTCACTAAAAAACTCAATCAAGTTTGTGAGACGTGATTTTCCTTTCACAAAACCATGCTGACTATCCCTAATCAGTCCTTGCCTTTCCAAATGCATATAAATCTATTTTTCAGAACCTCCTCCAACAAGTTACCCACAACCGATGTCTGTCTCACAGGTCTACAGTTTCCAGGTTTCTCTTTGCGGACTTTCTTAAACAATGGCACAAAATTAGCTACTCTCTTGTCCTCCAGTACTTCACCCATGTTTATAGATGCTACAAATATTGCTCCTAGAATTTCCTCCCAAACTCTCCCCAACGTTCTAGGATATACTTGGTCAGGTCCTGGAGATTTATCTACTTCTTTGTTTTCTTAGACCTCCAGCACTTCCTCTTCTGTAATGTGAACTGTTTTCAAAACATCAATATTTATTTCCCTGAGTTCTCTAGTCTTCATTTCTTTCTCAACTGTAAAACCTAGCACATAATATGCATTTAACATCTCCCCTGTCTCCTGAGGTTCAACACAAAGATGATTTTGTTGATCTACGTTACTTTGCACGCTTCAAACAGTTTCAGTTAGCTTTAGCAATTAGTTTTAATTTCTGTGTCTTGTTCAAAAGAATCATTGCAAGAATTTAATAATTAACAGGCAGTAATTTCTCTGATTTTGCACAAACCCATTCTCAACTTTGTAAGTCACACATTAGCTTTTCAAATGCTCTGAGAGCAATGACACGGCTTGATAATCTGGCAGTTTGAGGTTTTGATCTTTCCAAAAAAAAAATTCTAAAAGGTTGATAGGTTTAAAAACTTAAAATTTAACTTAGAAACACAAAAAGGTGGAAAGAAAATCTCATGAGGCAAGAGCACCATTCTGCTAAGGAATATATTTTGAGGAGCTAGGACTGCACTCCAAGTCTGGTTGAGTTGGCTGGTTTATCCCTTGGGTAATCCAAGCATTCAATTCTGAAAGAGTTCTTTCACTTTACAGAATTTTATAGAATTCTTCACCATGGACGTCCAGTCCCTATATACTTGCATTCCCCATGCAGATGGCATAAAGGCCCTCCGCTCCTTTCTGTCTTGCAGGCCCGACCAGTCCCCATCCACTGACACCCTTGTCCGCTTAGCTGAACTCGTCCTCACCCTTAACAACTTCTTCTTCAATTCCTCCCACTTCCTACAAACAAAGGGGGTACCTGCATGAGCCCAAGCTATGCCTGTCTCTTTGTGGGATAGGTGGAACAATCCCTCTTCCGAAGCTACACTGGCTCTATCCCCCACCATTTCCTCCATTACATTGACGACTGTATCGGCACCACCTTGTACTGCCACGAGGAGCTCGAACAGTTCATTCACTTCACTAACACCTTCCACCCCAATCTTAAGTTCACCTGGACCATCTCCGATACCTCTCTCTTCTTCCTGGACCTCTCTGTTTCCATCTCTGGCAACCACCTGAAAACCGATATCCATTTCAAGCCTACTGACGCCATAGTTACCTAGAATACACCTCCCTTTACCCGCCTTTCTGCAAAAATGCCATCCCTATTCCCATTTCCTTCGCCTCCGCTGCATCTGCTTCCGAGGTGAGGCATTCCACTGCTGGACATCCCAGATGTCCTCATTTTTCAAAGACCGTAACTTCCCCTCCACTGTGGTCGAAAACGCCCTCGACTGCATCTCTTGCGTTTCCCTCAACGCATCCCTCACACCCCCTCTCCGCAATAACAACAAAAACAGAATCCCACTCATCCTCATGTACCACCTCACCACCCTCTGGATTCAATGCATCATCCTCTGGCACTTCCACCACCTGCAATCTGACCCCACTACCAAAGACATTTTTCCCTCCCCACCATTATCTGCCTTCCGGAGGGACCACTCTCTCCGTGACTCCCTTGTCTGCTCCACACTCCCCATCAGCCCCACCACCCCCGGCACTTATCCCTGCAACCGCAGGAAGTGCTACAGCTGCCCCTACACCTCCCCCCTCACGCCCATCCCAGGCCCCAAGGAAACCTTCCACATCAAATAGATGTTCACCTGCACATCTGCTAATGTGGTACACTGTATCCGCTGTTCTCGATGTGGCCTCCTCTACATCGGGGAAACCAAGCGGAGGCTTGGAGACTGCTTTGTGGAACATCTAGAGTGTTTCTCACACTCTGTTTCAGCCCGTCTGATTCTCGCACTGTATCTCTCACTCTGTTTCTCACACTCTGTTTCACCCCCTCTGTTTCTCGCACACTGTTTCAGCCCCTCTGTTTCTTGCATCTGTTTCAGCCTTTGTGTTTCTCGAACTCTATTTCAGCCCCTCTGTTTCTCGCACACAGTTTCGTGACAAACGACTGCACCTCCCAGTGATGAACCACTTCAACTCCCCCTCCCATTCCTTGGATGACATGTCCATCCTGGGCCTCCTCCAGTGCCACAACGATGCCACCCGAAGGTTGCAGGAACAGCACCTCATATTTCACTTGGGAACCCTGCAACCCAATGGTATCAATGTGGACTTCACAAGTTTCAAAATCTCCCTGCCCCCAACCGCATCCCAGAACCAGCCCAGCTCATCCCCGCCTCCCTAACCTGTCCGTCCTTTCTCCCACCTATCCACTCCTCCCACCTCAACCCCCACCCCCACCTCCTACCTACCAGCCTCATCCCCTCTCCTTGACCTGTCCATCTTCCCTGGACTGACCAACCCCCACCCTAACTCCCCACCTACACTCACCTTTACTGGCTCCATCCCTGCCTCCTTGACCTGCCCATCTCCTCTCCAACTATCTGCTCCTTTATCCGTCTTCCATCCGCCTATCTCTCTCTCTCTATTTATTTCAGAGACCCCTTCCTCTCCCCCATTTCTGAAGAAGGGTCCAGACCTGAAATGTCAGTTTTCCTGCTCCTCTGATGCTGCTTGGCCTGCTGTGTTCATCCAGCTTTACATCTTGTTAACTCAATTCTGAAAACAAGGAAGCTGTTGGTGGTGTGACCTGTATACAGGTCACACCACCAACTGTGACCTGAGGCTGAGGCTGGAGAATAAAACCAAATGGGGATATCGAGTGGAGACCACCATGTTTGAGATTTAAGGTTTTGAAGGAATTTAATCAAGCCAAGTAATACTTTGAATTTCAAGCACTGAGGTCCAGTGTAAATTAGTGAAAACAGGAGTCAAGGTGAGTGGAGTCAATGCAGGACTGAACCCAGATGGTTTTGGATGAGCTGATGCTAAAAGGTGGAAGATGGGAGATAAATCATAAAACTTGAGTCTGCAGGTGACTTGGTTGGGGATTTGTGGTAAATGGGCTGAGGCAGGTAAAATGGCTGTACAGAGGCCAGTATCCCATCACCAAGTTGCCCTTTATTTACATGTGCATAGTACTTGACACTGGTCCAGCTTCCTCAGAGCCAGCTGTCAGAGTTAACAGAACCTCTGACAGTCCTTTTTATACCTGTCAGCCAAGGCTCCCTGATTGGTTGAGGGGGGATCTGATTGAGGTCTACAAAATCATGAAAGGTATAGACAGGGTGGATAGCAAGAAGCTTTTTCCCAGAGTGGGGGACTCAATTACTAGGGCTCACGATTTCAAGGTGAGAGGGGAAAAGTTTAAGGGAGATATGCATGGAAAGTTCTTTACGCAGAGGGTGGTGGGTGCCTGGAACGCATTGCCAGCAGAAGTGGTAGAGGTGGGCATGATAGCATCATTTAAGATGTATCTAGACAGATACGTGAATGGGCAGGGAGCAGAGGGATACAGATCCTTGGAAAATAAGCGACAAGTTTAGATGGAGGATCTGGATCGGCGCAGGCTTGGAGGGCTGAAATTTTCTTTGTTCTTTGATTGGAACTTTCCATAATAATTCACCAGTCCAAGGAAAGACCTAAGCTCCAGGACAGACTTGGGCGCCACAACATGTTTGATGGCCCTCGTTTTATCTTCCAACGGGTATAACCCGTTCTTGTCAAGTCTAGCCCAAGTAGGTCACCTGGAACACTCATCTTTTCCTTCTAAGGTGTACGGCCACCTGGGAGAAAGGTCTAAAGTCTATGTCCAACTTCTCTAACTGCTCCTTATTGGTCTTCCCTGTTATTAGCACATCATCTAGACAAATAGCAACCTGGAGTAGATCTTGTAAAACTTTCTCCATTGTCTGCTGCAAAATTGCACAGGCTCACGACATCCCCAAATGGCAGTCTCACATTCTGGAACAGACCCTTATGGATGTTAACTGTCGCATTCTTCTGGGAATCCTGACTGCAACTGTAAGTACGCATGGCTCATGTCCAGCTTCGTGAAGGAAAACCCCTCTGCCAGCTTTGCATAAATCCTCGATGTGATGGATTGTTTATTTATCCAGCTGTGAAAAGCAGTCTACCATTTGTTTAAAACCTCCACAAAGGCAAACTGAATGGTACAGGGCAGGTCTTGCAGAATCATGGAATTGCTTCCTGGTCAAGGCGGCCTTGGCTCCTTTGATATTCATACAGTCATAGGGATGCACAGCATAGAAACAGACCCTTCGGTCCAACTCATCCATGCCAACCAGATATCCTCGATAAATCTAGTCCGATATGTCAGCACTTAGCCCATATCCTTCAAGATCCTTCCTATTCATATACCCATCCAGATGCCTTTTAAATGTTGTAATTGTACCAGCCTCCACCATTTCCTCTGGCAGCTCATTCCATACATGCACCAACTTCTGTGTGTAAAAATTGCCCCTTAGGCCCCTTTTAAATCTTTCCCTCTCACTTTAAACCTATGACCATTAGTTTTGGACTCCCCGATCCTGGGGAAAAGACCTTGTCCATTTACCTTAACCATGCCCCTCATGATTTTATAAACCTCTATAAGGTCACTCCTCAGCCTCCGATGCTCCAGGGAAAATAGCCCCAGCCTATCAGTTTTTCCTTTAGCTCAAGCCCTCCAACACTGGCAACATCCTTGTAAATATTTTCTGAACCCTTTCAAGTTTCGCACATTCTTCTGATCGCTGGGAGGCCAAATTGCAAGCAGTATTCCAAAAGTGACCCAAATAACGTCCTGTATAGCTGCAACATGGCATTCCAACTCTGATACTCAGTGCAATGACCAATAAAGTCCCTAGACTTTCCTGAAAAACGTCCGGGTATTTAATTAGCACTTCACTCAGACAACTATTTCTAATTGAAAAATATTTGGCCAATCAAGGTGAATTTTCTTCAACCAATTTCACCCCATCAGGCTTCGGCCTGAGCCTTTTCCTACAGTCAGGGGTAACTGAACCAACTGCTTCTCATATGAGTCTGGAACTGAAGTTGTACCCTTAATCTGCAAAGTTTCCCCGGTATAGGTTCTCAGTCTAGCCAAGGTCTTACACAAACTTAAGAGTTGGAGTCCAGAGCAAATTTTATTAAAGACTGGTTCTGCAATCACTGATACAGCCACGCCATTATCAACCTCCACTGGAACCGGGTGACCATTTAACCAGATATTTATTTCAAAAAAAAACTGAAAGAACTGCAGATGCTGTAAAATCAGGAACAAAAACAGAAGCTGCTTTCTACAACCTTTAACCTCCCACAGCATTCTTTACCAACATTTTTCCATGATGTGGAGGTGCCGGTGTTGGACTGGGATGGACAAGGTCAGAAATCACACGTCACCAGATTATAGTCCAACAGGTTTATTTGAAATCACAAGCTTGCGAAGCGCAGCCCCTTCCTGATGAAGACCTGTTGGGCTATAGACATAACAAGGTGTACAGCTGGATAAACACAGCAGGGCCAGCAGCATCATAGGAGCAGGAAGGCTGACGTTTCGGGCCTAGACCTACACTGGCCCTAAACCCCACCTCTTCCTCCGTTACATTCTCACCCTCAACAACTTCTCTTTCAATTCCTCCCACTTCCTACAGACAAAGAGGGTGGCCATGGGCACCCGCATGGGCCCAAGCTACGTCTGCCTCTTTGTAGGTTACGTGGAACAATACCTCTTCCGTACCTGCACTGGCCCTAAACCCCATCTCTTCCTCCGTTACAGTGTGATGCTGCTTGGCCTGCTGTGTTTATCCAGGTCTACACCTTGTTATCTCGGATTCTCCAGCATCTGCATTTCCTATTATACCTGTCGAACTATAACCTGGAGTCGCGTGATTTCTAACATTTTTCCAGTTCAGTCAGACTGCCAGCGATTGATTTTTATTAAATAATTGCTAGGTCAGTTCGGACAAAGATACCTCTCTCTCCCCCCAACCCACCACTGTAGCATCCTTTCTGGAGTCTTAAACGATCTGTAACCTGACTATCCTTCACCACACGCTGAACCTTCACGGTATTCCCCCAAAGATATGCGATCAGATTGTAAACGCTCCCCCGCTCTTCAAGCTTTAGTTTATCAAACACTCTGCAGCCCACGTTACAAAGCACAAAACCATGTAAATTTATTCATTCAGACCTACAATGCCGCCAGTTTAAAATAATCCAACCCCTTTTCCTTCATTATCCCGAGGGTCCCTCTCTATGGGTTAGCTTTACAACCTCACAGATATCTGCCTTCACTCACATTGTCTGTGCTCCATTCTCTGCTTTACCCTGAACCTACTCTCTCTGTTAGACCTCCCATCAACATGTCTTCCAGCAATTTGTTTCTCGGCAGTCCGGAAATGAAAGCAACTTGTTATTTTCAGTTCAAGTGACACCGGAAGTTTATTCCCGTTGCTAATACAGTCGCCACTTTACGTCGCGTTGGGAGCTGTTACAGAACATTTAACCAGGTTTCATTGAAATTGAAGCAAGCTGCAGCTATGCCTACGGTCTCTGCAGCCGCCCTAGGTAATGAATAATTTGGAGTATTAGAGCAAAGAAGGGATCTTTAGAGGAACTGTATGTGAGCGGTAATATGAAATGGATGAAGAAATATTCACGTTCAAAGATTGGAATTTGTCCTGAATGTAGTTTGAGATTTGAAATATTACAGTTGTCTTCTGAGGAAAAAAAATTCAAAGGAAAAGTTTTAGACATAAAAGTACATTAAGATTACAATTAGAAGTTAGAAGTGCAACTTCCACCTAGCAGCTGAATTTGGATTGGAGAATGAGAATGAGAATGAGAAGGAATTATTAGCACTCTCAAGTAGCATACGCAGCAAGAATGACCGCATTGCCTCCTGTAGGATTTTCGGAGTTGTTTAATTTGTCTTGAGTCTTTGGCACTTTCTTCCCCCAGAGAGTGGTGGATGCTGCGTCATAAGTATTTGCTGAGAAAAGGTAGATTAATAAAAATATTTTCCAGTCGACCTGTTCAGAGATGCTATTACACATCTCTGGAGCATGTGGGACTAGAACTCGGCCCTTCTGCTCCTACTTCGTATGTTGGGAAAAAATTAATATGAAAAACAAACTTTGTATTGAATGCAGATCTTTTTATACATGTTGTTAACTAGGTATTTTTGTTTAAAATTATCTAGGTTATTTAGTTAATAATCATAGCTATAATGATTTTGTTTACACTGATTTGCTACTGTTAGTCTGAATCCCTTGTATCTTTTAGGGTAATTAATTCCAATAGGTGTTTGTACAAATGGAGTATAATTACGGAATACTAGAAAATTTATGTCACAGAAAGAGGCCACTTTGTTCATAGTGTGTGTGCCACCCAAAAACCAATAAGCCAGCTTACTCCAACTTTATAGCATCTGGTTATTATCCTTGGAGGTTATAGGATTTCTAGTGCATATCCAGAGACTTTTTAAATGATTTGAGGGGTTTCTGCCATTGCTACCTTTACAAACAATGATTTCAAAACCCCTCCCAATGAGTAGGTGAAAAAAAAATTCCTTCATCTTTCCTCGGATCTTTCTTCCAAATCACTTTTTCAATCTGTGCTGCCTGATCACTGATCTCTCAGCTGTTGTAAATAGATACTTCCTATCCACTTTATCCAAGCTCCTCTCAATTCTGTACAGTTCAATCAAGTTTCCTCTCATACTCCTTTGCTTCAAGGTGAACAACCTAGCCTTTCTAATCTTTCCTTATAGCTGCAATTTTCCATTATTGACATCTTCAGAAATCTCTTCTGTACCATCCCTAAAGCAATTACACCCTTTCTGTAAATAACCCAGAACTGCAGTCAGTACTCGATATGTGGTTTATACAGCTCCATTGTTATTTTCTGTGCTTCAGCTAATGAATGAAAGATTCCTTACACCTTTGTAGCCACTTTATTGACAAGTCCTGATATCTTCAGGGATCTGTGGATGTTTACTTCAAGACCTTTCACTTTCTCCCACTTCTCTGTATTCTCTCATTCATCGTATGTTCCTTCACCTTGTTTGACTTTCTCAAATGAAACGTCTCACCTTTTCTGTATTAAGTGGGGGAAATTGAACTGATTATACAGCAGTCAATTAAGTTTCATTACTGAGGTAATTTGTAGCAGTTATCCCTGAATCCACTTTTAGGGCTCTTGGGGCTATTTTGTGTGGAAGGGTATAGGCAATTTAGGAGGACTTCCTCCTGGGCCTGGCCAGGCTGGCTATAAACAGGTCCAGGCAGCGGGCTGTGCAGGTGGTCATCTTTGCCAACTGTCTGCTCCTATTCTGCGGCTATGTTTGTGCCTGGGTGTCCTTGAGAGCATTGATTCTCCAATACGTTTAGAGAGAAGTGGGATACAGTGCTTTATTTCCCCCCCAGCTCCATTTTGTCCCTTCCTGTCCTTACCCCCCCACCCCACCAACCCACCTTTGATGGTTCTCATTGCCCATAATGGGCTTTGTTGTAAATACTCTGTTGGATACACAGGCCTTTTTACTCATGGTGGTTACTAGTTTGAAAAAAAGCAAAAAAAAATTCAGAATGATTTTAGTGGTGGGAAGGTGCTCATTTGTGTGTGATACAAATGAGCACCTCAGTGATGCTATTCCTACCCCTGGACTGAGAGGCCTGGGTTCAAGTTCCACTTGTTCCAGAGGTATATAACACACTTCTGAACAGGTTGATTACAAAATAGGCTAAATTTTTAAAAATTAAGGATATTCTGATTGGAATGTCAACCTGGAAGGGGGTTGTACTGTTGCTAATTAAATCCGGTCTTGCAAACATATTTCAATCCCCATTTAGGTGTGGTGCCTCAGCGGTTAGCACCACTGCCTCACAACACCAGAGATCCAGGTTTGAATCCATCTTCAGGTGAGTGTTTGTATGGAGCTTGCATGTTCTTCTTGTGTCTCTGTGGGTTTCCACCCACAGATTAGATGGATTGGCCACCAGTGTCCAGGGATGTGTAGGCTAGATAAATACAGGGTTACAGGGACAGGGTTGGGGTTGGGATGCTCTTTGGAGGGTGGGTGCAGAATTGATGGCCCAAATGGCTGCTATTTGCATTGTAGGGACTGTGTGATAACAGTTTTGGGTAGAAGAAAAATATTTTTTTGTATGGTTATTGTGGTACTGTAGTAGAATCTCTACCTCTGAGCTGGAAGTTCTAGGTTCTCCTTCAGAGATGTGTAATTACATTCTTTAACAGTTTGATTAGGACAATATCCCCAAGCCCACTGGAATTTGCTATTATTTCTTAATTCTTTAATTTCTTTTAAAGCCTTGATGTTGGATTCTGCAAATCCCTTTCATATAATGTAACAAATTCAGTCACACGCTCATAGGATATTGTCTCACAGTAAGATTGTTCATTATTTCTAATTCATTACTCATCACTGTGTTGATCTTGTGTTTTGTTCTCCTAAAATGTATTGCATTTGACACAATTTTCTGGGACATTCTAGAAATTTAATACGAGCTACTCTACTGTTTCCAGTTTGTGAAATTTAAAACTCCTATTATAACCAGAATGTTTCAATGCACATTTCCTGGATCTCCATTCTAATGCATGAATCACTACACTGCAATCATCTGAGGGTCTATAAATGACTCCCAGCAGAGCTTTATAACCTGTATTTTTCTTCAGCACTGTTCAGTTTGTTTCTGTTCATCCTGGTTGGAATTTTTTTTTAAACTCCGTGGGTGTATTTGGTGCCCTTTTAGAAGTATTAATGTGCCTATGTCATCCTCAAATACTATCTTTGTATTTGTCCTGCCATTTTTCTTTATTCTTAAACAACATTTACCTATTTGCAGTGCTGATTCTTCTTTAATATTAATTTTGATTATCGGATAAATTTAAGCTGATTTAATTGCTTTACCTGTTGATTTACTTAATTAAGCTTCTTTTTAGTAACAGTTTTTACTTTATTTATAATATAATAGCAATAAAAGATATTGCTGTAGTGTTTTAACTTAGCAAAGCTTTCCAGATTATAACATAGGATTGTTATCGGACAAATTTGACAATAAGCCTCATAAGGGAATGGCCCATGAGATGGAATTCAAGAAGCATCCTAAAAATCGGATAGAGTGGCAGAAAGGTTTAGAGAGGAAGAAGACCTGAGGTTGTAGACATGTTCACCAACCCGGTGGGTTTGGTTGCAAATGTTTTATCACCCTGCTGGGTAACATGGTTAGTGCACTTCCGGTGAAGTGTCGGTGTTCTGTCCCACTTGTTATTTATATGCGTCGGTTTGCTAGAGTGGTTGGCATTACTTCCGGTTCTGTTTCACAGTGCTTTGTACACAGGGTCTAATTCAATGTATTTGTTGAAGGAGTTCGAGTTTGAATACCAGGCCTCCAGGAGTTCGCTAGCTTGTGCGATTATCGATGTGTTGTCCCAGTCAAATTCATGAGCCTCATTGTCAGTGTGTAGTGAGACAAGTGAGAATTGGTCATGTTTCTTGGTGGCTAGTTGGTGTTCATGTATCTGTATTGTCAGTTTTCTTCCTGTTTGGCCGATTTAGTGTTTCTCACTGTCCTTGCATGGGAATTTGTATATTATAATGGTTTTGCTGGTTTTGAGTATGGGATCCTTTACGTTCATCAGTAGCTGTTGTAGGGTGGTTGTTGGTTTGTGGACTACTCTGATACCTAGGGGTCTGAGTAGTCTTGTGGTCATCTGTGAAATGTCCTTGATGAATAGTAGGGTGATTAGTGTGTCTGCTTGTGTTGTGTCTTCCTGTTGTGGTCTGTCTCTGAGGTAACGGCGGATTGTGCTTTTCAGGTATCCATTCCTTTTGAAGACTCCATATAGGCCCAGTATTCCGACCGGAACTCCATCAACAAACCCATTGAATTAGACCCTGTGTACAAAGCACTGAGAAACAAAATCAGAAGTAATACCAATCATCCCAGCAAACCAAAGCATATAAATAAAAAGTGGGACAGAACACCGACGCTTCACTGGAGGCGCACTGACAATGTTACCTAACAGGGTGACAAAATGTTTGCAACCAAACTCACCAGCTCAGCGAGCATGTCTATGACCTCATCCACAAGCAGAGTCACAAATCTTCTCAAAAACTTTAAGGGAGAAAACCTGTCTGCCAATAGTGGAGTGATTGAAAGCTGTGATGCTTAAAAGGTCAGAATTGGAGAAACGCACATATCCTACAGGGATTTGAAAACAAGAATGAGGATTTTATTGCTGCTTAACAAATATACAGTCGGTCAGTGAGCATGGGGGTGATGGGCGAATGGGATTTGGTACAAGTTTGAACACAGGCAGGTTTGACGTCTATCGTGGGTAGAACTTGATAGTTTGAATGGGAAAAATTGGGTAACTTGAAAAACATGGATTAAAATTTCAGCATCTGATGGGCTGAGGCAGGACCAGTGTTAAGTAATACGTGGAGATGAAAATGGGTTGTTGCAGAAATATTGTGAATAGGTAGTTAGAAGTTCACATTTGAGTTAAATATTCCCTCCCTAATGGTGTTGTGCGTTCAACCCTCAGGAGGTGAACTGCAGCAGTTCAAGAAGGCAGCTCACCACCACCTTCTCAAGAACAAGTAGGGACGGGCAATAAATGCTTGCTGGCCAGCCAGCGATGCCCGTATCCCAGAAATGAATTTTAAAAATGGTGTCATGGCTATAGGTCACCTGGTTTGGCTTCAGGGAGTTGGCAGGGAAGGGGATGGAGTTGGAGGCTAGGGAACATAGTTTTTGGCAGGGACTAAACACACTGACTTTGATTTTAATAGACAACAGGCAATTCTTTGACCTTAGCAAATAATTAAAGTGGCCTTTTAACATGTTCTATTCACTCCAATTTCAAAGAAAGATGTGCTTGTCATATAACACTGAACAAAAACTAAATTTCCTCATTGCTTTATGGATAAAATCTGTGCAGAGGAAGATGGTTCCAGCTCATTCCACAACTTAAGCTGAGTTAGCTGCTTCAGGTTATGTGGGGAGCAAAGTAATTGTGTTTAGTATGCCATACACACAAGAAACAGCAAGGGTTCCAAGTTATATTTGTTATTGAGACTCTGCCTGGAAATGCATATGTGCTGATGAGGACAAGTTTACACTGATTGTTCAGGGAGGGTATAGGTAGGCAGAAAATATTATCTTAGCTCACAGATTGTCCACGTGGACGAGGTACCAGGGGATTGTCCACAATTATGGGATTGTAGAGATACAATTAATTTGGGAATGAGAAAAAGGTCCCGAGCTGAATATTCAAATCTTGAATGTAGAACTATCTTTTTTTTAAAACTAATTGCAAGATGTTTATTCTTCCCTGAATACAATAAGAAGAGTGTTTCCCAAACTTACGTTGTAGAATTCTCTTTAAAATGAACTAACACTTTATAGTCTTCTGAACTAGATGATAATACTAAATAAAACCCATAACAAGAATGTGCTGCAGGTAAAGAGTATTTTAATAATTCTTTTCAGAACAGTTTTTTCTTTGATTTTAAGAATGCAATACTTAAAGTGTATTTACAGAGATAAAAACCCTTCTGTCTTAGACAAGGTTGAATCACCTGCCAACCAGCACTAGCCTTGCTAACTGTAGATCCACCAGGTTATCTTCCTGCTCCTCTCCACGTTGCTCACCCCACTGTGCGTTTTTTCTGAGGTCCTTGCACTTCACTCCCATTTCACTGCTTGCTTGAAGCCTGCTTAACACCACGGCTCTGTTGCTTACCTTTGATCACATTGCTATCCAACCTCAGAATCCTGGGTGACTGATTGTATCAGACATCTGTAAGGCTGTCCCTACGCAATGAACGCTTTCCAATTATTTCACTTTGAAGGCGTGTACAGAACCTCAATTTGAGCACCAGTGATGAGCACTACTTGAGTAAAGCATAAATGCTAAGATGTCTAATGGGATTAAAATGCTATTATGATTTTAGAAAAAAACATATTTAATGGGATAGGGTTGTTTCTGGCTTGTCCAGCATTATTACCTATTCCTAAATGAAATTGTGAAAGTGGTGGTGGGCCATGTCCTTTAATTGCTGCTGTCCATATAGTATAGATACTCCCACTGTGCTGTTAGTGAGGGAATCCAGGATTTTGAGCTAGTGACAGGGAAGGAACAGTGATAAAGATGGTGTGTGTCTTTAGGGGAAATTTGCAAGTGAGGGTGTCCCCATGTATCTACTGCCCTTGTCCTTGCGGTTAGCCAATGCCTCAGGTTTGAAAGTATAGTTGAAGAGCTGTAGTGAGTTACTGGAGTGTATTGTGTCTGTGATACACACTGTTGCCGTTGTATCTGGTGAAAGGAATGAATTTTTGAAGGTGGAAGTTGAGGTGGCAATGAAGCAGACTGCTTTGTCCTGGGATGTTGTCAAACTTCTTGAGCATTGTTGGAACTGCATTCATCCAGGTAAGTGGAGATGTTCCAACACACTCCCGACGTATGCCTTCAATACCTGCCATCACTTTGATGATCAAAAGTAGGCTGGGGAGGCTAGGGAGAGTTGGAATGGTTATTTGTCAAGTTGGATTTGTCCGATGTTTTATGCACAAGACAATTTTCCACATTGTTGTGTAGATACCCATGTTTAAATGTACATGTCCACCCCAGTCCAACACCTCCCCATCATTTTCTAAACCGAACAATGGTGTTAGGGCCTGTAGCCTTTGCATTGTCAATGATTTCAGCTGATTTTTGACATCATATAGAATGAATCAAATGGGTTGAAGTATGGTATCTATGACGATGGGAACTTCAGAATACTAAGCTGGATCAGTTACTTGGGTCTTGTGGCTGAAAATGAATGCAAATGCTTCAGGCTTGTCTTTTGCATTGATGTGCGGGGTTCCCCCATCATTGAGGATGGGCATATTCATGAAGCCACTACCTCCAGTCAGTTGTTTATTTGCCAATAATTTGTGCATTCATTGTTTGAAATTGTTTTTTGTTTGACAGCTACAAAGAGGAAGTCTTTTGCCAGTATTCATGATGCAGTGAAAGCCAGTGATGTGAAGGAACTCGAGCTGATGGTAAAAAATGGAGCCAGCATTAATGAAGTTGATCCCATTCACAAATTCACTCCATTGCAATGGGCAGTACACTCAGATAGTTTAGAGGTGAAGAGCTATTTCTCTGTGTAAAAATAAACGCATCTTGATAATTTCAGCAGATTGTGCATCCTAAATTTTGTCACTGAATTGTATGTAACAGCCAGCAGTTGAGTTTTCCAGTGTCAGTATTGACAGCTAAAGAGCTGTTGGATTGAGTGGATCAGTGTTTTATCATCATTGCCTCTCAGCCAGGATGAGCAGGATTGCAACCCTGGTCCCTCAGATAAACCAGCCATGATGCAATATGTTAGTGGTTTGTGCCCTCATTATCAAATCTCTCCCTCCACATTTGATTTTACACTCCTCTCGTGCGAGCCTGTCTATTAGCAACATATGAATTAGGGGCAGAATTGTGTTATTTGGACTTTCAAGCCTGCTGTACTAATCAATAAGATCATAGCTGATTTGTTTGTGTTACAAATTCCACATTTTCAGACAATTCTGATTAACCCTGATTCTCCTGCCTAAGAAAAATCTATCTACCTCTGCTTTAAAAGTATTAAACAATGCTGCTCTCACTGTCTTCTGAGGCACTGCCTGAAGTTGCACAACACACTTGGGGGAGGAACAATTCCCCCTCTCTTTGTCCTAAAAGTGCGACCCCTAACTTTAAAACAGTGTCCCTTTGATCTGGAGCCCCTCATAAGAGAAAACTACCTTTCCATTTTCACTTTGTCAAGACCATTCAGGATTTTGTACACTTCAGTCAAATCACCCTTCACTCTTCAAACCTTCAGCCTTTCCAATCTTTTCTCATCTTTCCTCATTCATTCCAGATATAGGTCAAGTAAACCTCCACTGACCTGCTTCCAGTGCATTTAGATCTTCCCTTGAATAAGGAAATGAAAACTGCACACAGTATTTGAGATGTGATCTCACTAATAACGTGTATAATCAAAACATTACAACCTCACTTCTTTATTACGTTCCTCTTTTAATAAAAGACAATAAACTATCAGTCTTCTTGCTGTACCTGCTAACTTTTCGTTACATCTGCCGTTTCTTTCTTATTTATTATTAATTCCCCATTCTCACCAACACTTACTTATGAGACAAAATTAGAAATTGCTGGAAAAGGTCAGCAGGCCTGGTAACATCTGTGGAGAGAGATCAGAATTGATGTTTCAGGTCAAGTGACCTTTCCTCTGAACTGGGAACAAGTCTGAGTCTAATTTTAGTCCCACTGTTCCCATATTATGATTGCTGCTACTTCAAGGTAACTTTGCTGTCAGGTCATTAACTAATCCTGTCACATGACCAAATATAATTTACCTGCTCCGTTATAGAATGTGCTGCTTTAAGAAACTGTCTCAAACATTCTATGAACTCCTACCCATGAACCCCAACCGCCCTAGCAAAACGAGGCGTATAAATAACAAGTGGGACAGAACACCGACCCTTCACTGGAGGTACACTGACGGTGTTACCTAGTAGGGTGATGAAACATCTACAATCAAACACACTGGCTCGGCGAGCAAGTCTACAACCTCAAAAGCATCTTAGATTAGGAGTGCTATTCCTCTGCCTTTACCTATATTCCTATTTTCCTTGAATGCTATACTATCCTTAATTTTCTGGTCATTGTCAATCTTGCTGGTATATTCTTAGTATATTTGCTGTCTGTCTCTTCCTGCCCTTCTCTGATCTTCATTTTCCATATTAATATTTCACTGACTTAACTTGGCTCTATGCCTTGATTTGCTTGATTCTCCCTGCATTTAGTTTAAAGTCCTCTTCCCTAGTGATGTGGCTTGCAAGAACACCAGTGTCAGCATGGTTCAGGTGTAGACCATCCTACCAGTGGTGCTTCCACCTTCCCCAGTATTGATGTCAGTGCCTTAAGGCTGAAACCCACTTCTTCTACATGAGTCTCTAAGCCATGTATTGACATTTTAAATTTCATTTATATAATGCCAATTTGCACATGACTCCAGTAGCAATCCAGAGATTATTAGATTTAAGATTCCGCTTTTTAATTTAGCACCTAACTTCTCATAGTCCCTCGGCAGAACTTTTTTCCTACGTTGTTGGTACTAGCCATCAGATCCTCCCCTTCCCGCTGCATGTTCTACTTCAGTCCAGAGCTGACATTCCAAACCCTAACACAGCAATCTGGACTCATGCTGTTTTGGAGAACAGTACCAATCCCTCCTACTGTATTTCCCCCAACTACCACTGCATTTCTTTTTGCCTGCCCTCTTGAAAGGCTTTCTGTACCACAGTGGCATAGCCAGGTAGCTCACAAACCTTGCAACCTTCAATCTCTTTCAAACTAGCTGCAAAAAAGTCAAAGCTGTTGGACAATTGCAAAAAAAGCTCTTGTCTTCCTGCCTTCGAGACCCCCTAATCTGCTTAACTTGCAGTTACACTTTCTGTCCGTGACAACTGACCAAATCAAAAGAGTTATCCTAAGGGGTATGACTGACTCCTGGAGTAAAGCGTCCAGGCAAAGTTACCTCTTTTTTCTTTTTTCCTCTCCAGTCAACTGTTCTCCCTCTCTTTGAACACCCCACTCACCATACACCCAATTCCCATCTCAACCAATCCTTGGCGCTGTGTTTCTGGCAGGCCTTCTGGTCCCTTCCCCACCCTCCGGTAAAATATATTGGGGACAAACAATCAGAAACCAATTGCATAGCAGAGATTATAAAAGAAAATGTTTGCAAATTTCCAAGAGTAGAGATGTAAGAAAGATACCAGGCAGGCAGAAATAACTGAAGTGTCAGACCTAAACCCACAACATGGGATTAGAAACAGGGGTCACAGTCTAAGGATACGGATAGGCCATTTAGGACTAAGGTGAGAAGAAATTTTTTCTACCGAGAGTGGTGAGCCTTTGGAAATCTCTGCCCCAGAAAGTGGATGAAGCCAAAACATTGTTTTCAAGAATGAATTAGATATACTTCTAAGTGCTAAGGGGATCAAAGAGTGTGAGGAGGAAGCAGGAGCAGGGAACTGAGATGGATGATCAGCCATGATCATATTAAATGACAGAACAGATGCAAAGGGCTAAATGGCCTAAGATAACAAGGTGTAGAGCTGGAGGAACACAGCAGGCCAAACAGCATCAGAGAAACAGGAAAGCTGACGTTTCAGGTCTGGACCCTTGGGTCCAGATCCAAAACGTCAGCTTTCCTGCTCCTTTGATGCTGCCTGGTCTGCTGTGTTCATCCAGCTCTAGACCTTGTTATCTCAGATTCTCCAGCATCAGCAGTTCCCACTATCTCTAAATGGCCTAATCCTGTTTTTATTTTATATGTAACATTATAAGAATGTTTATTACCACTATTGTCAGCCTACAACATGCAATTAAACTGGAACCAAAACTTAGGCTGTGCTCTACTCATTCTCATTCTCTGTGGTATCTCCTGTTTTCGCCGAATTTCTTAATCAATCACGTTAAAGTATGTAGGTAATTGCTAGCTTTACATATGCCAACATGTGTACACCATGACACTGAAGTGGATTGGTGATATAGGGACAAGAATCAGTCATCTTATCTGTTAATTTTGAAAAAACAATCTATCTTTAATATATGTTCGGGATATTCAAGGATCAACAATATTTTTAATTTCAGTTTTGCCAGTGGATTAATTGTTAAATGGTACAAATTTAAATAATCATGCAATTATTTATTATCAGCTTTAAGATAAAATTTAACATATGTTCTAATCTTATTTAATTTGAAAGAGGCAGATACTTACAGTTTAGTTTCAATGTTACAGTGCCTGCATTGGTTGCTTTGGCATGGTGCTGATCTGACAGATGTAACTTCCAGGGGCTGGACTGCAGCACATATTGCAGCCATCAGGGGTCACGATGCCTGTATGCAGGTAAATTAACTTTATTTTTGTGTTGTTCTGACCCAAAATAAATATTTTAATCAGTGTAAAATTTTTAAAAATTTAAGTTTCGTCTCAAGCATATAGTTTATGCATTTTACTAACAAGCTGTAGTTTGGAGAAGAGAGGATGATTGAATAGAACAGTGCTCTTTGCATCATAAATGTTATTTCAATCCAGTAAACTGGTTGAAATTC
The DNA here is from genome assembly GCA_024137785.1 of Ginglymostoma cirratum. Classification (NCBI taxonomy): domain Eukaryota; kingdom Metazoa; phylum Chordata; class Chondrichthyes; order Orectolobiformes; family Ginglymostomatidae; genus Ginglymostoma; species Ginglymostoma cirratum. Next base: position 893,608 of record JAHRHZ010000263.1, on the reverse strand, counting down.
ACATCTCTTCACCACCTCAAGTCTCTACATAATTTATCCTTAATTCTTGTCTGTAAAAGAAAATTGAATTTAAAAATACTTGGATGTAATGTTGAATTCTAAAATCTACAAGGATGTGAACCAAAAGGTAGAAAGTAAGATTACGAGGTGCTCAACCAGCACAGACAATTGCCTCCTTTTTGTGCCATAACTTTTCAAAATTTCTGTTTCACAATGAGAAGCATAGTGTAATGTCTTCATGTATTGGTCTACAGGCCCTGGTAACAAATGGAGCCAATTTAACAGCAAAGGATGATAGAGGCTGTACTCCATCACATTTGGCTGCTGCCCATGGACATTCCTACACACTTCAGACTATTCTTCGCAGTGGTGTGGTAAGGAACTGTTAGTTAGCTGTGAAAGTTGATTTTACTCAAAGTAAATTTCAGGGTCTTTAGGAAAGGAGAGATGGCCATTCGTGTGTTCAAAGTAGAAAGCAAAGTAGGCACTATAGATTATATAAACATTTAATTTTTTTAAAAAAGTTATTTAAAAATAACTACTGCTTATTTCAATAGCCAGGTAAGATTTATTTGGTAACTTGAATTAATTACAAAAGTTTGAACACTGAGCAATGTGAAAATGATCTAGTTTCACTTTTTTTTCAGTTTATTGGGCTACATGTCTTCAGTTTTAGTCTGTCCCTTGAGACTGAGGATGACTTTCTTCCACTTTGATATCATGGGTGCTGAAGTGACTTAGTAGTTCAGTATGGGATCCACACACCCTGCTGAAGTGGAAGTGTTTGATGCTTGAGCCATTTTCATGTTCCTTCCTCTGTTTGTGCTTAGACTCCTTCTGGATCTGTCAGAGTTGCTCAAAAAGGTTGGATCCTTCACCGAAGCTTCTTCTCCAGTTTGGGTGATCTTAGGCTAGAGATTTACACAAGCCTTTTGGGATTTTGCATTTTTCAAAGGTTCTGAGGACAGCCTTGAAGCAATCCATCTGTCTTCCTGGTAACCACTTTCCATGTTGAAGGTTATTTTGGAAGTCTTGTGTCAAGCGTGCAAGGTATTGGCCTGCCAAGGTAGCTAACTAACGCTGGGGTCGTTAGCCCAAGAGAAGACATTCTTATTAGAATGCCTATCCTATCTTTGGATTTAGAGAATTTTGTGGAGCCATCACTGAAAATATTTCACAAGGTACATTGTCCACATAGCTGATGCGTGCAAAAGGACTAGTAGATCCTTGCATCATTTGCATGCAGCAGCTTGCAACAGAATTTGGGGTCATCACTGTTTTGGATGCAGGTTCAACATGTTTCTGCTTGTTCTGTAAATTAGCTCCACACTAGTGCAGAATTTCATGCATATGGGTGCAGTGCTGTGACAAGGAAGATGGAAAAGAGCATTGATGTTATGCAGTCTTGCTTGACTCCATTTATATATGTATTGGGTTCATGATGGATCTGTTGGTAAGGATCACTACTTGCATGTCGTTGTGCAGCTGGCGGAGGATGGTGGTGAATTTCTGCAGGGAACTGATTTTGAGGATGATCCATGGTCCCTCTCAAATGATAACATCAAAGGCCTTTGAAGTCAAAGAAGTCCATATATAAATTTTGCTAAAGCTCTCTGCATTTTCATTGCACTTGTCCTGTTCATTGCACTCACTGTTCCTCTTGATGCTGATATTGCCTCTCAGCTATGCAGTTGGTTGGAGAGTGTGCACATACCAATGCATCAACTGCTTGTTCTGGAAGTCAGTGCTGTGCTCAAACCTGAGGTCTGGGAAAAATTAGAGGGAATGTAGCTTTTTTAAAAAATTTCACTTATGGGATGTGGGTGTCATTGACTGGGCCAGCATTTATTGCCCATCCCTTTGTTGCCCTTGAGAAGGTGGTTGTGAGCTGCCTTAATGAACCACTGCCATCCATGGGCTGTAGGTAGACCCACAATGTTGTTAAGGAAGGAGTTCCAGGATTTTTACCCAGGAACATTGAAGGAATGGTGGTATATTTCCAAGTCAGGATGGTGAGTGGCATGGAGAGGAACTTGTAGATACTGGTGTTCCAAGGTATCTGCTGCTTAATGGATGGAATTCATGGGACTTCAAGAGGACCTCTTCAGTTTCCTCTTCCCGATGACGAGTATTTTTGCAATGATCTTGCCTTTGGCAGACAGCAGGGAAACAGCTCTTCTGCTGCTGGTGTTAGTGGGCAGGGCTGATGGAGATCGAAGAATGGATGAGATAATGGTCAGTCCAGCAGTCGTCAGCTCCTGTCATGGCGTAAACGATGTGAGCATCCTTACGCTTCCTCACTCAGACAATGACTGAGTCAACCAGGTGCCATGTCCAGAGTTAAGAGTGTTATTATGAGGGGTTTTATTTATTCCAACTCTGGAGTTGAAATCACGTAGAAGAATCAACTGCTTTCCCTTTTGGACATGGGACGGGACAGTCACTGATCAAAGCTGGAGCAGAAAGCCTCCTTAGCTTAATTTGTTGCTTCTAGATTTGGGGCTATGCACTGATGGCATATGATGTACTGTTTCTGGGTTAGGGTGAGCCAAAGGATCACGAGGCAGTTTCTTCTCCCACACAGGGGCTTTCTGAGGCAATCAACATTTTTTTTTGTGGCAAAACCAATCACACAGAGCTGGTAGCCTTCCTCAGATATACTGTCCAGAAGAAGGTGTATTTGCCACCTTGCTTATTGAGCTGACCTTTTCCTTGCCTGCTGTGTCTCACTCAGGACAACGTTGTGCTGTTATAGCACTGAAATTTTCAAGTGTTACATGCACATGCAGTATGCCACATGCAGCTAGGATTGCTCACGAGAGAACTGATATGCGGATCCCAACTTTACTTCAAAGATGTAAAGCTGTCTGTGCACAGCGTCTTTTAACGTGAGATGGCTGTGGCTCACTAACTATCCATCTGTCTTGAGGAGCAAGACCTTTGCCCTAGGGTGGGAATAATTGAGACAGTTAGAGTCCAACTGCATGAATGGGGACTAAAATGAACATGTTGCCCCAATTACCCCCATCCTTGGAGTCCAAGTCATGATAGTTTGTGAGTCAATGTCAAAGCATAGCATGAGCATCATATTCATGGGCCCTGTAATACCAGCAGAGACATTTCTGACACAGGACGAATCACCAGGCCCTAGGCCTCCTTCCCACCATTTTGTTGACTGGTTGGATCTGTTTTTCTACTCGCTGTATCTCATTTGGTCAATCACCTAAGTGTTTCCTTGTGATGTCATTCCTTGAGTTGGCATCCTAATGGCAGTGGCAGTGCCTGCTGCATTCCCCTATCTCCCACTGTGTTTCCATCACCACTGTGCTGCCTTAATCCCAGTTGTTCAGTCTTTCCTGCTGATCCCCCCCACTCTTGCATTCTCACCACCTCTGTACTGCTTTTATCACCACTCCTGGTGTCACTCTTTCCCATTGATAAGGAAGCTTTTAAGTAACTATTAAGTGATACCCAGTTTGGGTTTCACTAGGGCCACTCAGTTCCTGACCTGATTACAGCCTTGGTTCAAATATGGACAAAAGAGCTGAATTCCGGAGGTGAAGTGAGAGTGACAGCCCTTGATATCAAGCTGCATTCGACTGAGTGTGGCATCAAGGAGCCCTAGCAAAGCTGGAATCAATGGCTATCAGGGGGCAAACTCTCTGGTGGTCGGAGTCATACCTGACGCATAGGAAGATGGTGGAGGTCAATCATCTCAGCTCCAGAGTTCCTCAGGATACTGTCCTAGGCCCAACCATCTTCAGCTGCTTCATCAATGAGACTCCCTCCATCATAAGGTCAGAGGTCGGGATGTTCGCTGATGATTGCACAATGTTCAGCTCCATTCGTGACTCCTCAGATACTGAAGCAGTCCATGTTCACATGCAACAAGATCTGGACAATATCCAGGCTTGGGCTGACAAGTAGCAAGTGATATTCGTGCCACACAAATGCCAGGCTATGACCATCACCAATAAGAGACAATCTAACCACCGCCCCATGACATTCAATGGTGTTACCATCTCTGAATCCTCCACTATCAACATCCTGGCGGTTACCATTGACCAGAAACTCAACTGGACTCACCACATCAACAGAGTGGCTACAACAGCAGGCCAGAAGCTGGGACTACTGCGACGAGTAACTCATCTCCTGACTCCTCAAAGCCTGTCCACCATCTACAAGGCACAAGTCAGGAGTGTGATGGAATACTCCCCACTTGCCTGGGCGAGTGCAGCCCCAACAACACTCAAGAAGCTTGACACTATTCAGGACAGAGCAGCCTGCTTGGCTGGCACTACATCCACAAGCATTCACTCCCTCCACCACTGGTGCTCAGTAGCAGCAGTGTGTACTATCTACAAGATGCACTGCAGAAATTCATCAAAGATCCTCAGACAGCACCTTCCAAACCCACGACCACTTCCATCCAGAAGGACAAGGGCAGCAGATATATGGGAACACCACCACCTCCAAGTTCCCCTCCAAGTCACTCACCATCCTGACTTGGAGATATATCGCCGTTCCTTCACTGTCACTGGGTCAAAATCCTGGAATTCCCTCACTAATAGCACTGTGGATCAACCCCCAGCAGGAGGAATGCAGCGGTGAGAGGGCAGCTCACCACCACCTTCTCGAGGGCAACTAGGGATGGACAGGAAATGCTGGCCAGCCAGCAATGCCCACATCCCACAAGAAATGAACAGAAAAAAAAGGTTGATTTTATTCACAGCAAATTTTGTGGTCTCTGGGAAAAGGATAATCATCATGTATTCAATCTAGAAAGCAAAATAGATACGCAGAGATTTTAATACATTTTGAAAATAACATCTGCTTATTTTATTGGCTAGTGAAGTGTTCTTTATAAATTGATTTCATTAATTTTGAACACAACAATTGTGGAAATGATTACCTAATTTCATTTTTTTCAGGGCTGCAGATGGATATGCTGAGTCAAAACACACACCACATTTGCTGAAATTTGTCCCTGAGACATCATTTTCCTGTTTGTTTTGCTCCCCAGGACACAAATTCAACAGATAAAACTGGTTGGAGGGGTGTCCATTATGCTGCTTTTCATGGCAGGCTGGGTTGCTTGCAGCTTCTCGTCAGATGGGGAGCGGATGTAAGTGAAGTGGACCGTGATGGCAATTTACCAGGTACTGTAAACTCGTGGGTATCCAAAGTGTCAAATCCTACTTGGTGAGGTTTTGGCGAAAAAATTTCTTTCATATCTGCCATTCAGGTAGTATTACTGTTCTGTAAATAGATTGTGAGCCAGCAACTGGATGTAATGAAGTCCACTAAATGTGTCTCCTGTTCAAATGCATTGTACAGTAAAGTATCTTTTGTCCTATTGTCCTTTATAAGCATATATTTTGTTCTACAAAAGTTTAGATTAAACTATCTACTGTTGTTGGTATAGCTCTGCTCATGAGGTGGCCTGGTGTTTGGCTGAGTCAGGGGTCGTGAGGCATTCTGCGATTTGATTTAGGTGATAATATTACAGCAGTTTGTGAATGCAAGGAGTGGCCCCTTGGTTTGTGATACCACTGTGAACTTGGGAGTTGGTCTGAGTCACACAGAACACTGAGAATGGTTGTGTGATTTCAAGGCAGAGTCTAAAGCATTACCGGCTTTGATCAGCTCATGTTCTATATATGCTTCAACGACAACAGTGTACCAAAGAAAAGATGCACTTCAGGAATTCTCTGTGGTTCCTTCAATCACACCTAAAGCCAGGGGAAGGATAAGACCGGTTAGTGCATGGGAACCCTGATCCCTATAAGTGCGAAGTTTATAAAATAATGAAGTCAGAAATCACATGACACCAGTTTATAGTCCAACAGGTTTATTTGAAATCACGAGGTTTTGGAGCGCTACTCCTTCGTCAGGTGAACCTTCACTACAGCGCTGCAAAAGCTTGTGATTTCAAATAAATCAGCCTAGTGTCATCTAACTTCTGACTTTGTCCACTCCAGTCCAACACCGGCACATCCTCATTATTAAATAATGAGAGGCACAGATAGAGTTAATTGTAGTTGTTTTTTTCCCTAGGATGGGGAATTTCAAGACTAGGGGATGCATTTTTAAGGTGAGAGGAGGGAGATTTAAAAAAGACATGAGGGGCAAATTTTTTACACAGAGGGTGGTTTGTGTGTGGAATGAACTTGCAGGGGAAGCAGTGGATGTGTGTACAATTGCAATGTTTAAAAGACATTTGGATAAGTACATGAATAGGAAAGGTTTGGAGGGATATGGGGCAGGAGCATGCAGGTGGGACTAGTTCAGTTTGAGATTATGGTTGGCATGGACTGGTTGGACCGTAAGGTCTGTTTCCATGCTGTATGACTCTGTGACTCTTCAATCACATATCACCATGACCTGGAGCCTTATTACTGTTCCCTCTCTGTTACTAAGTCAAAATCCTGCACTCATTTTGTAACAGCGCTTTGGGTGTACCTACATCATGTGGACTACTGTGGTTTAAGAAGATGGCTCATTGGTACCTTCCCTTGGGCATTTGGGGATGAATTGCAAATGCTGGCATTGCCAGAGACATGAAAGAGTAAAGATAAAGAAGGCAGGTTGCTGACTTAGAAAAGGCGGACAAAATACTTGGTGGCTTTACCAAGTAACCAAACTAGAAATTGTCTCTTCTGTATGCGCTGAGGGAATATGATTGTGGAAAAGGGGACTTGTATACGTGATGGGCCCACAGCAGCTGGGAGATTTTTGTGAAGTCCGGTGGAGTACTAATTTGAAACAACAATGGATTTTGCATAAACAGGTTGTTGCCTGAAGCAGGCAGGAGCCAGAGCTGATCTGCTAATGAACCTGAATTCCAATGACGGTACCCCCAGTTCATTTAAAATTCTGCAGCAGCTTTGCTGTCCCCTAATAAGTCTTGCTTACTCTCCAACATGTCTTTGCTGAATAACATTTACTGCCTGTTGCTCAGTGTCTCAAATCTAAAGTCACTATCATGTTCTCAGCCCTTGCCATCTGTATAACTTCCTCCAGCCTGACAATCAAAAAAACCCTACACCACCAGAGCCTGAGTTTTCCAACTGTTTGGTCTAGTCTTTTGTACTGTTCCCTCACTCTTAGCAGCGATGCTACCATGGCACCACATTCTGGGGCTGTGTCAGCTGGCAATATTATAATCTCTGAGTCAGAGAATTGTGGGTCAAAGACTGCTCTTGGGACTTGAGTACAAAATCTAGGCTAATGCTGTAATGCAGTGCAGCAAGAGTGCTGCATTGCAGAGACCCTGTTTTTCAGATGACAAATTGGATCACTGGACCCAAAATGAAAACTCGGCTTTATCTCCACAGATGCTGCCAGACCTGCTGTAAGCAGTAACGGTGTGTTTTTAATCTAGCTGAGTGCATGGCTTGGGTGCAGTTGGAAATTTCTGAGTGCATGGAAAGCCAGATTTAGCCAGCCAGTTACCAGGTTTTGGGGAGGTGGGACAAATGATGGGTAGCCAGCCCATTCTTACAGGGATTTTCTGGGGCATTTTAAATATATCAATGAGGTTGGCATCCTCTGATTTAACTTGCTTTAGCAATTTTTGCTGTAGGTGACAGTGGGCAACCTGACAATTGAAGCAAGAGGAGGGTAAGCATATTGCCCTCAAGCAATGTTGTAAATAAGGACAGAAGTGTCCCCAACTTCCTCCACATTAGATAATGCCCTCCTCCCAGTCTGAAGGTTCATTCAGATTCTTCTCCCACAGTGATGGTCAGGGATCTAATTTCCCAGATTTAAGAGCTTACTCTGGGGTTGTCCCTACTTGGCTGGAAGCCAAGCCTATCACTGAGGCTGATCCCTGGGAAGGGAATGCTTCAAAGACAAGATGTGCACAATGTGGATAAAGAACTCTAAAACCCTGACTGTGTGTCAGTTCGTCATCCAACTTTGAAGGCACCTATCCTTGTATAATCTCCATGCACTTACACTTTTCAACAGGTTTCACTGCAATGTCATTCACTAAACAGTATTTTAACAGGATGGCTATATTTATTATACAAAACAACTAAAACTGGACAAGGTTGTTTTGTATAATAAGTATAGCCGTCCTGTTAAAATACTGTTTAGTGAATGACATTGCATACTATTGACAGTTTGGTTATGGCATATTTGAGTTGTAATAGAGGAAGTAATATTGTCTACTTCTAATGTGTCTTGTTATTCTTTTAATGATAGTTCATCTTGCAGCAATGGAAGGACACTTGCATTGCTTTAAGTTTCTTGTCTGCCATGGAGACAGCATGACCCAGATACTGGGAGCCAGGAATGATCAAGGTGAAACCCCGAAGGATCTTGCAAAGAGATTCTACAAGGATGACATTGTGCAGTACATTGTAGCTGTGGAACATGAACGGGATCATCCAGTTGATCAAGAAAGTAAGCAGGACAAGATGATGCTTTCACTTTTAGTGCCACAGTCTTTTACTGCAGATTGTGGTGCAGTTTAATGAAGTGGTTTGTTAATATTGAATACAGAGATTTTGTAGCTTTGCAGAACGTGATATTCTTTATTTCACTATATCGTAATGGTAGCTTTTAGGTGATTGTATAAAATGTTACAAAGCAGGATTAATGAATAATATGGTTTAGTTATGCAGGACACTTTGTTTTTTAAAAGTTGGTTTTACAATATTTGGAGGATACTTAGGTTTCTACATAACTGATTATTAATAGAAGTTAACCAGCAATATAAGTGTTCAAGTGAAGCAGAATGTTCTGTGGACTTTTTAGCCCTCTTCCAATGCAATGAAGTTCATGTAATTGACCAGAGTCTGAGAGAGCCTATAGGTGAAGAACCTCATTCTGATGATCACAATGTGAAATAGACAAGAGACAAAGGATGGAAAAAAAATGTTGCCATATGTTGAACAAATCAAAAATCACTTGAGTTGATCTTATCATTAAAACCTCCAGATAGTTGCTTCAAGAGTCTGATTATTATGTGGAATGAAGGAAAACAGCGTGGACATGCATAAGTGGGTAGAAGGTAATGACTCAAAAAATTGTGGATAAATGCCTTGCCATTGTTCTTCTGCTTCTTGCACCTTTCTTAGATCTCGCATTTCCAGCTCATGTGAGTGCATTCAAAGGAGATCACGAGACTCTGCGACAGCTAGTTGAATCTGGAGTAATTAACATCAATGAAAGAGATGATAAGGGCTGCACCCCCATGCATAAAGGTAATCCCCATGATAACTATGATATTGGTTGCAATAAGAATTGTCGGCATATTGGCATTTTATTTCTTCAACTTCTTGAAAGCGGATGTGGTAAAAGCCTCTGCCAACCAGTAAACAGCTACAGTAAATAGTCAAAACAGTCTCCACGCAACTCAACCTTCCCATATTTTGAACAAAATTAGCAATAAAATAATCTAAAATAGGTTGTGATAGGGATTGCAGCGGAAAACCTCCCACTGATTCAGAAGATGATGCTTTCTGGAAGTGTTTTTTTCAGGCACCTTACTGGGGCAGAGTATCAGGATCAAGGATCTATTGGTTCTGGTATTTGGATCTGGAGGAAAATTAGCAACAAAATGTAACCAAGTAACTGTGAAAAAATTAGAAGAACTCCCCTGATGTGTGCAATGCATCCCGTTCGATAGCCCAAAATAATAGACTAAATAGAAGAAAATGAACAATTAGTCCATCAATTATGCTCTTATGAATCATCCTAAGTATGTCAACAGCAACAAAATTAGTCAAAATAAAGTTTTGTTTCTTAGTGCTGACAGACCAGGAGCTGTGGAGAAACAAATAGATTTGTATGCCAAGGTAAATAATCACTAAAAGCTAATACTCAGATAAACAAAGTCATCAAAAAGGCTAATTGAATGTAGGTCTTTAACTCAAAAGAGTTAGAATTCAAATGTGTGGAAGTTATGGTTCAGTTTTACAGAGATTTACTTCAACACCAACTGAGCAAGGTGTTCAGTTCTTGGCACCAAAGATTGGGAAAATCACATTGGTCTTGTGGTTCAGTACAATTCAGATCCATTAGAATGATACCAGGGTTTACTGAAGGGTTGAATCATGAATATAGTTGTGTAGCGAGATGCACAGTCTTCTCTTGCTTGTTATTCCTTTGAGAATCTATTTTTTGGACAGTGATGTAACCTCAGCGTCTCAACATTAAATGAATGCAGAGGTTTTCACTAGGGCCAATTTGTCAAGTCCTACAGCAGTAGTGGATTGGTGATGGGGACAGTGTGTGAATCTGAGACTTTAGTTAAGAAGGTGCTCGCCAGTGTCAGATGCATGAAGTTTATTGAATACCTTTGTTGGGACAGTGGTATCTTTGGCAGCAGATACGCTATGCTAGAAGAAGTGTCATAGAGTCATACAGCATAGGAACAAACATTTAGCCTACTACGTCTATATTGACCAACAAACATCAAACTTCATTAATCCCATTTAGCTGCACTTAGTCCATAGCCTGCTGTATCTTGGCATTTAAGTACTCATCCAGATGTTTCTTAAATGATGTGAGAGCACTTGCCTCCACAACCCTCTTGGGCAGCACGTTCCATAAAGGTACCATCGTCTGGGTGAAAAACATTTTCCTTATATCTCCCCTGAACCACTTGCTCCTCACCTTAAACCTACGCCCTCTGGTCTTAGACACATCCATCATGTGGAAAGATTCTCATGATCTACTCTGTGTTTACCTCTCATAATTGACCTCATTGATCTCATATACCTCTCCAGCTGCTGTTCCGACTCAGCTTGATCCATTCCTCTCCTGCTGCTACTCTGAGCTCAAAATGTCTTCATTATAAAGTGCCTTTAAAACAGGCTGGCCAAATTTTTCTTGGCTGGGGAACCATATCCTACAAGATCACAAACTTTGTGGACAAAAAAAGAAAACATAGTTGGTTGGTAGTAGAGAACTTGAGTATTACTGAAAAACCATACCTTCTGTTGAAGCCTTTTGTCTTGTGCTCATCAGAACATTTCACAAGAATAGCAAAGCTCTGACAATCAGAGTCACCCTGCCTGGTTTAAATTTAAGCAAGGCCTGGGTGGTAATTAATATTAATGAATGCATTCCCCGTGCTTCCACCATTCAGACTTCACTTCCCAACCAATCAACTGTCTTCTCATGCAACATAACTGTTGGTTTTCCACTTGAATTTGTATTCTTGTGAAACATCTGATGAGTGTGAGATGAAATGCTTTGAAAAAAATGTCTTTTTTCAACAATACTGAAAGAGAATTTATTATGTTTTGCAAGTTGGAATGTTTGAACACTCAAGAATAATCTCAATAGTGACATTTAAAAAAAAAACCTGTTGCCAAATCATGTTAGCTACCAAGATTCCATCCTGGGAAGAGGCAGCTGAAGGAATTTGCAAAGTTACATACCTCTTGCTGGAAAAGCAAAATAGACAGTAACCTATGTAGTCATGGAGTTGGTTTTGCTATTTTGAACAGGATCTCATTTGCACTGGGGCAGAACTTCCTAACTATTATTAGGAGGCTCATGAAACTGCCTCCAACTCAACAGAAATCAATATGTTACAGTCACCAGCTGGAATATACTGACCCTTGACTCTAAATCGTAAATTGTAAGGAAAAGCTCTACTCTTGACCTTAATAAAAGTTCTCACTGCTATCCCAAAAAGACCATCCATCTGGGAAACTTCAATACCTGGGTTGGCTGGGATTCGGCTGTCAGGAGCAGGATCCTTGGAAAACAGAATGGGGAAAAGCAAATGCAAAATGCATCCAGCCACTGTCAAAATGTGCTCAGCACGGTCTCATCATAGCAAGCACCTTCTTTTTTCAAAGTATAAACACAAACCCCAATGGAGACATGCTAAATCAAGGCATTTCATCCCTTGGATTATGTCATTTGGGTAAAAATCTAAATGCCGTTTGTATTGTTTGATCCATGCAGCAAACTGATGCCTCCTGGACTTGATTGCTTGGTAATGAATATGCAACTAGATAGGTTTAAGAATTGGAAGGGGAGCAAGTTCAAAAGAAGGCAATGAATGTCTCAGCCATGAAGTAGCCCAACTGAGCAGAAGAATTCCATGTGGAGCTCAAGATCAATCTGGACAATTTTTACACATCTAACACAGTTCCAGATCAGTGACATCAAATAAAGTCAGCTTCATGAGATACCTAGACACCTACAGGACTTGACCTTGGGGTTCAAGTATCATTGTCACAAGTAACATTAACTATGCTGAGCTATGTGACAAACTTGAACAAAAACAAGCAAACACTTTGCCTGGCAAATCAAGCCAAGGTCACAAGTTAAGAAGGCAACACCCCATCAGAACAAGGCAGACACCCAAAGACAAATGTCTAGATTAAAGAACATGTGGTGGAAATAAAAATACCCAAGAGATCCAACAATGCATTAACCATTGTGACGTGAAGGTTTTTTGAAGCTGCCAAGGTCAAATGAATGAAATCCTCCTAACTCAAAGATTAATCTTTCTCTTGAGGATGACCATGCCACCTGAACAACTCTGCAAATGTGAATTGCCAATGAAAGCTGATACTCTCCAAACTAAGTCCCAGTAGCTTGTGGTAGAATCCATGAGTGACCCACCATCGCTGGGAGAGCTGGAACAAGTAATAAAATGAATTAAAAACAATAGAATCTGTGGCTCAGCTGAGGTCATCAAGTTGACAGACGTGCTCACAAAAGACACCTATGGTCCCCGCATTAAGCAATATCACACAGAGACGTTCACCAGGTTCTATTTGCTGAGACCATGCACTCGTCCTATGGATTTAGGAGGAAAAATATCTTGAACCTGATAGGGAAATCTGAAAAATCAGGATTAAAAACGAAAAGAACTATGGATGTTGCCAATCAGAAACAAAAACAGAAATTGCTGGAACTATTCTGAGGAAGGGTCATTGGACCTGAAACATCAACTCTGATTTCTCTCCACAGATGCTGCCAGACCTGCTGAGATTTTCCAGCAATTTCCAGCAAAATCAGGATCAGGGTCAAGTAAGGCTGTGTGATAGCCCCTATACTGTTCACAATGTAGCTGATGGTAACTGTTCACCTGATTGAAGGTTAATGACCCTTTAAAATTTTCAAGAAGATTTGCAGCCAGGGTTGTGGATGAGGTTGTAGACCTGCTTGCTGGGCCAGTGGGTTTGGTTGTAAACGTTTCATTACCCTGCTAAGTAACATCATCAGCACGCATCTGGTGAGATGTCTGTGTTCTGTCCCACATGTTATCTATATGCCTCGGTTTGCTGGGGTGATTGGTATTGCTTCTGGTTTTGTTTCTCAGTGGTTTGTACACAGGGTCTAATTCAATGTGTTTGTTGATGGAGTTCCAGTTTGAATACTAGGCCTCCAAGAATTCCCTGGTGTGTCTCTGTTTGGCTTGTGTTGTCTCAGTCGAATTCGTGTCCCGCGTTATCCATGTGTAGTGAGACAAGTGAGAATTGGCCATGTCTCTTGGCGGCTAATTGGTGTTCATGTATCCATAGAGTCAATTTTCTCCTGGTTTGGCTTATGTAGTTTTTCTCACAGTCCTTGCATGTTAATAACCCATTACTGTCAGTATTAAATACTGTTTGGACAGTAAATTCTTTAACATCAGTTGGCTCCCTGCCACTGAATTGACCATCATTGGTATACAGAATCCAAGGTTTGCTGATGACTGCAGTGTGGTTGCCCACTTTGTACCAGACTTGCAAGCCAATCGTGATGTCTTCAACTCTGTATATGAGAAATTTGGCCTATCCTGAATATTCCCAAATGTATTGCGTGGGTTTCCTCCCACAGTCCAAAGATGTGCAGGTTAGGTGGATTGGCCATGCTAAATTGCCCATAGTGTTCAGGGATGTATAGCTTAGGTGGGTTATTGGAGAGTGGGTCTGGGTGGGATGCTCCGAGGGTCGGTGTGGACTTGATGGGCTGTAGGGCCTGTTTCCACACAAGTGATTCTACGATTCTATATACCAACCCATACATGGTCAACCAAATATGCCACCTCTCATGCATTCTGAAGGAGAGGTCCTGGAATTTGTTAAGCACTTTCCATATGCTGGCATCCAGCAATCCCAGTAGGCCACCATTGGCACTGGTCTGAACACAATTCAAGTGAAACCTGGCCCAATGGAACAGCTTCCTCTTTCACCAGTACTAGCACCAGTGCAACATGAATTTAAACCTGTTTCTCCCACAGCAATCTCTGAGCATGCATTCAACTTTTTGACCATCTTGACTCTACATCAGTTTGATCAGGCCCAGATGGTAATCCAGGGAAATAAACATTCTCTTTGCTTTCTGTTGCTGTGATCAGGTACATTACAAGCATTGTTGTCCATTACAGTTGTAGACCATTTCTTTCAAATGAATAATCAGGTGAGTTTAAAATCCTGACTGGGTTTCTACTGAGATGCTTCATCGCTACAGAAGCTGCAGCAGGAAACCCAGCCTGTTCATTGTAATAACTAAGTCTCATTAACATCCTACTAGTTGGCTTTGCAACAACCTCTTAAATAAGAATCCTGTAGCAGCTCGCTGGCTTCAGCACAACTAAGATTGAGTGGCTGGAGATAACCAGGCAGCCATGTTAGTTATGGAGAGAAGGGTTTTTGGGTTTTGGAAATAATTGGATGGAGAGCTCAGGTAGAAGTGCCCAAGCTCTCTTTATAGGGCCCAGTGAAGAATTCCTAGTCCTTTGATCTTTACAAAGACAAGTTACGCACCAGATATGTCCACTGCTGAGTGTATGCTAGGGTTATCAGGTCCTGCTCAGTTAATGTTAATGATTTGTAAATGTCATCAGGCTTCTCAGTTACTTGAGAAAACAGCAGGGTTAAAGTAGTGAGATAACAAGGTGTGGAGCTGGATGAACACAGCAGGCCAAGTTAAAGTAGTTGCTGGACAGCAGACGAGCTGTAAACATCCTGCTTGCATTTTAACTCCTGTTCTACTCAGTTCCACTACAAGGTAGCTTTGAAAAGCTCACTTCCATAGCTATAACCTTGAGTAGCATAATATTGGTTTGAATAATAAATACAAAATAGCTGCCTTACAGAAGGTACAGAGTCAATAATGATTCTTAGACAAAAATTATATGTTATTTTTTTCTTAATGGCAAAATTGAATTATACGTAACTGACACTTGTATGTACAATTCTTAGCTGCTGGGCAAGGACACGTTGGTTGCCTGCAATGGCTCATAGAAATGGGAGCAGACCAACATATCAGAAATGATGCTGGAGAGACACCAAAAGATGTGGCTAAGAGGTGATCAATTAGTTGTTAAACTGTAGTAACTTTAGAAATGTTCAACCTTTTAATTTCATCTGCAGTGATGTGGCAGACTTTTGACTCGTAAACCATATCTTTGCCACGTTCAGCAACATGAGAATTTTAAGAGTCACTGGACTTCAAACATTAACTCTGCTTTCTTTCAACAAATGCTGCCAGATCTGTTGAGTGTCTGCAGCAATTTCTGTTTCTGTTTGAGAATTTTAAGACTGTCTTTGCTTAGTCTCTGCCAGATATTTCATTTTTTAAGTTACTTTATTTTAATAATTTCAGTTGTTTTAAAAATAAACTGTGAAATAAGAGGTGGTGATCTTTTACAGTTATAATCATAGAATTCCTACAGTGTGGAAACAGGCCCTTTGGCCCCACGAGTCCACACCAAACCTCAGAGCATCCCACCCAGACCCATCCCCCTGTAACTCACCTAATCTACACCTCCCTGAATACTGTGGGCAACTTAGCATGGGCAATTCACCTAACATGCACATCTTTGGACTGTGGGAGGAAACCGGAGCACCCGGAGGAAACCCACGCAGACACGGGGTGAATGTGCTGATCAAGTAATTTGTGCAGAATCTAAACTGTTGAGATGACTTCATATAGTCTCAGTCAGTAAGCATAATTCATTTGTGTGTTCAACATTTTACGATAGTTAAAACTTCAAAGGAGAGATGGTATACTGCTTAAATACTTCAATGGTTGCAGTTACACGGCAAGAATAAACTTTGATAAAATGGCAGGGGCTGGATGTTGAGGAAATGTTTGTCTCAAATCACTTGTACATAACTCAAATTCTATTCACTGTTTTTGTTTCCCAGATTGTTGTGTTGATGTATGTTAATGCAAACCTGTTGCTCAACAAAAGCTATCGCTTGCTTGTACAGAATGTCTATTATTTTAGTTGACATACCGTTACAGAAATAAATCTAGAAAAGGACAAAAGTTGAAAATATATGTTATCAAGAAGCTAAGCATCTCCTGTTTGGAGAGTTGAGAAATTCCCACTATTAGCAATTGTGATTTGATTTCACTTTATAGCTCTGAAAATCCATGGATATGCAGCAAAATAGCATGAATTTAAATTCCACCAGCTGCTGCGGTAAGATTTGAACCCACAGCATTAGTCTAGACCTCTGAATTATTAGTCCAATGCAACCATCTCCCTCTAATAAATATGGTTTCTTTGCTTTCTCAAATGTAATTTTTTTACATTAAGACCTTAGCATTGATCTACAGTCAAAAGCTAGGACAAAATCTGGAGACACCCAGTGTGCTCATATTTTCAGGAAATCTTGTGGGTGGAATCTGTCTGCTTGATTCCAGCTGTGCTCTTTTAAAAAAGGGAATGAGACCCTGAAGATTGGAGTTGGTGTTTTCTGGGATCTTGCTTATGTTTACATAGGTATGTCTGGTTAGACTTTGGCTCTCTGGCTGCCTGGTGGTTTTAGCACACTCTTAGAAATTCTTAAGATCTTGTCCTGGAACATCAAGAATTTGAATGCCAAACATGACCTTTGTAGATATACCATAAAAACAGGGCAACTGTATCTGGTTTCCTGGGCGACCTCATAGCAATTGCGCAAGTTGGGTTCAAACCACAAACAGATTTTGTGCTTGTATAGGGCGGGTCTAACACAACCTAACCCTTGGATTACTGCATAACAGATTTTCCCAGTTGGCAGCTGTTAATCTTCTGAATGGAGGCATAGATGATGATTCTCTTGAAGAATTGAGTAAAGACAATCCCAACTTCTTTTGCCAACTTGGTGTAGAAGCAAGTACAGATAATCAGGACAACATTAACCTGAGTGCTGCTCAGAAGAGGGAAGCAAGGAGTAAGTTGATATTCTTTGTGTGCTTTATTAAACAATATATAATTGGATAGATTATTTTGGAACATTATGAGTTGAATTCCATTGGGGACGTGCCATTTATCCCACTTTATTTTAAAGTGAGTTATAAAGAGTCACTGACATGACATTTAAATCATTTAACAACTCTCCAGGAAGAAAAATGCAAAATGTATAATCAATTAATTTGTAGCCCTTTGTAATATAGACACTGCCTTCTCTACTTGTTTTAGCAGGAATTATGTTCCCTTCTGTCTTTTCTCACCTCTCCCCTGCTTCAAATCCTGTTGTAAGCTCTGATGTTTTTATCTTCCCTCAGTCCTCACCACAGCCCCTTCAGCTCTGCATGGAGTAGATATAAAGATAATGTTGGTTATTAGTCTGGACTCCTGGATTACCAGTCCAGGGTCATTACCGCAATGCCATCATCTCCCCCAGTACATATGTACTTTCTTGTCTTTCTCAAATACATATAGGTCTCTGTTTTACAGCCTAATTTCAACATTTCTTACTTTCATTCTGCAAATCAGTATTTTCACTTACTCAACATTTTTTGTTCACCAATGTAGTGAGGGCCTATGAAAAAATTGAAAAGTTTGAACGGTTATTAGAAATTGCAAAAAGCAACTACAGACAACTTGGAGGCATGCTAGAGGAAGACCATGTCCGGCGGAAGGAAGAGAAAGAAGCAGAAAGGTAGTTGTCAAGTGCAACTTTTTATTGCTATGAAATAATTTTCACAGTATGTGCTGTCGGCAAAGAATGTCACGTGCTGCATGTTAAACATATAGTGACTGTACTACCCATAGCTTCCAGTCGATGGAATTAAATAGATGGAAATCACAGAAGCGATTTGTCACCTGAAACATGTTGCTGAATGTATAATACTAAGCTAAAGTTTAGTTCTTCATTCTGTTAATGAAATAATTTATTATTTAGCACGGTTATGTGAGAAGCTGAGCTGACTGTAATTTAACTAACTTTTAAGTTTTATATGAAGCAATGCTGCCTCTCCTCATTACCCTAACTCAGATGGACTCAGGTAGATAGCATAAGAGCACAGTTTCTGGCTGTTCTAAGCAGTTGTGGTAGGATGTGACCTCATGTACTGTCTGTCACATACTTACTTCTCCAGCTCAGCTGTATTTTTCAATTGGAGGAGAAAACCTCACACAAAAGTGCTGAAAGAGCTTAATTGAACTTGATGAATATCAGTTGGTAGTGCTACAAAACTCCACTAGGCACAGATAAGGAAAATATTGTCATTGTATGGCTGTCTTATAGAACTGCATTGTTAATATTAGCACTTAAAAACAAGAGTTCTGTGATTTCTAAAAGCTCCAAATTGAATCTAATTTCTAGTTTGCAATCTGCATTGAAAAATGAACCTCATCAGGGTGGAGGAAAGCATTTGGGGTCCAACCTTGATTTTAATTGATGATCATTTTATTTTTGCAAGGTGAGCAGCTAGACTGACTGACAGTTACTTGCAACTGTGGGTCTCTAAGATCCGTGCACATTCCCTTTTGCTTCTGTATGAATCTGCTGTTTTCATTCTCTGTGAGGAGACAGTCTATTCTAAGATATCTCAGCCAAGATAACATTTTGGTTATTGCGATTTATAGCAGTATCATTTGACTAAGAAAACATAACTCAACCGAGGCTTCCACCCTTGGTCATCGTGCAGTGAAGTCCACACACATTTTGTTCTCTCCGAGTGTCAATGACAGATGAATTTGTTGCCCATCCATTTCTGTTTGAGAAGGAGGAGGTTGTGTGAGGTATCGCTGCCAAAGTTCTCACTTTTTTTTTAATGTAGTGAGAGGCATTTAGATTGTATTTGTGGTGTAAAGAAAGATTGGCATTTTTCTTCACACAGAATGTTGCAGGAGTTGCAGGCTCAACTGGAGTATGAACGTCTTCGCCGGGAGAAGCTGGAATGTCAGTTGGATGACTGTCGAGCAGAGATAGGCCACCTAAATCAGTGTCTGGGAAAACTGAAGATATCTGGTGGCTCTGTGGTGAGAGGGTTACACTAGTTCAGCTAGTTTAATGATCACTTTTCAGTGTTTTAATGTTACTTTATTTAGTCTTTTAGGAGACCTTTAACAAAGTGAGTTCACAAATCAGTAACTGTTTCTGTCATTATTGAACCAAATAATTTTTTTGGAAAAGCAGTTCCTGTCATCTCTGCTCTGGCAATCAGTTCTTGCATCTATGCTTGAGCTCAGGATGTTGAGGTCTGGAGTTCAGTGGTTCTGACAGACCCTAAACTTAACAGGTTAGACATTGATGAGTTGGAGTCATTTGATGGCATTATTATTGACTCTTTAATAATTGTGGTATCATGGAAATACATGACACAGAAGAAAACCATTTGGCCTATGGTGCCTGCACAGACCTAAATACATCTGATCAGCCAAATCCCACTTCCCAGCTCACAGGCTACAGCCTTGTAGGTAATAGCACATTGAATCACTTTCAATATCATAAATTTATTGGGTATTTATTTCTTTTGCTTGTCCTCCAAAAAAAGCGATCCCTGTCACTTCTAAACTCGCTTTGTAAGTTTCCTACCCACCTGATCAATTTATTCGTAAGTTTCTGAAGGCTACACCTTTCTTTCTTACTATCAACCACGAACCAAATTTTGGTATCATCCTCAAATTTTTTAAAGAGGCCCTGACCTTTAAGTCTAAATAATTGGTATATACTGCAAACAGTACTGAGCCTCGTTGAACCACACTGGAAACAACCTTCCAGTACCAAAAAAAAAACCCATTGAATATTAATTATCCTTTGATTCCTAGTAGTGAACCAATTTCAGATTCAACTTGCCACTCTGTTGGAATCCTGACGGCCACTGCGTGAACTTGTCAAAAACCTCGTTAAGATCCATGTCAACTAAATCAAATGTGCTGCCCTATTGGCCTTTCTACGACTTTCCAAATCCATACTGACTGTGCTTGATTAATTAATGATTTTCTAAATGATGATTTATACTGCACGTCAGAATTTTTCTGCAACTAGGCTGATTAATCAGCAATTATTCGATCAAACCCCTTCTCTGTTTTTAAGCAATGGTCTATTAGCTGTCCTCTTATCCACTGGCATCATGATTGCAACCTGAATAAAACTGGAAAATGATGATTAGAGTGTCTGCTATTACTCTTGGTTTCTCCTAACAGCCCAGAGATATATTTTATCAGGACCCGGTATCTACTCTCAAAGATGTTAAATCTCTTAATATCTCCTCTTTCACTATATTTATACAGTCCAATATTTACACTCTTCCTGATCTGTAGTGTCTGCTATGTCTCTTGTTTTTATGAAGGGAGACCCAAGTACTTATTAAGAACCATGCCCACATCATCTGCCACCACACACGTTACCTATTTGGTCTTTAGTCGGTTGAACTCTTTTTAGGAAACTTCCTTCTCTCATCAGTGTGTAGTTAAAAATAATGCTTTGCTTTCACTTGCTAATAGTGTTTTTGAGCCCTCTATTTGCTTTCTTTGATGATCTGACAAGGTTAAATTTTTCATGTTCTTTCCATGCAATGGGACTTACCTGACCCATGTTAGAAATTGTTAATTAATGCTTATGTCACATCTGCATTTAAGCAACAGGCTTTGGGGAAGTGGTTAGTTCCCATCTCAAAAATACATTCTTCTAAGCCTTTGTTTCCTCTGAACATGGCTATTCCATTGCTCTCCTGGCTGGCCTCCCACCCTTTTTGTTCTTACATAGGACGTGGATGCCCCTGACAAGTCAACATATGTTGCCCATCCCTAATTGCCCTTGAACTAATTGGCTCCCTGGGGCCATTTCAGAAAGCCATTAAGAGTCAATCACATTTCTGTGATTCCATGGATCTGGAGTCACTTCTAGTCCAGACTGGATAAGGACAGCAGAGATAAAAGGTACTGCAGATGCTGGAGAATCCGAGATAACAAGCATGGGGCTGGATGAACACAGCAGGTCAAGCAGCATCATAGGAGCAGGAAAACTTGACGTTTCGGGCCTAAACCCTTCATCAGAAATGGGGGAGGGGAAGAGGGTTCTGAAATAAATAGGGAGAGAGGGGGAGGCGGATAGAGGATGGATAGAGGAGAGGATAGGTGGAGAGGAGGCAGACAAGTCGAAGAGGCGGGGATGGAGCCAG
>JAHRHZ010000263.1:712037-866792 GCA_024137785.1 Ginglymostoma cirratum | reverse complement strand
CTCCTGCAAAAATGCCATCCCCTATTCCCAATTCCTTCGCCTCCGCCGCATCTGTTCCCAGGATGAGACTTTCCAATCCCGCACATCTCAAATGTCCTCATTCTTCAAGGACCGCAACTTCCCCCCTACAGTGGTCGAGAACGCCCTCGACCGTGTCTCCCGCATTTCCCGGAACACATCCCTCACGCCCCGTCCCCGCAACAATAATCAAAAAAGAATCCCCCTCGTCCTCACATACCACCCCACCAACCTCCGGATCCAACGCATCATCCTCCGACACTTCCGCCATCTACAGTCAGACCCCACCACCAAAGACATCTTTCCCTCCCCACCCTTATCTGCCTTCCGGAGGGACCACTCCCTCCGCGACTCCCTTGTCCGCGCCACACTCCCCTCCAGCCCCACCACACCCGGCACTTTTCCTTGTAACCGCAGGAAGTGCTACACCTGCCCCCACACCTCCCCCCTCACCCCAATCCCAGGCCCCAAGAAGACATTCCACATCAGGCAGAGGTTCACCTGCACATCTGCCAATGTGGTATACTGCATCCGCTGTACCCGTTGTGGCTTCCTCTACATCGGGGAAACCAAGCGGAGGCTTGGGGACCGCTTTGCAGAACACCTGCGCTCAGTTCGCAACAAACAACTGCACCTCCCAGTCGCGAACCATTTCAACTCCCCCTCCCATTCCTCAGATGACATGTCCATCCTTGGCCTCCTACAATGCCACAGTGATGCCACCCGAAGGCTGCAGGAACAGCAAATCATATTCAGCCTGGGAACCCTGCAGCCCAATGGCATCAATGTGGATTTCACAAGTTTCAAAATCTCCCCTCCCCCAACCGCATCCCAAAACCAGCCCAGCTCATCTCCACCTCCCTAACCTGTTTTTCCTCTCACCTCAAGCCACACCCCCATCTCCTATCTACTAACATCATCCCGCCCCCTTGACCTGTCCGTCCTCCCACCTATCCTCTCCTCTATCCATCCTCTATCCGCCTCCCCCTCTCTCCCTATTTATTTCAGAACCCTCTTCCCCTCCCCCATTTCTGATGAAGGGTTTAGGCCCGAAACGTCAAGTTTTCCTGCTCCTATGATGCTGCTTGACCTGCTGTGTTCATCCAGCCCCATGCTTGTTATCTTGGATAAGGACAGCAGATTGCCTTCCTGAAAGGGTGTTAATGAACCTTCCGATCTTCATAACCATGGTTACGCAGCATGGTTAGTTTTGATATGCAGGACATGGATAATCTGGCTGAGATGTTGTGTGGAGCCACAACTATCAATGTTTACAGTACATTAGGCTGCTTCTTCATGTCACAAGGAATGAAACAAATAGTCTGCACACAAATGTAATGATAGTTCTGTCTCAGAAGGATGCTAAGTGACATCATCCATTTGGTGCAATCTTCTTAAGATCTTTCAAGACACTTCAAGTTAGCTGTTGCACCCAGAAAAGAGGCTCCGTTATCACCATTGATGGAAATGTTCATGAACTCTCTTTCTTCTGTTAGTTGTATGATTTGTGTGACACTATTCATGACTTGGTAGTATAGGACTATAGAACTTTGTTCTGATTTTGGTTGTGGAACAGTGTTCTCTAGCCTGCTGCTTTTGCCTTTAATTGCACTGGGAACCATGTGTTGCAGGTTCAATGGAATGGTGCCTCATTTTAAAGTGTGCCTAATTTAGTTTCTGACATGTTCATATATGCTCCTCTTCTCTCTAGATAGGCTGGTGAGGATGAGGTCAGCTAGCTTACTCACTTGTGTTGGTGGCTGAGTTTTCAAGCTATGCCAGTCATGAGTCAGTCTGCTTGGTCAGCAATAGTTCAAATTAACTACTTGTGGTACTGGCACTTGAAGTTCTTTTCCGGTTCTCCTTCAAATGGGTTTCAATGTTAAGGAGCATTAATTCATCCGTTGGTGATGGTGGTGAGGCTTGTTGATTATAATTGGCCTCCAAAACAAAAGCAAAATAACGCAAATTCAGAAATGGTAAATAAAAAAAAAAGGAAGTGCTTGAGAAACTGAGCAGGTCTGGCAGCATCTTTAGAGAGAGAAACAGAGTTAATGTATCAAACCTGAGATAACAAGGTGTAGAGCTGGATGAACACAGCAGGCCAAGAAGCATCAGAGGAGCAGGAAAGCTGATGTTTCGGGTCTGGATCATTCCTCAGAAAAAAAAATGTATCAAACCTAGTGTGATTCTTCAGAACTGAAGAGTAAGTTGAGAAAATGATGGATATTATACTGTTTAAAAAAAAAAAGCTGGGGAAGAGCAAGTGCAAAAGCAGGAAAAGCCAGGGGAATGTTAAAGAGCAATGGCACTTATTAATGTAAGGGTTAATATGCAGGGCCCTGTTATTTGCAGACAAAACACACACATATACAGGAACAAAAACAAAGTTGCTGGAAAAGCTCAGCAAGTCTGGCAGCACCTGTGAAGGAAAAACAGAGTTAACATTTCGGGTCTGGTGACCCTTCCTCAGAACATTATACAGACACAGCATCTGTTTTAACTCAGCAAAATAGATGACAACCATTCTCTGATTACCCTGAGGAATTAACTAATCAGAGACAACCTACTTTGTTTAACATTTAGAACAAAGCTTGTCATTTAGCTGTTAGTCATCAAATAATTGGTGCATTGTCCACGGCTATGCCTCCACTAATCAGATGCCATTCACCAACTAATCATCAGTCCTTCTCAAACAATGCAAATCTTGTTTTTCCATTATAATACTATTCTTGCGAATTGTCTGATAAGTGAAAGATGAAAAGCTGCAACAAAATGTGTTTTTCTCAACAATATTCATGGTTTGATTGTTAGAGATTAATCACTGCAGGAGATCCTCAGGGTAGTGTCCTATGTCCAACCATTTTCTGCTGCTTCATCAATGACCTTCCCACCATCATGAGGTCAGAAGTGGATTGTTCACTAATGATTGTACAATGTTCAGCATCATTCAGGTACTGAAGCAAAAACCTGGACAATATCCAGGCTTAGACTCATCTTACACAAGTGTGAGGCAATGATCATCTCATACAAGAGAGAATCTAACTGTCACTTATTGATACTCAATGGCAGTACCACTGCTGAATCCCCCACTATCAACAGTAATTATTGACAGTTATGATTGACCAGAAACTGAAGTGGACTTGCCACATAAATACTATGACTACAAGAGCTGAGGCTAGGAATTCTAAGAGGAGTAACTCACCTTCTGCATCCCTAAGGTCTATTCACCACCTCTACAAGTCAGGATTTTGATGGAATATACTTCACTTGCCTAGAAGGGTGCAGCTCCAACTACACTTTAAAATCTGAACACTGTATATCATTTTTAAGATGCACTCCAGTAACTTACCCAGGCTCCTTCAACAACATCTTCCAAGCCCACAATCTGTACCACGTAGAAGGACAAGGGTGGCAGATGCATGGGTACACCACTACCTGCAAGTTCCCCTCTAAGTCACACCATCCTGACTTGGAACATTCCTTCACTTGCTGGGTTCAAATCAAAATCCTTCCTAACAGCATAATGGATGTCCCTCTATCTCAAGAACTGCAACAGTTCAAAATGTCAGCATCCACCATCTTCTCCAGAACAGCTACAGATGGGCAATAAATGCATGAGTAGCCAGCGTTGCTTATATTCCGGGAACAAAGTTCTAAAAAAAAATCCATATTGAACTCAAAAATTTAACTGTTTCTCTCTTCACAGATGCAGCAGACTTGCTGAGGTTTTCCAGCACTTGAAGCTTTTGGGACTTAATGAGATTTAGAGTCAATGTTGAGCACTCCCAGGAATAAACCAGCCCAACTGTATATCTTTTAGCCCCTCGCTCTGATCAGTCTACCTTTGTGATTGCACAGGATATACTGGGGATATTGAAGAAAGTTCTGAGATGTTGCTTAATAAATGTTCTCTGTGAGAATGATGGCCAGGCTGAAGCTTGAGTAATCATTGGGACAGTTATACCAAATTGGGCAGCAGTTCCTAAATTTTACTGAATTGACTGGAATTGGTCTTCCAGAGTTCCACAATGATTGCTTTGTCAGAATGTCCGCATAGGCCAATTTAGGCCATATTAAGAGACAAGCATATGTTTGAATCCAGATTGGTTTGGTGTGGCAGGGTTCCTCACTTGAAGGGCACTAATGAACTAATTGTGTTTTTTAGGCAACGTTAGTGATTGGAACCAGGTTGACCACATTGACTATGGGATCATTGATTGGGGTTGTTAACCCGAGCAGTCAGGAAACCCTGGCTGACCAGGAGACTGGAATCTTCTCAGTTCATACATAGGACTCTAAGCTGGCTGGCTACATCCAGTGTATTGTGCAGAAGTAAATAAAGGGTGATTTGGTGATAGGATACCGGCCTCTGTGAAGTTATTTCAGCAACCTTGTATTTTTGAAGGTAATTTTCCCTGGTGCTAACCCATAGTGTACTAGATTTTATATTGTACACCACTAATTATGCCATGACTTTGCACTTGTACTGATGCGCACACTGTTCTTGCAAGACAGATGGTGTTTACTAAAGCAGAAAAGCTTTCTTTTATTTTCCTAACATCATTGTTTTTGCAAGACACGTTTATACATTTTTCTCTTTGCCTAACACAGGAAGAAACTTTGGAAGAGCCTGTAAAGGGGAAAAGAAAAGGAAAGAAGAAACAGGTGACTGATTCTGGAGGTGTGTTTGTGCGACGTGTTCCTCTGACAAGAACAGTGCCATCCCCAGACCATTCTGATACTCCAGAATCTTTTGCCATAGGCACATTCAAATCTGTAACCAAATCCAGACCATAAAATTACCTGAACACATATTGGTCTCCTATTGTATCTGTTTATAAAAAAAACTGACAGCTGTTATTGTACTGTTGTATAAAGTGGGTGTCAATTTTGTAACTAATGCAATTGATAGTTGATAATGTTCGTTTTCTGATCATGTTATTTTTCTTGCGTGTATCTTCAATACCTGTTCCTTTTTTAAATCAACATTTTTATACTGGTTGATTAGACAGTTTGGCTAAAATGTTTTGCTGAGTCAGACTAACTTGAGAGCTCCTTAAAATGGGGGCCGGGACTTGATTCTGGGATTTCAGTTTCCATTTCAGTTCAATTCAGTTTCTGTTTTTCCTGCAATTGTAGTGCATGCTAAGGTTTGGTTAGCTCTCCCACAAACAGCACTCCCATCCTTGCTGCTTCTATTGGGCAGTTTAAATACTTGTGCATTTTATTGTGCACGTGTTCATGATTCATGGCACCTCAGGAGTTCTGAGTCATGTGGAATCCCCTATCTAGTGTGGGAAACCAAAACTAATTAGTCAGTTGCTCCAGGAATTATCTTGTTGACAGGCTGAGAAATGCACAAAATAAGTTGTTCTTTGTTTCAGTAGTCGGGTGCTGTATGTAAGCTAGATGCTTTTGAGGTAAAAACAAAAAGTACTGAAGAAACTGAACAAGCCTGGCAGTAGCTGTGGAGGCAGAAACAGAGTCAAAGTTTTGAATTTGATATGGTTCTTTTTAAAATTGACTAAAACGTTAAGTTGTTTCTCCCTACCACACCAGCTGAGATTCTCAAGCTCTTTGTTTTTATTTCAAATTTCCAGCTTCTGCAATATTTTGCATTTATTTGAATACTTTTGAGAGGGTGTTTTGAAGCAGTTCATGCTGGAAGTAACCAGGGAGCAAGTTATACCAGACTTGGAATTGTGCAATGTCAAAATTGACTAAACAAAGAACTGCTAGTTGGGAAAGTGAAATCATATTCAACCAATTTATTGATCCTCTTTGAAGGAGGAACACTCATGCATTGGTAGTGTCCTGACCTCTAAGCCAGGAGACCTGGGTTCAAGTCCCATCTGCTCCAGAGGTGTGCAATGACATCTCTGAGCAGGTTGATTAGAAGATATGAAAGCAGAACATTTGTACACTGTTAGTATCCCTACCTCTGGGTGAGGAGACCTGGGTTCAAGACCTGCTGCTCTAGGGGTGTGTACTAACATTTC
Organism: Ginglymostoma cirratum; assembly: GCA_024137785.1. Classification (NCBI taxonomy): domain Eukaryota; kingdom Metazoa; phylum Chordata; class Chondrichthyes; order Orectolobiformes; family Ginglymostomatidae; genus Ginglymostoma; species Ginglymostoma cirratum. The sequence goes on along the minus strand of JAHRHZ010000263.1, from coordinate 860,772 downwards.
TGAACATTTTTTTTTTTTAGAAAAATATCCACATAAAAAGTGATGTGTAAAGTAGGAATTCATGGTGTAAGTGGTAACATGTTTGCATGGCTAGGAGATTGGCTGGTTGGCAGAAAACTGAATGCATAAAATAATTGTTTTTGATTAGTAGAATGTGACAAGTGAAGTTCTTAAAGATTGTGCTGAGGCTTAAACTTTTTATTGTTCATATCAGTGACTTCATTGAGGGGATCAAAGGCATAAGGAAGATGTAGACTGATTGGTTGAGTGCGTGGGCAAACATCTGGCAGATGGAGTATGATGTTTGGAAATGTGAAGTTGTACACATTCATAGGAACAGTAAAAAAAAAAGCAGAGTATTAATTAGACAGAATAATCAAAGAATTCTGAAATGCAGAGTGTTCAATCAATGCTACTACTGTGTAAGTTCCAAAAATGTTAAGTATGTTAGGTTTTTTACAGGGAGTGATAGGATTCTGGAATGTGCTGCCACAGGTGGTTGGTGGAGGCAGATACAATAGGGGTGTTTAAGGGGCTTTTAGATAAGCACTTGAATATGCAAGGAATAGAGGGATGTGGACCAAGGGCAGAAAAAAGGGATTAGTTTAACTTGGTGTCATGTTCGGCACAACATCCTGTGCTGTACTGTTCTATGTTCTGTGCAGTTACAGCATATACTTAACGACAACGGAATTCTAGCCTTTGTAACAAGAAGAATTGAGCATAAAAGTAAGAATTTATGCTTCAATTATACATGGAATTATTGAGACCATATCTCTTCTTTGCAGTTTTTATCTCCTTATTTAAAGATGTAACTATATTAGGGGTGGTTCAAAAGAGGTTTATTGGATTGATACCTGGAATTAGCAGGTTGTCACATGATGATAGGTTGGACAGACTGGGCTTGTTTGCACTGGAGTTTAGAAGAGTGATGGTGACTTGATTGAAGTGTATAAGATCCTGAATGGCATTGACCAGCTGGATATGGAAAGGATGTTTTCTTTCCTGGGTGAGTGCAGAACAAGGGATACTGTTTAAAAATTAAGGGTTTTAGGACCGATCAAGAGAACTTTTTTTTTCTGTGAGAGTTGTGTGACTTTGGAACTCTCTGCCTTGGAAGACACAGCAGAGATGGGGTCATTTGATATCTTTAGGGAGGAGGTTTATAGACTCTTAGACTAGGGAATCTAAGGTTATTGGAGGTAACTGGGATTGGGGAATTTGAAACACAAGTGGATCAGTTATGATTTTTGTTTTTTAAACTCATTCAGGGGGTGTAAACATTCAAATCAGGATGGTGAGTGGCTCAGAGGGGAACTTGCAGTTGGTGGTGCTCCCATATATTTTGGCCTTCCTGATAGTAATGGTGTGGATTTGGAAGGTGTTGCCTAAGGAGCTTTGGTAAATCTCTGCATCCTGTAGATGGTACTCACTGCTGCTAATGAGCATCGGTGGTTGAGAGAACTGTGGATATTGTGCCGGTCTAACAGGCTGCTTTGTCTTGGATGGTGTCAAGCTTCTTGATTGTTGTGGATCTGCACTCATCCAGGCAAATGGGGACTATTCCATCACACTCCTGACTTGTACCTTGTTCAAGCTTTGGAGAGTCAGGTATTACTCACTGTAGAATTCCTAGCCCCTGACCTGTTGTTGTAGCCACAGTATTTTTTATTACAGGTCTAGTTCAGTTTCTGGTCAATAGTAACCCCCAGGATATTGATAACATGGGATTTAGTGATAGTAATTTCATTGAATGTAGAGGGGTGATGGTTAGATTCTCTTCTCTAGGTATAACTCCAACCATTTATTGAATGGCAGTGCAGGCTCAAGGGGTTGTATATTCTATTTCTGCTCTTGATTTCTATGTTCGTACGCTAATACACATTTTACAGACAGAGCTCCTGAGCTCTGCCTACAGTGAATACTGTGGGGGTGGCTATGGAAGATGTCTTGGTTTAAGAGGGATCACAGTATGATGAAGGGTCATATAAGGAGGAATGGGTGTTCAGAGGTTATGAAGGACCACATGTATGTATGTGGTGTGGATACAGGTATGAACAATGGCAGGATTTCCAGCCACTTCATCTCCTTATTGTTACCACTTCTGGTCTTTCACTGGAGAAGCAAGCCCAACAGTACAGTGCCCACCTCCAATGGAATGAAGGTAAAGTGGATAAAACCTCTTTAAAAGAAGACAGGTCCTAGCCAGGAAGTTTACCAACCCAACTTTCTTGCTTCCACCACAAAAACCCAGCCAACGTTTAAATTTAAGAGCTTGGAACACAATCAAAATACTCACACTCATCATGTGAATCAAATATACTTAGAAATCTAATTTGAACTATGCTATTAACTTAGATGCAGAATTATTTAATTGTCATAACTTGGTATTGATACTTTCATAAATATTAATATTTGCAATTATGAAAATTTTAATTTGTATTTTAAAAATAATTAAATGATCACATTTCCATGTAATATACCATGTTGCTTCAAAAGCTTTAGCAATGCTGTTTTAAATATATTACTGAAACATAACACCAAGTTTAGACTAGAGATGTGAATACCTCTGATTTTTATCAATTCTAGTTGGAACATAGAACGTTACAGTGCAGTACAGGCCCTTCGGCCCTCAATGTTGCACCAACCTGTGAAACCAATCTGCAGCCCATCTAACCTACACTATTCCCTTATCATCCATATGTTTATCCAACGACCATTTAAATGCCCTTAAAGTTGGCACGTCTACAACTGCTGCAGGCAGGGCATTCCACGCCTTTACTACTGTCTGAGTAAAGAATCTACCTCTGACATCTGTCCTATATCTGTCACCCCTCAATTTAAAGCTATGTCCCCTCATGCTAGCAGTCACCATCTGAGGAAAAAGGCTCTCACTGTCCACCCTATCTAATCCTCTGATCATCTTGTATGTCTCTATTAAGTCACCTCTTAGCCTTCTTCTCTCTAACAAAAACAGCCTCAAGTCCCTCAGCCTTTCCTCATAAGGCCTGCCCTCCATACCAGGCAACATCCTGGTAAATCTCCTCTGCACCTTTCCAATGCTTCCACATCCTTCCTATATTGCGGCGACCAGAACTGTACGCAATACTCCAAGTGCGGCCGCACCAGAGTTTTGTACAGCTGCAATATGACCTCACGGCTCTGAAATTCAATCCCTCTACCAATAAAACCAACACACTGTACGCCTTCTTAACAACCCTATCAACCTGGGTGACAACTTTCAGGGATCTATGCACATGGACACCGAGATCTCTCTGCTCGTCCACACTACCAAGAATCTCACCATTAGCCCAGGACTCTGTATTCCTGTTACTCCTTCCAAAGTGAATCACCTCACACTTTTCCGCATTAAACGCCATTTGCCACCTCTCAGCCCAGCACTGCAGCTTATCGATGTCCCTCTGTAACCTGCAACATTCTTCCACACCATCCACAACTCCACCGACTTTAGTGTCATCCGCAAATTTACTAACCCATCCTTCTACGCCCTCATCCAGGTCATTTATAAAAATGACAAACAGCAGTGGCCCCAAAACAGATCCTTGCGGTACACCAGTAGTAACTGAACTCCAGGATGAACATTTCCCATCAACCACCAGCCTTTGTCTTCTTCCAGCTAGCCAATTTCTGATCCAAACCGCTGAATCACCCTCAATCCCATGCCTCCGAATTTTCTGCAATAGCCTACCGTGGGGAACCCTATCAAACGCTTTACTGAAATCCATATACACCACATCAACTGCTTTACCCTCATCCACCTGTTTAGTCACCTTCTCAAAGAACTGGAGGGTCTGTGTCAAGAAGGGTGAGTAGAAGGCAGGAAGGAGAACAGGAGACAAGGAGGATGGATGGTCAAGGGTAGATGAGGGGAGAAATGGAGGAAAAGTGAAGCAATGAAAGAGGTCTGTGAAGGGGAGTTTGTGGGAGAACAAAAGCAGAATGGGGAGGAAAGGGAATTTTGTTCTTGATATTGATGCAACACTTCTTTAAAATTGAAAAACATTTTGAGCACAGGTGCCTTGTGCGTGAGTGGGCTAGCTGACTACCACAGGAACTAATGCTCAAATATAAGCAACTAGCTAAGAGCCAGGAGAAAAAAAACACAGCAGCTGCAGAAGTTGTAAAGCTGGGCTTACAGTGAACACTACCTGGAAAGGACAGACAGCAATATTGTTATGACAGAGCAGAAGCAAAGTTAATGTAATGTTCCCCCTTTTGTTTCATTTTGAAATTCACCATTATGAGAAGAGTGTACGCTTAAAGGCTCAGAACCATGGAGTGCTTCATGTTGCCACCTGACGACCAGTGGCTGTTGCTGCACGCAGTGTGGCAGGAGTGCTTGATATTTTCACTGCATTTCTTTGGTAATTGACATTAGTGATGTTAGCAGCAAGTTATGCTTGAATCTGCTTCCATCACCATTTTAGGCATTGCATTTCAGATTGCAATTTGCTGTGCCTTTTTAAAAAAAAAATCGTGTCCCTTCTGGTGTTTTTGCAATACTTTCAAATTTTCTCTGTTTCCAAACCCTTCACAATTTAAGATTTCTGTTAAAATTACCCATTAACTTTCTCTGGTCCAGGGCGAACAATCTCAACTCCATCAATCTCTCCAGGTAACTGCAGTCTTTCACCCCAGATGATATTCTAGTTAAGTTCTGTACCCATCCCAACAGCTTGACATCCTTCCTAACATGAAAATTAAGAGCAAAGCATCTCTTGACAAGTGGGTAGGGATTCAGTCACCACACCAATAATGGTTTGCAAGTGGCAGTCAAACTGGCAGGGATCTGCTGGCAGTTCCTCAGGCCATCTATTTAAGGGACAGTATTAGAGAATGGAAAGTGAAGGGTGTGAGCAAGGAATTGTGCAGTAACTATTTTGTCATTCAGTTGAAGAGCTGAAAACTCCGGATACAATGAGTAGTGTTAAACAGACTTGTTGGGTGGCTTAAAACAGAATGGAAATAAAATGCTCTGAAATGTTAAAATCAAGACTTAAATATTTAAGAAAGAAGCAGCTGATTAGTAGCATGTTGATACAGAGACACCTGGTGGACAGGAAGGCATTACTAACATTGAGATTTTAACACTGAAAATCCCATTATTGCAGCAATTTTACATAGAACATACACAGAAACAGGCCATTTGGTCTACGGACCAACAAAATACATTGAAAACCCATGTCAACCGGTTTCATATTTGTCCATAACTGTCATGTTTGTGGTAATTTAGGGAGGCAATGGCCTAGTGGTATTATTTCTAGACTATTAATCCAGAAACTTCAGCTAATGCTCTGAGGGGAACACAGGTTCAAATCACACCATGGCAGATGGTGGAACTGAATTCAGTAAAGAATCTGGATGACCGTGAAACCATTGTCAATTGTTGGAAAAATCTGACTCCCTTAAAAATCCTCAAGGTAAGGAAATCTATCATCCTTAATAAAAACCGAAAGAACGGCAGATGTTGGAAATCAGAAACAAACAAATTCTGGAAAAGCTCAGCAAGTCTGGCAGCGTCTGTGGAGAGAAATCAGAGTTGGTGTTTTGGGTGTCAGTTCTGAGGAAGAGTCACTGGACCCAAAACGTTAACCCTGATTTCTCTCCATTGATGCTGCCAGACCTGCTGAGCTATTTCAGTTTTTGAATCTGTCATCCTTTCCTGCCTCAGTATAAGTGTAACACCAAACCCACAGCAATGTAGTTGACTCTTTGCTGCTGTCTGGGCAATTAAGGTCGGGCAATAAATGCTGGCTTAGCCAAAGAAGCCCTAATCTTGTGAGTGAATAAAAAAGAAAGAATTGAGTGGATACATGTTGTGAAGGTAGTTGACAAGGGTTTTGGAAGTATTTTATTGGTGGGGAGGGAATGTAGTTCTGTACAGATGGGCATTAATCCTCAACCAGCCCCAAGTGCTGCTGGAATAAATATAAAACTAATCTTTAAAATGTTTTGGAATTTGGTTCTGGCAACAATATCCATCTTCCAAGAATGGATAAAACGTTGCATCAGAAAGCAAGCATGACTCAACTAGAAAATCCTTGGCATGACGTAGTTGTCTTTAGATCTCCTGTGACTTTGCACACGGAGGAAAGAAGATCAAATGTCAATTGTACAGGGAAAAATTGAATCAGGGTCTATGGCATGATTCAGATCCTGATTTAAAAATCTTCAATTCTGCCTTTCCTTTTGTATTGCTGTTTTCAAATGCCCGCATCTTCACCTGGATCTAGTTGTCTATATTGGACTAACTAACTTCTCTTTTGTCTTGTCTTGATGGCAAATAATAGATAATGCATAAACTAAAGTGATGTAAATATCTGAATAGTAAATATACCGATCATTATTGTCTTTGTTGTGATGAGGTGGTACATGAACAGGAGCCAAATATTTAGTTTCTTTCACAGATCCTACTTTGGTGATTTACATTTCTACATGATTGTACAAGTGATATTTTAAAAATTGAAAATGAATTCTTGTTACTAAAACACTTTATTTGTGATAAATAAAGTGCAATGATAAGCATCAGCTCCAAAGATAACTTCCACAGGCATAAGGCCAATGAAAAAATTTGTCTTAATGGCAATTCAATGACGACCGATTGAATCTGGAGCATGCTACAAAGTACACATCACCTCGAATGCATGCATGCTACAGCAAGCAGACATTTTCCTTGTTCACTCCTCACAATGATGTATATGTCACAAAATTATTTACTTCCCACAATCTACACACCTGCAAATGCACATCTAAATTAAAAGTCATATTTGTACTTGAGCAATGTAGTATGTTTGGTCCATGCACTGAGCTTTTTAAAATGAGTTTGTGTATATATAGAAATAAATTTGAGTTGTTACTCACTTCTTTTCTGTTTGTCTTTGCAGTAAATGTGCATGAAAATAACATGAAATAGTGTGGAGGTATGTCTGGGAGGAAGGGGACCAACGCAGGTTACAAAAAGAACATGTGGGACAGAAGCTGGTGTTAGATCAATCTGAGCTATCTTTTTCACATCTGAGTCAATCACACAGGAAACAGAAGTAGTCACTTTCGGATTTTCATTGCTTAAGACTGGCTCCTTCTATAGATTGTACATATTACACATATGGATAGGGGTTGACACTAAAATTACTGTCTTCAAGTCCTTTATTTTTATGAACATATAGTACAAGCATTCCTTTTAAAAAAGAATATTATCTTTGTTACAACACTCACATTTGATTATACTGACTATTAATCAAATTGACTTGACTTGATAATTTTCTTTACACCAAGCGACTTTTAAAAACTTGTCTTAATTGTTTATCCTTTAATTTTCCAAAGAATGAATGGTTTAATTGTTCTCGTTTCTCAGCACAAATAGTAAAATAGTGGATGGATTCGTGCTTTGTGGCAAAATAGTTGGCTATCTAGTTTCTCACATAACTTTCCATAATTACCTGGAAACTGCTGCCACATACTGGTCCATCAGTCTTCTCTAACTTTCAGATTCAATAAATATTGCAAGTAAAAAATAATTCTGTTCAAGGTTACATTATTACTGAACAACCAAGTATCAACATTCAGCATAGCAAGCTCAGCTACAGAATACCCAGAGGCTAGAATGAGGGTCTCAAAGCAGCACCAAATGCTGAATATCACAACACATTCAATGTGCATAAAGAAGCTGTTCAAGATCAGTTTTGCGCCATGATCCCACTCTTATCAGCAATGGATTAAGAACAGCCAAAATCAGTTCATATGAGAATGTTACAAGTAAAGAACAGCATTGTGTCTCATCTCACTACCAAGTTTTGGAATCATTTGTAAACATAATTAACATTAAGGGAACATAACAGACTTTCCTAAAAACACAGCAGATCAACAATCATTCTCTCCAGGAAAATCCTAATATTTTATATGGAATTGTCTTCAAGATCGTTAAGTTCCATTATATTGCTTGTTGCTGAAGATCATCTTTCATTTGCTATTTTTGCCAGAACCGATAAAATCCTAAGGCTATTGCTAGGCAACTGAACACCGATGCTGTAGAATAATAAAGCAGAAAATAGATAAATGTAGACATTTCTATAATGCTGAATTCCAAACCATATTATTTCAGAATGTGTAGCTGGCTAACTAGATCAAAGCAGTTTTGTTTTTCAAGTTAAACCACCCCACTTTCACAATCTTACCTGCAAGATACCTCATTGTTTCCAGTTTGAGTGATTCCAACATGGTCTTAAGTGAAGCCACATCTGTGTCAATTTTTTTGTTTGTTTCGGTGATGGCACGGTCTGTGTCTGAGTTCTGAAAAGGTCAACAAAAATCACAAATCAATCTACAAGGAATGGTAATATTGCATTTAGAGGAACTGCATAATTCTGCACCCAAGAGGTAGGTAATAGGTGACAATAATAGACCACTAAAGCAGACTAGTCTGTCATCAGCTTATTGCTGTTGGTGGGATCTTGATGTGTAATCATGTGCTTGACAGGTTTTACAACTTATTTGTTTCAGAACTTAATTAGCTATAAAACATTTTTACATCTGATGTTGTGAAAGGTGATTTATAAATGCAAATCCTTTTATCATTGACATTTTCAGGTGGTTCTACTTCTGTTGCCACTGTACATGCAGAGAATAATGCAGAATTCCTAGGATAACAAGGTGTGGAGCTGGAGGAACACAGCAGGAGTTGTTCAATGTTAGGTGGGAATAGAGTGGGTGTGAGGACTAACATTTTTGCAGATGTACTAGCAGCAGCAGCCAAACTCTGGATGGAAGTGGTGCTGAGAAAGAAGGCACAAATAATGGGTGTGAGAGAAACCTGGAAGCAATTTGTTTTCCCTTAGAGGGTTATTAGTCTATGGCATTCTCTTACCCAGAAGGTAGCGGAGATGACGTACTCTAAAATTTATTCAGGGCTGAGTTAGATAGATTTTTGATAGACATGGGAGTCCAGGGTAATGGGACGAGACAGAAAAGTGGAGATGAGAGCACAACAGGATCGACTATGCTCTTAATTAACGGTGAAGTAGGTTCAAAGGCACGGATCCGGATTCCTGGCCTCAGCGTGGACTTGGATTCAGCGCAGCCCTGGCAAAGTGTCCTCTGGTTCATCGTGGCTTCCCGGCCTGGAGGGAATTCAAAGCTGAGCACGGTCTAGAGGATAGATGCCAGCGTGGAGTGGGTTGGAAGGACTGTTATTCTGCACTTTTTATTACTCTATTTTTCTAACTTATTTCTAATGATTTGTAATGCTGGACTTTATATTTGTTTTTCTAATTTTCTCCCCCTTAAGAAATTGTACTGAAGAATCTGTACAGAGTAACCTTGTACGTGTAGTTCTGCTATAACACGTGTTTCATTAACACGAATTGGCTCTAACGCGATTGATGAATAGTGGAACAAAAACAAAGCTGCTGGAGTAGCTCAGCAGGTTTGGCAGCATCTGTGAAGGAGAAAATGGAGTTAACGTTGCGGGTCCAATGACTCTTCCTCAGAACTGATGGTGGCTGGGAAAATGTCAGTTTATATGCAGAAAATAGGGAGGTGGGTGGGGTAGGGAGTAAACAATAAGATAGAGCCTAAAGAGAGAGAAGAACAGTGGGACAGACAAAGGAGTTGCTAACGATCAGGCTGGGAGGGTGAATAGTTGTTAATGGGGACTGTTAGTGACTAACAATAGGGGGTGTGTAATGGCAGGCTATGTGGTAACAAGGCCTGATGTGTGGGGTAGGGGGCTGGGACATGGGAGAGTTTAGGCCCTAAAATTAGTGAATTCAATATTGAATCCGGAGGGCCGTAGGGTCCCCAAGCAGAAAATGAGGCGTTGTTCTTCCGGCTTGCGTTGGGTTTTGCTGGAACAGTGCAGCAAGCCAGAGACAGAGATGTTGGCCAAGGAGCACGGTGGTGAGTTGAAGTGGCAGGCAACGGGTAGTTCAGGGTCTTTTTTGCGAGCAGAACGCAGATGTTCTGCGAAGTGGTCGCCAAGTCTACGCTTCGTTTCCCCAATGTAGAGGAGACCACACTGAGCAGTGATTGCAGTAGACTAGATTCTGGGAAGTGCAGGCAAAGTGTTGCTTCACCTGGAAGGTATGTTTGGGCCCTTGGATACTGGGGAGGGAGGAGGTAAATGGGCAGGTGTTGCCCCTTCGCCGGTTACAGGGGAAGGTGCCATAGGGCTGTTGTGGGGGGTAGGGGTGAAGGAAGTGTGGACCAAGGTGTCCCGGGAGGAACGGTCCCTGCGGAAGGCAGGCAAGGCATTTCAGTCGTTTCAGCGGCAGGAGTCCGGAAGGAGGCGCGAGGGCAGCCTGGGAAGGTAAGCTTCTCCTTTTAAAAAAAAACTTACCTCGTGAATAGGCGGAGTGCGCGTCGAGCAGGAGCAGACACGGGACGGTTGAGTAAGTGAGGTAATATATTTGGGCGGTTGCTTTATCCGAAACACTACTAAGGTAGTGTTTCACACCCCCCTCCTCCTCTAACCAAAAAGGTTCTGAGCGCCAATTTGGTAAGTTACTAGTTTTTTTTCCCCCAATAGTCTGTTTTTTAGAATTCAGAACAATGGGAATGGATGTTAGGGCAGTTACATGCTCCTCCTGTAGGATGTGGGAGGTAAGGGTCACCACTAGTGTCCCTGCTGACTTCATCTGCGGGAAGTGCACCCAACTCCAGCTCCTTGGAAACCGCGTTAGGGAACTGGAGCTGGAGCTGGATGAACTTCGGATCATTCGGGAGGCTGAGGAGGTGATTGAGAGGAGTTACAGGGAGGTCGTCACATCTCAGGTACAGGAAAAAGGTAGATGGGTTACAGTCAGGGGATGGAAAGGGAACAGGCAGACAGTGCAGGGATCCCCTGTGGCCGTTCCCCTCAACAACAAGTATACCGTTTTGGACACTGTTGAGGGGGACGACTTACCAGGTGTAAGCCATGGGGTACAGGTCTCTGGTGCAGAGTCTGTCCCTGTTGCTCAGAAGGGAAGGGGCGGGGGGAGGGGGGAGAAGAGGAGGAGAGCATTAGTCACTGAGGACTGCATAGTTAGGGGGACAGATAGGAGATTCTGCGGGAACGAGAGAGACTCGCGGTTGGTGTGTTGCCTCCCAGGTGCCAGAGTCCATGATGTCTCGGATCGTGTTTTCGGGATCCTTAAGGGGGAGGGGGAGCAGCCCCAAGTCGTGGTCCACGTAGGTAGGAAAAAGGACAGGGATGCAAGGCAGAAATTCAAGGAGCTAGGGTGGAATCTTAGAGCGAGAACAAACAGAGTTGTTATCTCTGGTTTGTTACCCGTGCCATGCGCTAGCAAGGCGAGGAATAGGGAGAGAGAGCAGTTGAACATGTGGCTACAGGGATGGTGCAGGAGGGAGGGATTCAGATACCTGGATAATTGGAGCTCATTCTGGGGTAGGTGGGACCTCTACAAATGGGATGGTCTGCACCTGAACCAGAGGGGTACCAATATCCTGTGGGGGGAAATTTGCTAATGCTCTTCGGGAGGATTTAAACTAATTCAGCAGGGGGATGGGAACCTGACTTGTAGCTCCAGTGTACAGGAAGTTGAGAGTAGTGAGGCCATGAATAAGGTTAAGGTTGCAGGAGTGTACCGGCAGGCAGGAAGGTGGTTTGAAGTGTGTCTACTTCAACGCCAGGAGCATCCGGAATAAGGTGGGTGAACTTGCAGCATGGGTTGGTACCTGGGACTTTGATGTTATGGCCATTTCGGAAACATGGATAGAGCAGGGACAGGAATGGTTGTTGCAGGTTCCGGGGTTTAGATGTTTCCGTAAGATCAGGGAAGGTGGTGAAAGAAGGGGAGGTGTGGCATTGTTAGTCAAGGACAGTATTACGGTAGTAGAAAGGACGTTTAATGAGGACTCATCTACTGAGGTGGTAAGGGCTGAGGTTAGAAACAGGAAAGGAGAGGTCACCCTGTTGCGGGTTTTCTATAGGCCTCCGAATAGTTCCAGAGATGTAAAGGAAAGGATAGCAAAGATGATTCTGGATAGGAGCGAAAGGAACAGGGTAGTTGTTATGGGGGCACTTTAGCTTTCCAAATATTGACTGGAAACGCTATAGTTCAAGTACTTTAGATGGGTCAGTTTTTGTCCAACGTGTGTGGGAGGGTTTTCCTGACACAGTATGTCGATAGGCCAACAAGAGGCGATGCCACATTGAATTTCGTACTGGGTAATGAACCAGGCCAGGTGTTAGATTTGGAGGTAGGTGAGCACTTTGGTGATAATGACCACAATTCGGTTACGTTTACTTTAGCGATGGAAAGGGATAGGTATATACCGCAGGGCAAGAGTTATAGCTGGGGGAAAGGCAATTATGAGGCGATTAGGCAAGACTTAGGATGCATAGGATGGGGAAGGAAACTGCAGGGGCTGGGCACAATTGGAATGTGGAGCTTGTTTGAACAGCTATTGCATGTCCTTGATAAGTATGTACCTGTCAGGCAGGGAGGAAGTGGTCGAGCGAGGGAACCGTGGTTTACTAAAGAAGTTGAATCTCTTGTCAAGAGGAAGAAGGAGGCTTACGTAAAGATGAGGCGCGAAGGCTCAGTTAGGGCGCTTGAGAGTTACAAGTTAGCCAGGAAGGACCTAAAGAGAGAGCTAAGAGGAGCCAGGAGGGGACACGAGAAGTCTTTGGCAGGTAGGATCAAGGAAAACCCTAAAGCTTTCTATAGGTATGGTCAGGAATAAAAGAATGACTAGGGTAAGATTAGGGCCAGTCAGTCAAGGACAGTAGTGGGAAGTTGTGCGTGGAGTCTGAAGAGATAGGAGAGGCGCTAAATGAGTATTTTTCATCAGTATTCACACATGAAAAAGGCAATGTTGTCGAGGAGAATACTGAGATACAGGCTATTAGACTAGAAGGGATTGAGATTCATAAGGAGAAGGTGTTAGTAATCCTGGAAAGTCTGAGAATAGATAAGTCCTCTGGGCTGGATGGGATCTATCCTAGGATTCTCTGGGAAGCGAGGGAGGAGATTGCAGAGCCTTTGGCTTTGATCTTTATGTCGTCATTGTCTACAGGAATAGTGCCAGAAGACTGGAGGATGTTGTCCACTTGTTCAAGAAGGGGAGTAGAGACAACCCTGGTAATTATAGACCAGTGAGCCTTGCTTTGGTTGTGGGTAAAGTGTTGGAAAGGATTATAAGAGAGAGGATTTATAATCATCGAGAAAGGAATAATTTGATTAGGGATAGTCAACACAGTTTTGTGAAGGGTAGGTCGTGCCTCACCAACCTTATTGAGTTCTTTGAGAAGGTGACTAAACAGGTGGATGAGGGTAAAGCGGTTGATGTGGTGTATATGGATTTCAATAAAGTGTTCGATAAGGTTCCCCACGGTAGGCTATTGCAGAAAATTCGGAGGCATGGGATTGAGGGCGATTTAGCGGTTTGGATCAGAAATTGGCTAGCTGGAAGAAGACAGAGTGGTGGTTGATGGGAAATGTTCATCCTGGAGTTCAGTTACTACTGGTGTGCCGCAAGGATCTGTTTCGGGGCCACTGCTGTTTGTCATTTTTATAAATGACCTGGATGAGGGCGTAGAAGGATGGGTTAGTAAATTTGCGGATGACACTAAAGTCAGTGGAGTTGTGGATGGTGTGGAAGAATGTTGCAGGTTACAGAGGGACATAGATAAGCTGCAGAGCTGGGCTGAGAGGTGGCAAATGGTGTTTAATGTGGAAAAGTGTGAGGTGATTCACTTTGGAAGGAGTAACAGGAATACAGAGTCCTGGGCTAATGGTGAGATTCTTGGTAGTGTGGACGAGCAGAGAGATCTCGGTGTCCATGTGCATAGATCCCTGAAAGTTGCCACCCAGGTTGATAGGGTTGTTAGGAAGGCGTACGGTGTGTTAGGTTTTATTGGTAGAGGGATTGTGTTTCGGAACCGTGAGGTCATGTTGCAGCTGTACAAAACTCTGGTGCGGCCGCATTTGGAGTATTGCGTACAGTTCTGGTCACTGCATTATAGGAAGGATGTGGAAGCATTGGAAAGGGTGCAGAGGAGATTTACCAGGATGGTGCCTGGTATGGAGGGAAGGTCTTATGAGGAAAGGCTGAGGGACTTGAGGCTGTTTTCATTAGAGAGAAGAAGGTTAAGAGGTGACTTAATAGAGACATACAAGATGATCAGAGGATTAGATAGGGTGGACTCTGAGCCTTTTTCCTCGGATGGTGACGGCTAGCATGAGGGGACAGTTTTAAATTGAGGGGTGACAGATATAGGACAGATGCCAGAGGTAGATTCTTTACTCAGTGAGTAGTAAGGGCATGGAATGCCTTGCCTGCAGCAGTTGTAGACTCGCCAACTTTAAGGGCATTTAAATGGTGATTGGATAAACATATGGATGATAATGGAATATTGTAGGTTAGATGGGCTGCAGATTGGTTTCACAGGTCGGCACAACATCAAGGGCCGAAGGACCTGTACTGCGCTGTAATGTTCTATGAGGGGAATATCCATCTGGTGGTGGCATCTTGCTGGAGTTGGCGGAAATGGCATCTGATAATCTTCTGGATGTGGATGCTGGTGGGATGGTGGGTGAGGATAAGGGGAACCCTATCACTGTTGTGGGAGGCAAGAGAAGGGCGGAGGGCAGAAGCGCAGGAGATGGGTCGGACCTGGTTGAGGGCCCTATCATCAACAGAGCTGGGAAATCCTCGGTTGAGGAAGAAGGTGGACATTTTTGAATGCTTCCTTGTCGAAGTTGGCCTCATCTGATGAGGCCAACTTCAACAAGGGAGCATTCAAAAATGTCCAGATGAGGCCAATTTCGACAAGGGTGACTCTCTGTGGAGTTTGCACATCCTCCCTGTGTCTGCGTGGGTTTCCTCCGCGTGCTCCGGTTTCCTCCCAGGGTCCAAAGATGTGCAGGCTAGGTGGATTGGCCATGCTAAATTGCCCATAGTGTTCAGGGGTGTGTGGGTTATAGGGGGATGGGTCTGGGTGGGATGCTCCAAGGGTCGGTGTGGACTTGTTGGGCCGAAGGGCCTGTTTCCACACTGTAGGGATTCTTCCTTTTATATTTTTTCCTTCTCATCTTAAACCTATGCCCCCTAGTTTTGGGCTTCTTTACCCCTGGGTAAAGACCTTGTCTATTTATCCTATCCATTCCCCTCATGATTTTATAAACCTCTATGTCACCCCTCAGCCTCTGATGCTTCAGGGAACAGCCCCAGCCTATTCAGCCTCTCCCTACAGCTCAAACCTTCCAACCCTGGCAACATCTTCGTAAAACTTTTTTGAACCTTTTGTAGTTTCATCACATCCTTCTTGTAGAAGGGAAACCAGAATTGCGTGCAATACTCCAAAAGTGACCAAACCAATGTCCTGTACAGCTGCAACATAATTTCCCAACCTCTATATACTCAATGCACTGACCAACGAAGACAAGGATACCAAATGCCTTCTTCACTATCCTATCTACCTGCGACTCCACTTTCAAGGAATTATGAACCTGCACGCCAAGGTCTCCTTGTTCAGCAACACTCCCCACAATATTACCATCAAGCGTACAAGTCCTGCCTTGATTTGCCTTTCCAAAATACCACGATGTGGAGGTGCCGGTGTTGGACTGGGGGGTCTTTACACTGATAAAACCTTTAGTTCTCTCAGGACCGGACTTAAAAAGGAATCTGGGGATTTACATATACCTATCAATCAATTAAAACCTCTTAAGTGATTAAAGATTTAACAGCATCTTAGGTTTGTGACCCTTTGATCTTTTACTTATAAATTCTGTATCTGATACTACCTCTCTCACTAACACCTGAAGGAGCAAGTCTCCAAAAGCTTGTGTTTTCAAATAAACCTGTTGGACTATAACCTGGGTCAGAAATCACACGACACACTTTTCCAAAATGCAGCATGTCACATTTATCTAAATTAGACTCCACCTACCTCTCCTCAGCCCATTGGTCCATCTGATCAAGATCCCGTTGTAGTCTGAGGTAACCTTCTTCGCTATCCACAACACCTCCAAATCTTAGTGTCATCTACAAACTTACTAACCACACCTCCTATGGTCACATCCAAATAATTTACATAAATGACAATAAGCAGTGGACCCAGCACCGATCCTTGCGGCACACGACTGGTCACAGGCCTCCAGTCTGAAAAGCAACCCTCCAACACCAGCCTCAGTCCTTTTCTACCTTCGAGCCAGTTCTGTATCCAAACAGGTAGTTCTCCCTGTATTCTGTGTGATCTAACCTTGCTAACCAGTTTACCAAGAACCTTGTCGAATGCCTTACCAAAGTACATACAAATCACATCCACTGCTCTGCCCTCCACAATCCTCTTCATTACTTCCTCAAAAAACGCAAATCAAGTTAGCGAGACATGATTTCCCACGTGCAAAGCCATGTCGACTATCCCTAATCAGTACCGGTCTTTCCAAATACAAGTAAATTCCTGTCCCTCAGGATTCCATCCAAACAATCTCATTGCCCACCACTGATGTCAGGCTCACTGGTCAATAGTTTCCTTACCACTTGTCTTAAATAGTGGCACAAGGTTAGCCAACATCCAGTCATTCAGCACCTCATTTGTGACTATCAATGATACAAATATCTCAGCATGGGGCCCAACGATCTCTTCCCTCGCTTCCCAAAGATTCTAGGGTACACCTGATCAGTCCCAGGGATTTATCCACCTTTGTGCATTTTAAGACGTTCAACACCTCCTTTTCTGTAATATGGACATTTTTCAAGATGTCAGTATTTATTTCCTCAAGTTCTTGATCTTCCATATCTTTTCCACAGTAAATACTGATGCAAAATACTTGTTTAGTATCTATCCCATCTCCTCCAGTTTCACACATAGGGTACTTTGGTGAACTTTAAGGGGCCCTATTCTCTCCCTAGTTACACTTTTGTCCGTAATGTATTTGTAGAATCCCTTTGGATTCTCCTTAACCCTATTTGCCAAAGCTATTTCATGCCCCTTTTGTGCCCTCTTGATTGATTTCCCCCGGTGTATACTCCTACTGCCTTTCACTCGATCCCCGCTATCTATACCTGACGTATGCTTTTTTTTTCCTGACTAAAACCTCAGTTTCTCTATCATCCAGCATTCCCTACACCCTAACCGCAACATGCAGTCTCTGGACTCTCGTTATCTCATTTTTGAAGGCTTACCATTTTCCAGCCATCCCTTTACCCATGAACATCTGCCCCCTATCAACTTTTGAAAGTTCTTGCCTAATACCATCAAAATTGGCCTTCCTGCAATTTAGAACATTAACTTTTAGATCTGGTCTATCTTTTCCCATTACTATTTTAAAACTGATAAAATTATGGTCACTGGCCCCAAAGTGCTCCCCCACTGACACCTCAGTCACCTCCTTGCCTTATTTCCCAAGCATAGGTCAAGTTTTGCACCTTCTCTAGTAGGTATATTCACATACTGAATCAGGAAATTTTCTTGTACACACTTAATAAGTTCCTCTCCATCCAAGTCCTTAACATTATGGCAGTCCCAGTCTATGTTTAGAAAATTAAAATACCCTACCATAACCACCCTATTATTCTCACAGATAACGGAGACCTCCTTACAAATTTGTTTCTCAAATTTCCCACTATTGGTGGTTTGTTGGTGGAGGCGGGAGGTGCAGTGTCTATAGTACAATCCCAATAAAGGTGATCACTCCTTTCTTATTTCTCAGTTCCACCCAAACAACTTCCCTGGGCATATTCCCAGGAATATCCTCCCTAAGTACAGCCATAATGTTATCTATAATCAAAAATGCCACTCCCCCGCCTCTCTTGCTCCCCTTTCTGTAGCATCTATACCCTGGAACATTAAGCTGCCAGTCCTATCCATCCCTGAGGCCATCTCTGTAATTACTATGATATCCCAGTCCCATGTTCCCAACCATGCCCGGAGTTCATCTGCCTTACCTGTTAGGCCTCTTGTGTTGAAATAAATGCAGTTACTTTATCAGTTCTACCTTGTTCTCTACTTTGTTCTTGCTAGCCCTGTCTGTTTGACTCATTCCTTTACCCAACTCTACCATTCTCAGACTGATCTCTTCCTTCACTATTTCCCTGGCTCCCATCTGCCCCCCTTTACTAGTTTAAATCCTCCTGAGTAGCTCTAGCAAATCTCCCCACCAGTAGATGAGTTCCTTTCCAATTCAGGTGCAATCCATCCTTCTTATACAGGTCACTTCCACTCCAGAAGAGATTCTAATGATCCAAATATGTGAATCCTTCTCCCCCGCACCGCTCTGCACCAGCTCCTTAGCCACGCTTTCATCTGCTTGATCCTCTTATTCCTACTCTCACTACCTTGTGGACCAGGAATAGTACAGATATTACTACCCTCGATGACCTCCTTTTTAATTCCTGCCTAACTTCCGAAATTCTCTCCTCACAATCCCGTCCTTAGTTCCAATGTGTACAACAAGTTCTGCTGGTCCCTCTTCCCTTTGAGAATATTCGGCACCCTCGGACATATCTTTGATGCTGGCACTAGGGAGGCAACACACCATTCTGAGGTCTCATTGTCAGCCACAGAAACATCCATCTGTGCCTCTGACTAGAGGGTCCCCTATCACAACTGAGCACTTGGAACCTGCACATACCTCTTGTTACATTAGTCTCAGTACCAGAAACATGGTTGTCGGTGCTACATTCAACTGAGATTCCATCACCCCCAACATTTTCCAAAACAGCATACTTGTTTGAGATGGGGATAGCTACAGGACACTGCGTGCCTACCTTTCCTACTTCTCCTGGAGGTACCTGACGGTATCTCCGGTTTATCTCCCTTCCTGCAACTGCCATCCATCACACCTCTAGCTCCTGTAAATTCCTCATTGCCTCCAACAGTTGTTCCAACCAATCCATGCGATCCAATAGGATTCGCAACTAAACACATTTCCTGCAGACAATCAGTAACATGGAAACGCTCCCTAATCTCTCACATCAGAGAGGAGGAACATGTCGCTCTACTAAAGGTTATCTTTGTGCCTTAACAATCTACAGATCCAAAAAAAAAAAAAAAAGCACAGTTCCACTGCTCTAAGAACACTGCTCCAGGTTAACTTAGTACCCATGTTTTATACTTTTAAAGTGTGATCAAGAGACAGATCTCAATAAAAAACATAATCAAAAAGAATCCACTCTACTCATTATTGTAGATTTACACAAAAAAAACTAGCCACTTAGCTGAACCCCTGCTGTGATCTCCTCACAGAGATGGGCTGAATGGCCTCTTTCAGCACTGTAGGGATTCTATGATTTGAAGTTCTGAAGAAGGGTCACTGGACCTGAAACACTGACTCTGCTTTCTCTCCAAAAGCAGTTACACTGAAGT
This sequence comes from Ginglymostoma cirratum, assembly GCA_024137785.1. NCBI lineage: Eukaryota > Metazoa > Chordata > Chondrichthyes > Orectolobiformes > Ginglymostomatidae > Ginglymostoma > Ginglymostoma cirratum. The sequence continues at coordinate 841,436 of JAHRHZ010000263.1, read as the reverse complement.
ACTAGACAACTTTCTGTCAAGAGTTTAATGGGCAATTAACATGGAGGTGTAGGAACTCCATAGGGAGAGTTAGGGTAGGATTCCGTTAAAAACATTAACCTGCTCAGACATCTCATGATACACCTCCAGGGCAGGTGGGAATTGAACACAAAACTTATGGCCCTGAGGTAAATTCACATGACTCCCAAAATATGTTTTTCTGAAAGCAACACAGCCGTTAAATCAGCTTGTTTGGACATGTTCCGACACACCTCGCTGGCAGGTAGGGCTCAAGCCCAGATTTTCTAGCCCAGGGATAGGGGCGAAACCACAATGCCAGAAGAATCCCAACATTGTTTTTTGGTTTTAAGAAATGTGTTTCAGCATGTTATAACACACTTTCTGCACAGCAACGTTCCTGCTAGGCCGTATGTGCAGCAAACCCAAAGGCCCACACACAGTGATTGGCGTGTCGACATGGATTGCAGCAATGACTGCTGGTTCTGGAAAATACTGATCTCAGAGGTCCATGCAGAGGAAAAGAATGTTAGCGGGAACACTGCAGTACAGATCGGACTTGAATAGAGAGACCTTCTGGCTGTAGTTATAGACAATACGACTGGGCCACATGGCCCTCATAATTCTGTTACCATGAAGCTAATAGTGGATCAGTACAAAATCAGCTGCCAGCCTATAGGAATAACAATTCACCATGTGCCTGGTCACAAATTTCTGCCTGCTTGCACATTAATTCATACACCATTCTTTTCAGCAAATTCTAGACTTTTGTTGTTTTATATTACAAACGATCCTTTGGACGTGAGTGATTTTGGTTACTGAGGCAGAAGAAAAGGCCATAGAAAATGCTTTGAAAAGGTTTTTTTTTTAACTTTTTAAAAATTGATGAGAAAAGCTTTTTTTCTGTTGTTAGATTCCTTCAACTGACCTTTCTGGAATGGTTATTTCTATAAATCTTCAATCGTTTCTTGTTAGTTTCCTGATCACTTTCTTTATTTCTGTTTTGTATGTTTTCAGTTAAATCAGTTTGGATTTGCAACAGTTTTATTTTGTACAATTGAATATAGCATGATAAAGGAAAAATTCTGATATTACTTCAAGTGTGAGAATATTCAAAAGATTGAGTGATAATCCACATTTCTTAGCCAGAATCTAAAACCTTGCATATTTATGAATTAATGATCTTGTAACCACTTACCAGTTCAGTAAATTCATTTCTAGATGTCATTAACAGCTTCTCTTGCTCTCTAAACTAATAAAAAATTAAGTGATTATAGATGTGAAGTATTAATAATTGCTTAATAAAAAGATCTGATAAGGTGATCACATTTGTTTAGATAATTCCATTACGTATCTAAACATTTGTTGAGGATGCTCAATTATGGATCTGAGCACATAGAAGGTTATTACCCCTTAAAAAATTTTTCAGCCCAATAGTGCTTAGTATATCCTGTACAGTAACTGTTAAAGAGGCAGTGACACTGGGATAGATGGTTTCAACTATTAACTGTTTTAATTATCATTACTTAGAGTCAATTGGTTGCATTTTTTTAGTGGCAGTTTAAGCCTGTAGTTTTAAGTTTACAGTCATCAAGTAGATCTTGGGCAAACTTTTCAGTTCAGCTAATGTATTTTTGCGATCACATTAAATGAGTAAGGAATTTAGATTATTTTAAAATTCCCTTTCTTGATTTGAAAAAAAAATTTTCAACTGCAATTAGATCATTACTTAGCATTTGGAATATGGTCTCATATTGTCTTAATTGCACTTCGATTTTGAAGCACTTGAAAATTGAAATTCAGCACCCAGAACATTCAAAGCCCATTTTCAATTTGTTCACTGCCCACAACACCATTTCATGGACAGGAATCAACAGGGACATCAAGGGAATTTCAAAACCACTTTTAACACACAATCACCAAAGACTGCCCAGAAGTTTGGCCTCTATCAAAATGATATTCTTTGCCATGGTTTCCTCCAATTGACTTGTTTTACTACAATTGTCCCCTGTCGATATGTTTCACACCTGCAGCTAATTGGTTCCTCTGAGTTATTTTACCCAAAGTTAATTACCCTGCCTCCTTTTTCCCCTTCCGCCCAAATAACTTTATTCTCTTCAACACAGTGTGGAGCTGGAGGAACACAGCAGGTCAGGTAGCATCAGAGGAGCAGGAAAGTTGACATTTTGGATTTACATCCTTCATCAGGTCCTGATGACGGGAGTAAACTCGAAATGTCGACTTTCCTGTTCCTCTGATGCTGCCTGACCTGCTGTGTTCCTCCAGCTCCACACTGTTGACTCTGACTCTAGCATCTGAATTCTTGCTATCTCCTACTTCTTACTCTTGTTTTCATTCAGTTATCACCACATCTTTAACTCTGCTGAACCTGAATACTGCAGTTTCCCCACGTGCCATTCTATGAAGGAACTTGGAGCATAGTTGGTAGCACATAGACAATAGATTAGCAACAAGGTAGTTGAAATAGCAATGACACATTACCGTGTCCATAATTCTGCTCTTCTCTAAGTTCATGTCCAGTTTTGTATCACTTCTGATTTTCTTAATTTCATCCTACAAAACCAAGATTACATATCCTCAGCCCACATTAATTTGGAAAAGTGCTCAAAGATATAGACAAATAAAAAGAAAATACTGCAGATGCTAGAAATCTGAAGCAAACACAGAGAATGCTGGAGTAGCTCAGCAGGTCTGACAGCATCTGGAGACAGAATAAAAGACTTATTGATTCAGATCTGGTTAAATGGCAGCCCAGACATCGTAAGTACTGTTAGGGCTTCTGAGTCCAACTGCTTCAGACAGCTGCATCCTTTTCTTGCTCTCCTTTCTTTTTTCTTTCTTCATCTGAGGCCAGAGCAATGTTGGCAGGGTGGCAGCCGCAGCGTGGATTGGGACTCCTGGCAGTGGTAGGCCTGGAGCCTGAACTTCTGGTGGTGGACATTATGGCTGCAGTAGGCCAGGAGCCTGGACTGTAGATGGCAGCAGGGCATCAGCTGCAGTGGTGGTGGTGCCCAGAGTAGGAAGCCTTGGCAGCGGCAGCAGGCAAGCCATTGTCATTGCTGTACTAGAGTGGGGAACTCCTTGGGGTCCGGAACACCTTTCAGAAGCCTTGGAGCAGTGCTCGAGACCCAATTTGAACTGAAGATGAACTCAAATAGAGCAATTTCTTTTTTTTTTTTTGCAACTCAAAATGGCACCCAATTGTGGTAACAAAACACTTTTCATTGAACCTTCCTAGATATGTGATGATAAAAATCGTTTGTCATCAAAAATTATTCCATCTTATTCAGAACGATCCGAATTCTGAAGAAACGTCACATTGGACTCAAAACATTAACTCGGTTTCTCTCCACAGATACTGCTGGACCTGCTGAGATTCTCCAGCAGTCTGTTTCTTAAACAAACACAGAGTACACTTGTGATAATTCAAGATCAATCCTTATGACAACTTACCAAAAGCTGTAGTTTTAGGTGCTCCAACTCAATTTTTATTTTCTAGTAAAAGAACAAAGAACTGAGTTGAAATGAAATTCTTTGAAATGTTAAAAGAAATAATTCTTTCACTTATTTTAAAGTACAAAGAAACTATTTGTTTCATTTAAATAATATAAAATTGGTGGCATGCTGAATTATGGTTAGAAAGAACACTACAATGATAGTTAAGTCAATATTTGATCTTTTCAGTTGCTGGGAACACTAAGATATTGTTTAATCAGATTACAATGATATATTTTAACACTGCTCATTCACACATCTTGTGACCAGATTAAGAATGTGGTATTAGCTAGGGAAACGCTGGGCAAGAAAATTATGATGACACCACAGAATATTTGACTTCCACTTATGTAGTCAAATAGTCAATGACTCATCTGATGGCATGGCTTTGCCAATGTGGCACTTCCCTAGGACTACGGTGGACTGTTAACAGGTTGTAGCGCTAAGTGTTTTAAAATATTCAATTTCTGAGGCGCAAGAGTAATGCTAACTGAGGCAAACATGCATTTAGTACTGAACTCAAATGAATTCTGAGATTTTAATCTAAGCAGAAATCTTCAACATTAACATCCTGCTTTATACAATTAAACATTTGGGAATGTTGGGAAAATACTCCCCTGGCTGGAGTCATACCAAACACAAAGAATAAAGTCGTTCCCTGGATATCACTGCAGGAACTTGTCAGGGCAATATCTGAGCTCCAACAAGCTTCAGCTGTGGCCTTAATGATCTTGGCTGATAAATGCACAATATTCAATTCCACTCACAATTTCACAGACACTGAAGCAGTCCATGCCAACACGCATCAAGACTTGGACATCATTCAAGCTTGGATTGGTAAATGATTAAGTGACATTCATGCCAAACATGTGCAAGGCAATGACCACCTAGAACAAGAAAGTATCTAACCATCTCTCCTGTCAATTAATGGCATTATCAAATTCCCTCAATGTGCCAAAGGTCAACATTGAATAGAAGCTTAATTGGATCAGCCACAAAAACAACATGCTTACAAGAACAGGCTTGGTATTCTGCAAACTGTAACTCTCCTGACTCCTGAAAACCTGTCCATCATCTGCAATCACAGTAGCGTGACAGAATATGCTCCATTTCCCTGAATGAGTGAAGCTCCAATAATGTATAAAATGCCTGACACCATTACACCTAAGCGGGTGACTTCATTGATAGCCCTTTCCCTGCAGCAGTAGTGTCAACCACACAAGATACAATGCAGCAATTCAATCAGGATTCTTTGACAGCACCTTTCAAACCTGTGACCATACAACGTAGAAAGACATGGGGAAAAGCAAACGGAAACAGAACCCCAACTGCAAGTTCACCGAGGTTACCATCTGATCTAGAAATATATCACCATTTTTAGTTTTTGTTGGGTCGAAATCTTGGAACTTAAAAGCATTGAATATGTAGCTACATCCATAGACTGCAATGGTTCAAGAAAGCAACCTCTCAAACCGTCTCATGGACGGTTAGGAACGGGCAATTAAATCTAGCCTTGTAAGTGATGTCCTGTTCTGAAGAACGAATTTTTTAAAAAAGGAAATGATTGATGGTTTAAATTAACTTGTAAATATTGCTTCACAATTTATTTATTGCATCATATACATTCAAGATCTCATTTGACAAAAACCATGCAGTATTTCTTTCTTGCCACGGGAGGTCACTGATTTCAATATATCACAGGAGGCAGCAAACAATTCAAAATAGATTCGACAGTAAACTCTGGTTGCAAGATGTTAGGAGTCCAATAAATGGTTTGCCATATTGATGGGAAAATGCAGAATGCAACAAATGACCATTTAATTTGTTCTAGTGACATTGCTTGATGGGATATATAGAAACAAGATGATAGTCACTGATAAGAAATCCCCTATTTTTAAAATATACTTTTATGGAATGTTTCACATTCAATCGGCAAGGCTTTGATTTAACATCTCATCCAAAAAACTGCACCTCTGACAGTTTAGCATTCCTACAAGGCCACGTGGAAGTATCATCATAGATAATGTAACTATTTGAAAATGACTTGAACTCATAACATTCTGAATCAAAAACAAGCAAGTTACAGCTGACTGATAGCTGACAGTAGGAAATGAGCTGAATGTAGTCTCACCAGGAATATTTTTACAATAATAGATTGATCATACTATACATTATACACACATACATATATATTGTGTATGTATATACATACACAATATATATGTATGTGCTGTGAGGCAACTATACATCTCTGAAGAGGAAAAAGGATAATCAGACTACTGCTTTGAGTCAACTGAACGAGGCAGTAGCATAAGTCTAGAAATTAACTTAGCAGCAACAGTCTCACAGCTGGGCAAATCAAATCATGGACAACATTGTTTGCTCACTTGTGAGGTGAATTGCCCTGAATACCATTTGGTACAGCTGCTAGCACAGAGTAAATCTCATTTCCATTCCCATGCCAAGATGGCGGCGGAGTGGGGCTCCTGAGCCCAGGACTCATCCGTTCTGTCTGCTTTTCATTTTTTCTCCCCCCACTTCTTATACTTACCTGCTGTAATTGCAGCCATGAGTGAGCCTAGCACTGACTCAAGAGGTCCCAAGTGGACGCGACTGAGCCCAGCATGGACTTGAGTGGGCCACCATGAAAGACATTCGTGGCAGAAGATTCCAGTAAGATGGCAGGAGCAGAGTTGGAGGAGGGATGAGCACGGGACCCAGTGCTGGCACTGGCAGCTACATCAGGGGAGGTGATGTTGACGAGGCAGGTTCAGCAGCAAAAGATGGCATCCGATGACTGGTGACTATGGCATTGGTTGGGTCTGGTACTGGTGGTGTCGAAGCGGTGACCGAATGGGCATCATGGCAACATCAGTGGAGAAGGCAGCATCTGCAGTCAGCGTTGGAATCAGAGATGCTGGGTTTCAACTATGGTGCTGCAGTAGGCCCAAATTGGTACTCCTGGAACAGACTGATGTGATAGCATTGGTAAGCTGGAACCCGTTGTGGAGATCTCCCGGACCCACAGATGTTGGGCAGAGCACAAGAGGGAAGATGAATTCTGCTTTTACTTAAAGTCTTATTTCTTAATTTCAGTCTTATATCTTAATATCTGCTATAAAGTCAAAATGGCGCTGAAGCATGGTAACTAAACCATTCAGTGCAACTCAAATCTTTGAAAACATGGAGAGCTGACAAACTATGTTGTCAGTTAGCAGTAACATTTCGGAGCTCGACCAGCTAACGGTGTACAGCTGAATGTACATTCAGATTCAAATCAACGTACATTCAATACCTTCATGTATGTTCAATAACTGAAATACCAGCTAGCACCCACTTAAAAGGGAGCATCATCTGCTCACAGGTTTGTCATCAGCCCACTTTTCCATCTGGCGCTACAATTAACCTGTTTTGCCCACGCATTCACATACTAGTAAACATTCCCTTGGAATAAGCTGAATTGGAGAATAAACAGAGGTCAATAGAGTAGGAGAAGCTGCAGTGAGAGAAGGGGGAAGAAAGGCATGCACCAAGAGGCCTTATCTCCCAATGGTGCTCAAGATGATCAACTCAGAAAGAGCCCTGCAACACAGGTTTATGGTGGTCTACTGCCTGCTGCACAACCTCACCATCTTCAGGGGAAAACCCTTGCCATCAGCTCTGTGGTTGGTGGGTGTTTCTTGAGCATACAAAGGAAAGGAAGAAGCAGGAACATAAGAAACTGAAGATTTATGAAGGAGCCTACATGGTCCATTGTGTCTGTCGTGGCCGAAAAAGAATTTAATCCTACTTTCCAGCTCTTGGTCTGTAGCTCTGTAGTTTAGGGAACATCAGGTGTGTAAGTACAATGGGGGTTTCTATAGTTTTTTCTTCCTTTCATTCCAGACACCCACCATCCTCTGGGTGAAAGAATTTCTGAACTTTCCTCTAGTTCTTCTGCCAATTCCTTTAAACGTATGTCCCTGCATATTGGACACTCTACTGAGAGAAACAGGTCCTTTCTATCCACATTAGCTGGGCCTTCTAAAATTTTATATATTTCAATTAAACCTACCCGTTGCTCAGTTTTCTAATTTAAAAACTCTAGCCTAATAAGATTCCTGCTCAAAGTTAAAGTTTTCCATTCTTGGCAACACCACCACAAATGTCCTCTCTAATACAATCATATTCTTTCTATAATGTCGTGACAAGAATTGTACGCAATGCTCTGGTCACAGGCTGAATGGTGTTTAATGTAGCTGTAGCATAAATATTCCTTTTACAGCATAGGAAAATATCCTGAATGTTTTCTTCATCAACAATATCTACTTATCCTGTTAAATTCAGGGGTATATCCACATCCATTCGAATGGGCCTCCTACACTTTGGTTCCTAATCATATAGTGCTCGAGTGGGAGGTGAAACATGTGAATATATGGTACGAATTCTGAGAGATTGTTGATAAGTGAGTAATAGGTGTGTGGAGAATGAGTGGTTTCTGCAGTTAACAATAAAGTGGGTAGGGCGTGGCATTTGTAAACTTGCCCATTCATGTGAGATCTTTGACTATCTGGCCACACTGTGCCCAGGTCCCTGTGGCGTGGCTCTTACAGTTGACCTCCACATCCATTTGCTTGCACTGCCTTTTGAATATGTGTCTAAAGTCTCCTGGCACCCTTTGCATACAGACCTCCTTCATCAGTGTGGAAAACCCTTTAGCCTGCCCTTTCTCCCCCATATTCAATGCTTCACTGTTCCCAAGCCCAAAAGAAGTCGTGGATGATTCAGCACCTCAAAACATGAGCAATCTTAGCATGTTATGATTTTGGACCCCCTGATCATGTACCCGCTGTGGCTATTGATCTGCATGGTTAACAAGCACATTTTAATAAAATGTATTATTTCACAGGAGGTGGGCATCACTGTTTGGACTATCTTTTCTTGTCCAATCCAACTTGTCCTGGAGAAGGTGGCAGTGAGCTGCCTTCTTGAACTGCTGCAATCCTTGGGAAGCAGGGACACCTAGAAGGCTGTTAGAAAAGGAGGTCCAGGATTTTGACCTAGTTTCAGTGAAGGAATGGGAATATAAATCCAAGTCAGGATGTTTTTGTTTGTGGCTTTGGAAGGAAGGTGTAGGCGGTGGGTTTCCCATGCATCTGTTGCTCTTATCCTTTGAGGTGGTAGCGATTATGACTTTAGAAGTTGTTTCTGAAAAAGCCTGGGTAAGTTGCTGCAGAAGTTCTTCTAGATGGTACATATTGCTGCCACTGTGTTGATAAAAGACAGTGGATATTTACGGCAGCAGATGAGGTAACAATTAACAAGCCTCTTCGTTTCAATAGTGTTGAGCTTCTTTGGTGTCCTTGGAGCTCCACCCATCCAAGTGAATGGGGAGTATTCTATCAAACTCCTGACTTGTATTCTGTAGATGGTGGACAGGCTTTAGGGATTCAGGAGATTAGTCACTTGCTGCAAAATTCTTAGCCTCTGATCAGTTTCTGTAGCCACAGTATTTATAAAGCTGTGCAATGCAGCTTCTGGTAAATGATAACTCCTAGGATGCAGACAGTGGAGGATTCAGTGACAGTCACCCTATTGAGTGTCAAGAAGTGATGGTTAGATTCTCTATTATTGGAGGTGGTCATTACCTGGCACCTGTGTACCATGAATGTCCCTTATCACTCTGATCTGAAGCAAGAATATTGTCTAGGTTTTGCTAAATATAAATAGGCTGCTTCAGTATCGGAGGAATCATGAATGATGCTGAACATTGTCTATTGCTAATTCAGAGCTTAAGATGGATGGAAAGTCCTTGGTGAGGCAGCTGAAGATAGTCAGACTTAGGACACTACCCTGGGGAACTCGTGAAGTGAGGTCCTGGGACTGAGATGATTGTCCTCCAACAACCACAACCATTTTCTCTTTAACTAATGATGGCTTAAACAGTATAAAGTCCCCTCCTCTCAAACTCCCATCAACATGCGTTTTGCTAGAGCTTCTAATGCACCTGGTCAAATGTTATCTTGACTGCCTTTGACATCATTCACTCTCACTTCACTTCACTTCAACTCTTGAATTCAGCTCTTTTGTCCATGTTTGGATGAAGGCTGTAATGAAGTCAGGCCCTGGAGGAACTTAGGACTAATGTTGAGGAACAACCAGGAAAAATTGCTCTCAATTATATACAACTGTGCCGCTACCTTTACTGGGTGTGTCCTGCTGGTGAGACAGGAAGAACACAGATAGTGATGATGGTGTCTTGGACATACTCCCAGAATCACACTTTACAAAAATGTCCAGATCTTGCTCAAATAGACTGCCAGATAGCATTCTTAGCCTTAGCATAAGTATCCAGATGTTTGTAAGCAGGACTTTGCAAAGTTGGCAGGGCAAGTGTACTGTTGCCATTTCTGGTGTTAAGTTGATATCATAGACATACAGCATGGAAACAGTTACTTCAGTCCAACCAGACCATGCCAAACATAATCCCAAACTAAACTAGTCCCACCTGCCTGCTCCTGGCACATATCCCTCCAAACCTTTCCTATTCATGTACTTAACTAAGTGACTTTTAAATGTTGTAACTGTATGCAACCACCATTTCATCAGGAAGTTCATTCCACACACGAACCACCTGCTATGTAAAAATTTGCCTGCGTCTTAACCTCTACTCTCGCCTTAGAAATACGCCCCAAGTCTTGAAATCCCCCATCCTAAGGAAAAGACACCTACTATTAATTGTTTAGGTTCTGCCCTGGTTTGTTGTACCAAAACGCAATACCTCACATTTACCAAAATTGAACTCCATCTGCTATTGTCAGCCCTTTGACCCATTTGATCAAGATCCCTTTGTAATCTTAGAAAACCCTCTTCACTGTCACATCCAGAAGATCACCAGATGCTATTTCTGCCATCTCCAGCAAGATGCCAACACCAGACACATATTACCCTCCCCTCCCTTGTTCGCCTTCCATAGGGACCCTTCCTTCTGGGACACCCTGGTCCAATCTTCCTTCATTGCCAACACACCACCACCACGACATATCCCCCCCACCCCACCAACAACCCCATGGCACCTTCCCCTGCAACACTTCACCTGTACTTCCCACAATCTAGTCTACTGCATTCACTTCTCACAACGTGGTCTTCTCCATATTGGGGAAACAAAGCGTAGACTGGGTGACTGTTTCACAGAACACCTATGTTCTGCTTGCAAAAAAGACCCTGAGTTACTTGTTGCCTGCCACTTTAACACACCACCCTGTTCCCTGGCCAACATCTGTCTCTAGCTTGCTGCAGTGTTCCAACAAAGCTCAACGCAAGCTGGAAGAACAACACCTCATTTTCCGCTTGGGGGACCCTGCAGCCTTCTGAACTCAATATCAAGTTCAATGATTTTAGGGCCTAAACTCTCTCATGTCCTAGCCACCTGCCCCCACACACCAGGCCTTGTTACACACACATAGTGTGTAATGGCAGGCTATGTATTTTTAGTCACTAACAGTCCCCATTAGCAACTATTCAACCCTCCTAGCCAGATCATTATCAACTTCTTTGTCTATCCAAGTGTTCTTCTCTCTCTTCAGGCTCCATTCTATTGTTTACTCCTGACCCGGTCCCCTTCCCTATTTTCTGCATATAAACCAACATTTTCCCAGCTACCATCAGTTCTGAGGAAGGGTCACTGCACCCAAAACATCAAGTCTGATTTTTTTTTCTTCACAGATGATGCCAGACCTGCTGAGCTTTTCCAGCAACTTCTGTTTTTGTTCTTCACTGTCTACTATGCCACCAATTTTGCAAACTTACTAACTGTGCCTTCCATATTCTCATCCAAATAGTTTACATAAATGACAAACAAAAAGGACGCAGAACTGATCCCTGTGGAACACCGCTGGTGACAGGTCTCCAGTCTGAAAAGCAACCTTCTACCACTCTATTAATTCCCACAAATTTCTGGGATACATTAGATCAGGTCCTGGAGATTTATTCACCTCTACAATCTCCAAGAGCACCAGATCTTCCTCTTCTGTAATGTGAACTGTTTTTAAAACATCAATTTTTATTTCCCCGAGTTCTCTAGCCTCCTTTTCTTTCTTCACAGTAAAAACTGGCACAAAATACTCATTTAATATCTCACTCATCTCCAGGGGTTCAATACAAAGATGGCTGTCCTTTTTATTTGTTATTTGTTTTTTTTTTTAAGAAAGCAGTTTGATTCAACAGAGTGGCTTGCACCACCATTTCAGAGGGCATTGAAGAGGCAACCATACTGTTGTGGGTCTGAAGTCACGTGTACGATAAAAACAGCAAAATCCTTTCCCCAAAGCACATTCATGATCTGTATCGGTATTTATGGCAGTTGACAAAGGTTTCATGATAATTATTATCAAGAGCAGCTTTTAATTCCAGAGATAATTTCCACCACTGCTGACCATACAGCAATCTTTCTATCGCACAACTGTTAGGGAGTTGTCATGCTGTCTGTTTTTGCATTGAACGAATGCAAGTTAATCTCACAATGCAATCACTGTGCCCATATTGGGAGCTATTCAATTTAGCCCCCAAAACTGTTAATTTCATTAGTCACTTGTATTTTATATATTTTGGAGTCATACCTCATTTTCCATCCTCAGGTTGGAAAATTCACTTTTCTCCAGAATGACCATATCCTTTCTTATGGAGTCTAAATGGGCCATGATTTGTTGCAGCATTATTTCCTGAAAGAAACAGACATTAGATGTTCCAAAACAATAATATGTTGTAGTTTTTAAATTCTATATAATGACAACAGTTTTCCTGTTTTTTACTCTACTTTGTCCTTTACAATTTAGTCAGGCAATGATACAAAATATTTATTGGCAGTGCATGGCAATAGAAAGCACTTGAACATCATGGGTTCCTTTTTGTGTTGTCTTAAGAAAAAGCTCAGTTGGCTAGATGACTGGTTTGCGATACAGAGTGATACCAACAGCATGGGTTCAGTTCCCACACTGGCTGAGGTTACCATGAAGGACTCTCCTTCACAACCTCTTCCCTTACCTTAGGTGTGGTGAACTTCAGGTTAAACCACCATGAGCTGTCTCTCTCTCTGAGAGAGCAGACTGTAATGGGTCTGGTAAGACTATGATGACTTTCCTTTCTCAGAAAATGTTCCTGTTACCCTCCAAACCCTCTGTTACTGGCACTGACGCTTATTTACAGGCAGAACCCCCTCTCATTCAGCCTGTTGAGGGCTGCTTCATTGGGGAGGTGATGGATGACTGGGGTCTTCTCCCAGATGTTAATATAAGAATGGAAGGAACACTAATAACAATGGTATGGGCTTCATTCCACAGAAGACTATCTTATAGACTTGATTCTAGCACAGACATCAGAATGGAATACCAGAGGAGAGGAACATATATGTAGCCCTTAATAACATCAGCATTCAACACGGTATGCTGTGCTACTAGTGAATATAGGATAGAGCAAATGAACACGTTGCTGGAGAGATAGTGCAGGGTGGAGGCCTTTAAAGTTCTGGGGCATTGGAGTTGGGTCTGGAGCAGACAGAATCTGTACAAGGAAGACAGGACTTACCTTGGTTGCACCATTATCATTACAGGGAGATTTCCCAATGCTGTTGGGCAGGGTTTAAAACTTGGCATGGGAATGGGAAGCTAAAACAACATTCCGATAGTAGAAAAACAAAGCTGGTAATAAAAGGAAGAAAAGTATTAAGCAAAGCCGTAAGGCAGGAGAAACAAAGGCCAGAAGCAAGTAGGGTCAAAATACACGAAAAAGGTAAAATTGACAGAATTAAAGGCTGTTCTTGCAGCATTTGCAACAAGACAGCTGAATTATCAACATAAACAGAAGTAAACTGATATGTTGTAATTTCCATTATAATGATACAGCTGCAGGTTAACAAATGTTAACTCTTTTTAACGTGCCAGTGCATGGACGTAGATCCTGCCCAATCTGTCTCCCAGGGAACCCCACCATTCTGGAATGAAAATCTGAGCCAGTTTTTCCCAGGTTGGGTTTACAATGCCAGGAAATGCCCCCATCTGCACACCCAACCCCAGAGGAAAAAAAAACCACAGGATCTTTGAGTCTGTCTTCATGGAGAAAACAAAAAAAACCTGCAGAAAAGTGCAAAGTGCAAAGTGCAGAGAACCAAGGGACTAATGAGAAACAAAAATAAATTAGTATTTGTAAAATAGTAATACTAGAGAAATTAAGGAGACTGAAAGTAGCTAAATCCCCTGCACCTCATGATCTCCACACCAACGTTGAAAAATATGGCTGCACAGACAGTGGGTGTATTGGTGGTTATTCCAAAGTCTACAGATTGTGGAAAGTTTCTTGCAGATTAGAAAGTAGCAAATGTATTCCCAGTACTTGAGAGAGGTGGAGGGGGACAGAAAATGGGAAGCAATATATTCTGACATTAGCTTGACCTTGTATTGGGAAAATGTTGAAATCTATTATAAAGAATGTGACAACTGGACACTTAGAAAATAATGGCAGAATTCAGCAGAATGAACATGGATTTATGAAAGGGAAACCATGCTTGACAAACCTCTTGAAGGTTTTTGAGGATATAACTAGCAGAATAGATAAGGGGGATTCAACAAATGTTATAGAAAATTTTGAAAATCTAAGGTTTTTGATAAGGTCCCAGACAGGTTATTAAACAATATTTGGTCACATGGGATTGGGGATAATGTGCCGGCATAGACTGAGAACTGGTTAACAAACAGCAAAACAAAAAGAGTAGAAATAGATGTGACATTTTCAGCTTGGCAGGCTGGGGCCAGTGAGCTACCATAAGAGTCAATGCAATTGGATGTGTGGACCAAATGTAGTACTTCCAAGTCTGCCAATGACACAAAACTAGGTGGGAATGGGAGTTCTGAGGAGAATGCAACATGGCTTCCTTGGGATTTAGACAGGCTAAACAAGTGGGTAAAAACATGACAGATGGAATAATGATACGTCATCCACTTTGGTAGGAAAAGCAAAATAAAAAGAGCATTTCTTAAATGAAGACAGATTCAGAAATGTTGATGCCCAATCACCTTCGTGTTCTTGCTTGTAGGTTGCTGAAAGCTTAACACAAGGGCAATACGCAAATAGGAAGACAAACATTAACACAGAGAGGGACATGTCAGTGCCTGCCTGTAAGGGGGCACAATATATTAGGACAAGCCAGCAAGGGGGTAGATGTTGTTGAGGCTGGTTTGAAAGGGTATGAGGAGTGCAGTGGTGGTGGGAAGGTGAAGATGCAAGTGGGCTCAGTGGGCTCAGCTCAGCAATGCAGTTCCTGGACAGTGTGCTAGTAGATGTCTTAGTGATGGCAGCCAGAGGTGGGGGACAGGTATGGTAAGTTAGTGGGTCATCTTATTCTTTAACCAGGAATTAAATTTGGTTTTTAAATCATCAACTTTTCCTGAGTAACTATTAACTTAACAGATGCAGAGCCCTCTGAATTATCCGCCTTTAATGGATTCCTTTGGAGAGATCCAGGCACAGGGAAATTGCATATCAGAATCTTCAATTCCCACAGTCAGCTTTAATCAGGGATTTAGTGGAATGTCCAGACCTGTGTTTCTAAAAAGGGGCAGTTAATTATGATTTAATTTATCTAAATAATTGATTTCCCAGACTCTCACCTAGCAGAGTTTTATTCCTCTTATTTTAAAGGGAAGAGCATTTTTTGTAGTCTTGTAGAAAACTGGAAGAATTTCTTCACCTTGAGATAGTCAGAAGTAAATTTACCAATGAAAGTTTCCAAAACATTGTTTGGAATTGGTTTCCATTTTATCAGAAAAGATATTTAAAAGCCAGTTTCTTGTACACAGTTTCAAAAAACTCCACCTACCTGCTGTGCCTTGGTTACCATGTCCTTGTACGTGGATTCCATATTAGCACAGGTTAAATTTGCTAATATTGTGACTACAGCCTCTGCTTGCTCTTTTTGAAAACCTTATCACCAAAAATAAATTAAAAATAAAGTAAGAGACAGTTAAAATGTTTCTATTTGTTGTTGACCCACTTCTTTTGTCGCCTAAATGACTGTTCATCAATAGGCTCCTCAACTAAACTGAGCGGTCAGGTAAAACAAAGACTTGCTTATACAGATGGTTACAATACCTCAGGATTATCAAAATGTTGTAGAGAGGATGGTGAATTTGATGTTGTTCTTGTAAGACATGGAAAATATGGCAGTCAATTTATGCATAGGGAGTGAAATAACTCAACTGAGGCTGGTATCCAGTCACCAAGTCACTCTTAATTTATACATGTAGAGTCTTTGATAGCCAGTTCTCAAAGGGAACGGGATATCTGACACTCATGTTCTTATCTGTCAGCCAGGGCTCTCTGACCAGACCAGAATAACAGCCCCAATCAGGGAACTCCTACGAGGTCCACTTGGCTGACCCAGTTCCAATCACTACATCCCTCCCCCAGAGTCCAAGGACATAGGCTGGTTCTTTCTTGTAGGCCATCCTGGGGCGTTTCAGCAATGGGTCAAGTTCCTCCAACTCTGCCTCCAATACAGGAGGCATGTAACACAGGGTAGCTCGCCTCTTGCGCTCGGAGCACCTCAGAAGAAATTCCCTTCTTCAGGTAACATGGGCATTGAGGCAGTGATATTCACTGTGTCCATCTCAGATTCCAAGATATCTTCAACACTTGGAGGGGGGAGAACCCACAGATTCCAAAACAGTCGGAAAGGCTGTCAAGAAGCCAGACATGTTTTTCTCCTGCACTGTTTGAGAGTTTGCAGCTTTCATTTGGTCAACATGCTTGTTCAGGACTGCTGCACCTAACTGAACTTTATGCGTCACTGGACCCGACCTCACGTTGACCATGCCTCTTAACCCTGCAGGGCCATTCCCATGGTTCCTACAATACACTTTGTTCCAAGAAGTAAACTCTCTCTCTTGCTTTGAGGAGTCTTGTGTCCAGCATTGCATTCTTGATGCCATTTGCAAGTATAGCCCCTTTGAGTGGGCATCCACAATGACAAAGACCAGTGGGCTCAAGAAAGAGCCTACATAGTTGACTTGTAACCAAGTCCAGGGTTTATCTGAACAGTCCCACGAATATGGGGGAGGTGCTGGCAGTAATTTTGTCCTTGTTGGCACATCTCCACTCACATGGCTATGTCTGCATCCAATCCTGGTCACCAGACATAACCAGATGACACTGGTGGTGTTTGGCCAGTATCTGGCGGTGACCTTTGCTCAGGACAATCACCCTTGACCCCCATAATATGCTGTCCCCGATGATCTGGTTTCTCCAGGTCCAAAAGGTTTTAATTCTGTTTGTGGTTGGCCTTTGGATTCTACCATCACCATCAGCTGTTTCAGCTTTGCCAGGACCAGATCTTTCTGCATCCAAAGTCTGATATTGTCATCTGTGACTGGAAGTGTGGTCAGAAAATTTAAAATCATTACAGACTCTTCCAGTGGCAGTACCACCAGCAGCTTACCTGCCAGTGGGAGGCGGCTCAACACGTCTGCATTTGCTACTCTTCTCTCGGATGGTGCTCCAACTTGTAATTATGCAAACTTAGGATTACAGCCCACCGCTGAATTCAGCCTGAAGCGATGAGCAGCACTGCCTTGTCCTCTTTAAATAGACTTAGCAGGGGCTTGTGGTCCCTTATTATGACAAATTTATGTCCGTAAAAAGGTATTGTTGGAATTTCCTGACTCCAAATATAACTGCCAAACCTTCGTTCTCTATCTAGGCGTATTTACGTTCTGCATTAGTCAAAGTCCTGATACACATGCTATTGGGCATTCCTCTTCATTGGGCCACCTATGAGCTATTACTATCCCAGTGCCATACAAGGAGGCATTGCATGTCAATAGCAGATCTTGCTTGGGATCATAGTGTGCCAACACCTTTGACAATGATAGCAGCTTCTTCACGTCCCTGAAAGCTATGGCTTGGCTACACAACCATTTCTAAGGCTGAATCTTTTTCAAAGGTTGAAATGAAGATACCTGGATGGAGGCCTGGTTACATATGAACTTTGCATAATAAAGTATCAGGTCATGGAAAGAGCTAAGCTTTGGTACAGATGTGGGAGTTAGGGCACTTTTGATCGCCCTCACTTTATCTTTGAATGGGTGTAAGCCAGTCGAGTCGACTGTCGCTTAAATAGGTCATTGGGGTGCCTGTGTGCACACATTTTTCCCTTCTAAGGCATACGCCTGCTTGCGAGAAAGAGCTATGTTCAAGTTCTCTAAGTGCTCTTTATTTGTTTCTCATTATTAGAACTCACCTAGATAAATGGCAACCTAGAGCAGACCTTGTAAAATGTGCTCCATCATCCCCTGAAAAGAATTGCACAGGCCAATGATACTCTAAATGGCAGTCTTGCATATTGGTACAAACCTTTATGGGTATTAGTTGTGCATACTTCAGGGAATCTTTACATAACTGCAATTACAACTATGTGTGGCTCATGTCCAGCTTCATGAAGAACAGCAACCTCTGCCAGCTTTGCATATAAATCCTCTATGCGAGGGATTGGGTATTCACATATGCAAAAAGCTGTTACCGTTTGTTTAAAATCCCCACAAAGGCAAACCAACCAATCGGGCTTCACAATCAGTACAACCAGTGCTGCCCATTCACGAACGGGACTAGTTTAATGACTCCTTTGGTTTCCAGCCTCCTGATTTCTGACTCTACTTTTGTGTTTATAAAGTGCCTTTAATGTAGTAAAATATTAAAGATGCTTCACAGGAATGCGATCAGACAAAAAAGGAGACTGAGCCAAAGACTACCTTAGGACAGGTTACCAAAAACTTTGTCAAAGAGCTATGTTTCCAAGGATGTCTTAAGAGGAGAGATAGTTGAAGAGGCAGAGAGGCTTAGTGAGGGAATGCATGGACAGATGAAGGCACAGCTACTAATCTGGGGTGAAACAAGCTGGTGATGGACAAGAGTGAGAGTTCTCAGAGGGTCATAGGGCTGGACCAATGAATATGAATGGGCAGATATGAATTTTAAAAGTGACTGTTCAGGATTGGCATTCAACATAGGATAGCCAACATACAGGTAAGGGACTAATGGGAAACAGCGAGAACTTAGGCAACAAATACAAAAGGATATTAGAGACGGGGATTTGAGTAAACATTAAGGCCTGGATTTTTGTGGAGATAGGTTGAGTCAGAAGGCTCTTAAAACTAGCTAAATTGGCAATATTCCTGTATTCTTGCCTCAATTCTCACTTGCAGCAAGATTTTGTTAGCATGGGATAAAGGTATCGGTAGCAAGCCCTCATGCAGCATTTCTTCCCTTGCCAGATCCATCAAGGTGGTATTTCAAACATCCTATGTGCTTTGATGGAGTCGGGCCCATTCTGAACACAGACTTGGTTCCTGGCACTTCAGGTGAGTGGTGAACCACAGAGGAAGCATTCTCTTCAGTCAAGAGCAACAGATGGTGGAATTTGAATTCAATAATAATCAAAAAAATCTGGAATTAAGAGTCTAATGATGACCATAAATCCATTGTCGATTGGTGGAAAAAACCCATCTGGTTCACAAATGTCCTTTAGGAAAGGAAACTGCCATCCTTACCTGGTCTGGCCTACATGTAATTCCAAACCCACAGCAATGTGGTTGACTCTGAACTGCCCTCTGGGCAATTAGGGATGAGTAATACATGCTGCCTTGGCCAGTGATGTCCTCATCCCGTGAATGAATTAAAAAAACCAACATTAGTTAATATTCCCTTTGAAATACATTGCCTTACATTGTCTAAGCTGTCAATTAATTGAATAATGGTATGAATGAAACAAAAATAGAAAAACCTTCCAAGATCGATTAGGTTATTATAAGGTAATAAATGTATTTAATCAAACTAAATATCATTCCCCTGCAGGCTTTGTCAACAATACCTTTCGGGCTGAGTGTATTAGCCAATCAAACATTCGTACAGAGGTCACGTTAAATAAAGACACATGTCTGGCTAGCTCTTTCAACTGATTGTATGGATACAATTGTCAATGGGCCTGGCAGTTATTATTACGACTGGATTGATGCTCCAGTAAATGAAGTTGGGTCTTGTAGATTGCCATCCTCACCATGCATCCTTTGTCAGCTTTCCCCTCCTCCCTGGAACAAAGATATGCTCAACAGGACTAAAAACAAACTGCTAGAGAAACTCAGTAGGTCTGGCTGCTTCCGTTCAGTATGACACTTCTTCAGAAGAATTCCAAGTGACCTTATAGAAGTTTATAAAATCACAAGCAGCACGGATACAGTGAATAGCCAAGATCTTTTCTCCAGGGTAGGGGAGTCCAAATCTAGAGGGCATAAGTTTAAGGTGAAAGGACAAAGATTTAAACTGGACCTGAGGGACAACTTTTTCACACGGAGGGTGGTTTATATGTGGAATGAACTGCCAAAGGAAGTGGCAGATGCAGGTATAGTTACAACATTTAAAAGACACTTGGAGGTACATGGATAGGAAGAGTTTAAGGGGAATGGACCATTCGCAGGAAACTAGTTCAGTTTAGGATACCTGGTCAGCATAAACGAGTTGGATCTGTGCTGTACGACTGACTCCAATACAGTCAATCATTCGACTTAAAACATTGACTCTGTTTTTTTTCCCAACATAGATGTTGTTAACCTGCTGAGTTTCTCCAACACTTTCTGCTTTTATTTCCAATTTCTAGTACCTTGCTTTTATGTTGAGCAGGGGTCTCCTTAATGGAGATGGGCTTGCAGAGTCAGAGACTCCGACTCTTTCCCTGTCTCCTCCAGCTCCAAGAGTCAAAAAATACATACACTCAAGTTTAGTATTGACAATGGAACTGTTTGTTGATGAAGAAAGAGAACGTTAGATAACACCCAAGGTTACCACTAAGCTAATATGTTGTAGGTGACCTATGATAAACATTACATCAAGAATTAGAGTATTTTTTGAACGTTGACCTGTCTCAACAGCTGTTACTGGACAATAAGTATACTCTGATTCAAAACATTTTGAAATAGACAGGGTGTTTTGGCAGCAATTAAAATGAAAACAACCAGCTCAGTTCAGATCATTCACCATACTTGCTTCATCACGGAAGCATCTGACTGTTAAGGAACTACAAGCAACATCACCCACCACCTCCCCCAACCCCATTTGTGGGATAATGCAATTACTAGCAAAATCCAGCTGTGTATATAACCCACACTACAGATTATCTATGAAATATAAATATATTCATATGAATGATTAAAACTGCCTCCTGTGTTTTGTTGCATGTAACTGTTGAGGCAAAAGCCTTCCATTGAATAGGACTGATCTTAAAATACAAACATACAATCATGAGGGAATGATCATAGGTCATGGATAAAAATAATTGATATTTTAGCTAGTTTGCTTCTTTCATACCCAGAGGAATAATATTTTATGTGTGCAAGTAAAGCCTGATAATCACACAGCTCTGAACGGAAAGCATGTTGGTAATTTGACTTGAATAGTGTGTTACGAAGCAGTTGATAATACAGTCACAACTCTGTGGTGCAGGAGTCAACAAGTTTTTGAAGATGTAAAACAATGCGTAAAAATGTTTACATTCACAACCTCAGCATATTCCTCAGAACACCTCTTTAAATGGGGCAGCACGGTGGCACAGTGGTTAGCACTGCTGCCTCATAGCACCAGGGACCTGGGTTTGATTCCAGCCTCGGGTCACTGTCTGTGTGGAGTGTGCACGTTCTCCCCATGTCTGCGTGGGTTTCCTCCAGGTGCTCCTGTTTCCTTCCATAGTCTAAAGATGTGTAGGCTAGGTGGATTGGCCATGCTAAATTGCCTGTACTGTTCAGGGATGTGTAGATTAGGTGGGTTATAGGGGGAGGAGTCTGGGTGGGATACTCTGAGGGTCATTGTGGACTTGTTGAGCCGAAGGGCCTGTATCCACACTGTAGGGATTCTATGAGAACTAAGTGACAAGACACTTCATGCAAAAATTTGCTTTTTTTAAACAACAAAAAAGATTGCTAATTTCTCACAGGAACAACTGTCCATGATAAAAAGAGACTAGCTCAGTTATGTAAAAAGGTATTTGGAACATTTTGTGCAGTTTTGATCTCCGTATTTAAAAGGACATATTTGCATTGGAGACAGTACAGCTAAGGTTCACTAAGTCCCCAGGATGCAAAAGGTTTTCTTATGTTTTCATAGGGTAAGCAGGGCAAGGAAGCTAAACAGCTGGTACAAAAATAAGGACAATGGAGTAAGAAGAAAAGTAGTGTGCCAGGTTCAATATCGGATTCCCTTTCAAATAAGGCATTCAAAAGGGCATTGGATGATTATTTGGATAGAAATAGTGTACAAGAATATGGGGAAAAAGCAGGAGATTAGATTACCTAATGATGCTTGCTTGTAGAGTCGAAAGAGGCATAATGGACATAACAGCCTCTTTGCTGTGCTGTAACACTTCTATGACTCAGCAATAAATTTACTATTATTTATTTACCGAATGCAAATTCTTAGAGACATGCGACAGTCACCTCTTTTGCTGAATTTGAGATCCGCCACAATTTGTAGAAGGGGCGCTTACGGGGGTAATACGTAACATTGTTTGTCTCTCTACAAGTGTGCAAGTGGTTGTACTGAGGCCAGTAGTGGAGGTTGGCCGTACATGGCTCCCTGGCTTGTCCTAAAGCTGTTTAGCAAAGAGACTCTTGCTGGTAGCAATAAAATGTTATACATGGGATAGTGAAAATGCTAGTTAAGGATTAAGAAGGGAACTGCCAGTGCTTTGGGAGTTGCTTATAAACCACTGAACATTGGAAAGAAAACAGAAATATGTAAAAAAATTACAGCAAAATGCAGAATAATGTGGTTTAATTTATCCAAAAAGTAGGGGAGATGTAACACAAATAGTGGACGAAGAGAAGGGGGTGTACAACGTATACTGGACTTTTTCTGGGACTTTCATTGTGACAAGGAAGAGACAGCAATCGATTTTGTGCCCAGAAACGGTCCAAGAGGTTCAATTTAAAATAAATGTAAAGAGGTAGCAAAGATTAATAGTCCCTGACTGAAGGAAAGCAAAACAAATTTTAATGCAATTAAAAGGAACTAGCCCACAAACTGGAGAGAAAACAATGTGCATCAGACACAGGACAAATAAAATGTTGACCTACTTTTGATTCAGGAGACCTGGGTTCAAGCCCCAGCTGCTCCAGAGGTGCATCATAATACCTCTGAGCAGGTTGATTAAAAAAAACCTAAAACAGGCAGCTTACTCCTGCATGCCTGCCAACATCAACCTTTTTAATGCGTGGACTGGGAAATACTGGAATCAACTGAACTTTCAACAAGGTTAATGGACACAATTATTTGTTTACAAAAGGTGAGCAGGATGCTAATTTTGACAAAAAAGAAACCAAAAGAACTGCGGATGCTGTAAATCAGGAGCAAAAACAAAGTTGCTGGAAAAACTCAGCAGGTCTGGCGGCATCTGTGAAGGAAAAAAAACAGAATTAACATGTCGGGTCCGGTTCTGAAGAAGGGTCACCGGACCCGAAACATTAACTCTGTTTTTCCCTTCACAGATGATGCCAGATCTGTGGAGCTTTTCCAGCAACTTTGTTTTTGATGCTAATTTTGACACTGCATGTTATGAGGTGGCTGGGACGGCAGTGAGCTGGGCACCTGCCTACTCCCACTGTGGGAGTCTGTAAGATCCAGCACAATGTCTCTTTTTCAGCAATACTCAATTTACGTACCCACAATCAATTATCAGTTTTTGACCAAAACTCAAACAGCTGATCAGAATACAAGCCATATTTATTGCCACAGAAAGTAAAGCCAGTACAGCAAAAGATGAAGCTCCTTGCATGACTAGGGCAATCAAAATTTAAGACTGAAAAAGGATATGGACCAATATCAAACTAACAATTGTAAAGAAAATGCAGAGGACAGAAGTGATTGAAAGGAAATTAATTATCATAACTCAAAAACAGATCTGCTGAAAAACCTCAGTTAATGTTTCAGGTCCAGTGACCCTTTGACCCTTCAGATCTGCTGAGGCTTCCAGCAATTTCCGTTTTAGTTTCATATTTCCAGCATCTGCAGTTTTTTCAGTGTTCTTTTGTTAAAGGATTATAAAGTCACGAGGGACTAGGCAGGAAGACCACCTGTAATAAAAATTCTAAAAACCTGGGAAGTATTAAAGGAGTGGGCTTAGTGAATATGTCAAAAGGAATTCTTGCTTATGGAGAATTAAGGAAATGGCAGAAATACTGAAAAAGCCCTTGGTCTCAGTTTTTACAATGTATGAAAATATGAAGTTGTAAGAAAAGAGCATGAGGAGAAGGAGGTAGCACACAAGCTAAGAAAATACACAGGAGGAGGTAACACTTAAAGAGTTATGGAAATCTCCCGTGAAGCCCCTTACAGAAAGTGAAAAAAGCAAAATCACGAAAGATTAAAGTTAAAAGATTGTGATAATTTAATGTATACTTGCTTGAGAGGACAGAACAGGAGTGGAACTTGACTATCTCTGAAGAAGTGACATGGTGCTGGATTTTCCATGCCATGCCTGGAAGATGTGCTTCAGTACTGCAGTGGGGTTGGGGGTGGTTCAACATTAAATAGTGCATGAGCTCAGCCCACCAGCTTCCAAACCAACCCTTAGCAGACCACTTACCTCCAGATAGAGAGGGTGGACGAGTGTTAAAATTGGCAGCCTTCTCACCATATGTAAATAAATAATTAAGAATCCACTGAGTTTGATTTGACTGACCGCAATATTACTTCCATCCATACCATAAAATGGATGGTGTCAGCAGGCAGGCGGAGGCATGCTGCTCATCTTGTAGAGAGGTCAAGAAAGGGTATACTACTGTGGCATCAGGGGCACCCGTCCAGAAGACAGCACCCAATACCCTTCCTTCCTCCTACGGGGAATTGAAAATTCACCTCTCCACCCCTTCCCTAAGGTCAATAAACCTTCCTGTCCAATACCTTGTATTACCTGGTCTGCAATCCATTGCTCTTTCTTCCCAGGCCTGTCTACTGGACATGCCCAGTACCAAAGGGATGCTGCCAGAACTGTTGCATATTGGAAAGCATCCCCAGAGGGTGAGACTTCCTCCCACTGAGAGGCAGAAGGCCCAGTTTCTATCAATTGAGCCCAACCACAGCATGTCACGGTTACCAAGCAGGAATATTCGATGGCTGTCTATCCCAAATTTCTCCCCTTACCCTGTAAAATTCTGTTCCATGACGCTAAAGGCTTTCATCTTACACTCATCAGGACAGATGTTACAATACAAAATTTCAAAGGAAAGGATCATTTACACTGCATGATAAATGGGACGGGGTGCTGATTTGTGGGTAAATAGACTCTGTTTCCTAGTGCATTCTCCATGGCAGTTGTTCAACCATTTACCATCTAAGCATTTTCTTTTTAAAAAAAAGTTAAGAAAAGGCAAATTGACTGTGGTTGGGCACAACGTTCATGGGGAACATATCAGGAAAGTGTCATCCAAATAATTGTTTAATTATATAGGTACAATGCCTGAGCAAATTTATTTTTCCAGCAGAGGACCAGGCCCTGTATATACAGGTTTTGGCAAATGTAAGTGAGCAGTGTTGTAAACTTGTCAGATAATCTTAAATTGGTTGATAATCTAGTGTAATTCTTGGCTTACTCATGATTATTCAGTCAATGCTACCCAATCACAGAATTGCACCTAATGTTGGACAGCATGTTCTGAATTTTGAAAGTATAGGGTTGGTTGAGTAGTCTGCCTTGAGTAGCAAACAGCTGAAGGGACGTGATGTTTGTTACTCATTTGTGTGGTAGGCAGAATGACATTTTGGACTGATGGCAGCACCCAAATAGTGGGGAATTGCGTTGCCACTGTATAGTTCCAGGATAATGTGATACAGACTGGACAACCTTGAGGCCTGAACTTGATGGCCTTAGGCAGATTCAAGAGTTTAGAAACTTATTATTCTTCTGTTTGTCCTGTTAATTTAAACATCTGGTAATTTACAAAAGAAACTGAAACATAAAATATCAAATCTCATCTGCACAGAATGAAACTGTTATTTTTGATCTTGTTCAACTTAATATTGTACTTCAGTTTGATACAATAACATTCAAACATTTGGTAGGAGTGCTGCTTTCTTTCTCACCATTATTCTCCAGCTCCAGAACCAGAGCGTGAGTGTCAAAACATAACCTCCTTTGCTCCTTGGACAACTGTTCAACCTTTCTAATATCATATGTGCGCAACATGGCAGCAGTGAAAAGACCTACAATCAAAACAGATCAGCTTTGTATTACTTATTTCAGCCAGTGTTCCAGATAAGTGTCCAGAAATATACAAAACATCTAATCAATTTACTTTTGAAACAGAGGCCTTGTATGACGTATGTCTGCTCTATATGGCAGAATTGATTACATTAGGGAAAGAAGAGTCTTTGGGAATTCTGAGACAACACAGTGTGGAGCTGGAGGAACACGGCAGGCCAGGCAGCATCAGAGGAGCAGGAAAGTTGACATTTCAGGTCAGGATCCTTCTTCAGAACTGGTGAAGGTGAAGGGAGCTCAGAAATAAATAGAGGAGGGGCGGGGCTGAGAAAAGGTAGGTGGGATGGTGATAGGTGGATGCAGATAAGGACTGGTGGGAATTGGTCAGTGGGATCGGTGGGGCAGATAGGTGGGAGAGAAGGTGGACAGGTTGTATCAGGTCAAGGAGGTGGGAGGGAGGAGTGGGGCTGGGGAAAGGCAGGTGGAGTGGTGATAAGTGGGTGCAGGTAGGGGGTAGTGGGGAATTGGTCAGTGGGAAGGGGAGGGCAGATAGGTGGGGAAGTAGATGGTTGGGTCAGGTCAAGGAGGCGGGGGTGAGAGGGAGGTTTGGACATGGGATGAGGCCAGGCCTGGGGAGTTTTAAAACTGATGAATCCTACCTGCATTCACCTATCACCATCCCACCTACTTTTCCCCAGCCCCACCCCTCCTCCCTCTATTTATTTCCCAGCCCTCTTCCCCCTCCCCATTTCTGAAGAAGGGTCCTGACCTGAAACATTGACTTCCTACTCCTCTGATGCTGCCTGACCTGCTGTGTTCCTCCAGCTCTACACGGTGTCTCCAGCATCTGCAGTCTTGATGTCTCCTTTAGGAATTCTGTTTTTTCTAAGATACATTGATTATTTGCTGAAAATAAAGAATAGCCATAAAAAGTTTCACTAAGCTTTTCCAAAAAAAATTACTAAAAAAAAAATATCAGAAAGTAGATTTTTTTCATCTTTTGTCCATTTTAAAGCACGAATGCACTCCACTGACAGCAGAAGGATTCATACATCTGCACAGGCCTGACAGTTGCCTGCAGCTGATAAATACACGGAGCACTTTCTAATCTCAGTGCATTCTGCATCTTCAGCAGGTCATTAGGTCCCTTGAAGTGAGGCAATGTAAGATCAGCCCTCAGGTCAAATTCTCAAATGGTGCTGGACAAGTGGAGGCAGAAAAGCAAGTCTCTGGTTTCTAAAAACAGTCACACCCTTTTCATAAATAAACTATTAATTCATGATTTTTAAAATTCTGTTCTCAGCAATTAATTTTATATCATTAATCTCTTACACACATTTGTTGTTATAGATTTTTATGATATCACTAAATTACAAATATATTCACATGGAAGTTTAGATTGTTGTGACCTGGTAATGGGGAACGTATCCTGTCCGTTTGTTTTACCCTGTTCTGAGGATTCGTGGGAAAGGTCCTGATCATGTTGGTTTGAGGTGGGGGGGGGGGGGGGAATGGTGAAGAGTGTATTGTAATTAATATTTTCATCCTCATATTTTTGCAGTGGGAGCGGACAATGACAAAAAAAAATCAGCAAGTTCCTCTGGGTTTTCCTTCTAATTGTGTTTTCAATGATTTTGTAGATTTTCACTCTAGTATCACGACTTACAGATAAGATCCCACTCGCTTTGGACTGGAAAAAAAGTAGTAACTCTCCACCCAGTAGGGCTGCAAAATATACCCAGGGATTACCTGAGCGATTGAGAGCTTTACAGAGAATTTGTACACCCACATTCATTGCTTGGCATAGGATAAACTTTTTAAAATGCCGTTCAGTGCGTCCGGAAAATGAACTTATTGACCCCAAAGACAGCATTTTGATAGTTCAGATCAATACGTTTATTGTAAACAGTCATACTCACCACGTTTTGACAGTGCTCCAACACTTTGGTCTAAACGATGCTGCAGAACGTGAACTCGGAAGTGGCAAGTTTGTAACAAACTCTTACAATGTTGTATCTGTTTCATGTCCGTCTTCTCTCTCTTAGTATTCAAGCCTTACCAGTTATTTCTACTGAAAAGCAGTAAATTATGACTGCTATTTAAATCCGAATGAGTGATAAAAGCTTATTTAACGTAATAACATTACCCTTGATGTCATTTCCACTCCTGAAACTACGAATCTCGCGCTCTCTTCCGGAAATTCTTAAGAGCTCAGTTTAGCGTCACCCTATGGTGTGAAGTGAAAATTACAAAGCAAAAACTGAAGTATATTCTGTAATTGCAGTGTTAGCCCCCTTTCGCTCTCTTCTTTTGACTTTTGCTGGGTTGTGGTTTCACCAGTTACAGTAGTCCTTCACCAGCTGAACCAAAAATGCCACAGTCTCCTCTCAGCAACCTAGGCCCCCGTCTCTTCATGTTAAAGTGTGAAAAATGTGGGGCTGGCAAACAAACAAGTGGAAAATCTCCGCCTTAATCCTGTGTGACAGATCGATGGGACCCTCACAGCTCAGCCCTATCCCGACCTTACCCGTCATGAGATGGGATTTTCGTACAGTGTAGATCGTTACCTAGAAACCAGAACTAGCAAATGCATTTAAATTGCTTCCTGTCTATGAAGGACACCAGAGGTCAGCTGTTTCCGATCCCTTCAAGAACGCAAGAATTGACAATTGGTTTTTATTATAGTTTTTACAATCAACCTGTTCGGAAATGTTATGATAACATCTGAAAGAAGATAAATTGAAAGTAGATGTAAAAGCAGAAACTTCTAGGAATGAAAGTGATATTCAAGATGGCAGGGGAATAGAGTTTAAGAGTCGCAAGCTTATGCTGCAGCTCTATAAAACCCTGATTAGACCACATTTGGAATATTGTGTTCAGTTCTGGTCACCTCATTATATGAAGGATGTGAAAGCTTTAGAGAGGGTGCAGAGGAGATTTACCAGGATGCTGCCTGGACAGGAGGGCAGGTCTTACGAGGAAAGGTTGAGGGAGCTAGGGCTTTTCTCTTTGGAGCGAAGAAGGATGAGAGGTGAGGACAGAAGTGTGCAAGATGATGAGAGGCATAGATAGAGTGGATAGCCAGAGACTTTTTTCCAGAACAGAAATGACTATTACGAAGGGGCATAACTCTAAGGTGGCTGGAGGAAGGTATAAGGGGAGATGTCAGAGGTGGGTTCTTTACACAGAGAGTGGTGGGTGCATGGAATGCACTGCTGGCAGTGGTAGTGGAGTCAGATACATTAGAGACATTTAAGCAACTCTTGGATAGGCACATGGATGATAGTAAAATGTAAGGTATGCAGGATAGTTTGATCTTAGAGTAGGAAAATAGGTCCCGTACTGTGCTGTACTGTTCTATGTTCATAATGAATTGGAAGGAAGGAAACCCGAAACTGGGGAGCCATGACTGGAATTAGTGAAGATACAGGTGGAAATGAAAATATTTGAGTTAGAAGTAAAACAGATGGAAGGTGAGGAGAGTGAGAAACATAGACTAACGGAAAGGGAGGAGACAAAAAAGCCAAGAGTAATCGGAAGGGACATAGTGTTAGGAAAACATGAAATAGAAATAGAAATAAAGGAAAAGAAAACAGAAAAGGATGGAAATAATAAAACTCAAACTCCAAAAAGATGGGGATCATAGAAAACATGAGTTGGCCAAAGAAAAGCTTTGATTAAAGTAGGAAAGAAAAGATCCTCACAGGATGATTCTGATTCTAATGAAGGAATTGATTTAACGAAGTTCCTAAATTTACTGAGGATGGAGTTAGAGGTATTTTACATCATTTGAGACACGAGTTGGACAGATGAAGTAGCCAAAAAAAGGTTTGAACTTTAATGTTAGAGTGTTTTGACAGGTAGAGTTATGACTGTGTATGGAAGTTTGTCAGAATAACAGTCTGCACAGTATGAAGCTACTAAAAGGCTAATACTCAATGTTTGTAAGCTTATCACTGAAGCTAGCCAACTAAAATTTAGGACTGCAAGGAAGAAACCTTATTAGGCATTTGTAGAATTTGGAAGGGAGTAAAGTGAGACCAGTGGTTTAGATCATTAAAGCTAAAGAAAAAAATCAGGAATGTAAAAGTAATTATGGTCATGGAGGAATTCAGAAATAGTATTCCTGCAAGCTTGAAAACCTATTCAGGTCAGCATGAAGTATTAAAGATCAGAGAAGTATCAGCTTTGCAGATACTGATGGAATCTCACACAGACGATTGACTTGATACACTATTTATCTGAACTGCTTCACTGACTACAAAAAATGTAATTTGATTATAAATCTTGCTGCGTGAATTTGTCAAAGCAAAATTGATTTATTTGGGCCACGCTGTGAGACAAGGCCAAACAGCAAATAGAAAAATGAAAGTATAGGCTATTTTGGATTTTCCTATGCCTAGGACAAAATGTGAAATTTTGTGTTATGTTCACATGAATGGATTTTATTGTAAGTTTCTTCCTGACTTCAGCACTGTCTTTGAACCTTTGATGCATTTGTTGAAGAATGACAGAAAATTTGAATGGATGTTAAATTGTCAAAGTACCTTTGAAAACTTGAAAGCTGTGCTGACAATTGCACTAGTTTTAGCTGTGCCAACATATGACAAACCATTCAAATGACTGTTCATGCTAGGTCACATGTTCCCCTTCACAATGTGGGGGATGTTTTACTGCAAGATAATGAGATGGGGATCAAATAACCTATTAGCTACTTTTCAAAGAAGTATTCAACAGTTGAGAAAGAGACATTGAGTTTTACATTGATGTTGCATAATTTTGTAATGAAAATCACCAACAATGTGCAAGGAACTTATTTATATTGACCACAATCTCTTTATTTTCTTGGTAAGATTTTGGGCCAGACTATTTATTTTGGTGAAGCTTAATTAGAGATAGCCAAAGAATTATATAACATAGAAACAGGCCCTTCAGCCCACCACATCTATGCTGACCAACAAACACCAAACTAAATTATCCCATTTACTTGCTCTTGGTCCATAGCTTACCAAGCCCTGGCGTTTTAAGTACTTGTCTAGACGCTTTTTAAATGTAGTGAGAGCACTTGCCTCCACCACCCTCTCAAGCAACAAGTTCCATAAATCTACCACCTTCTGGATCAGAAATTGGCTAGCTGGAAGAAGACAGAGGGTGGTGGTTGATGGGAAATGTTCATCCTGGTGTTCAGTTACTAGTGGTGTATCGCAAGGATCTGTTTTGGGGCCACTGTTGTTTGTCATTTTTATAAATGATCTGGATGAAGGATGGATTAGTAAATTTGCGGATGACACTAAAGTCGGTGGAGTTGTGGATAGTGCAGAAGAATGTTGCAGGTTACAGAGGGACATCAATAAGCTGCAGAGCTGGGCTGAGAGGTGGAAAATGGAGGTTAATGCGGAAAAGTGTGAGGTGATTCACTTTGGAAGGAGTAACAGGAATACAGAGTCCTGGGCTAATGGTGAGATTCTTGGTAGTGTGGACGAGCAGAGAGATCTCGGTGTCCATGTGCATAGATCCCTGAAAGTTGTCACCCAGGTTGATAGGGTTGTTAAGAAGGCGTACGGTGTGTTAGGTTTTATTGGTAGAGGGATGGAATATCGGAGCCATGAGGTCATGTTGCAGCCGTACAAAACTGTGGTGCGGCCGGACTTGGAGTATTGCGTACAGTTCTGGTCGCCGCATTATAGGAAGGATGTGGAAGCATTGGAAAGGGTGCAGAGGAGATTTACCAGGATGTTGCCTGGTATGGAGGGAAGGTCTTATGAGGAAAGGCTGAGGGACTTGAGGCTGTTTTTGTTAGAGAGAAGAAGGTTAAGAGGTGACTTAATAGAGACATACAAGATGATCAGAGGATTAGATAGGGTGGACAGTGAGAGCCTTTTTCCTCAGATGGTGACTGCTAGCATGAGGGGACATAGCTTTAAATTGAGGGGTGATAGATATAGGACAGATGTCAGAGGTAGGTTCTTTACTCAGAGAGTAGTAAGGGCGTGGAATGCCCTGCCTGCAACAGTAGTAGACTCGCCAACTTTAAGGGCATTTAAATGGTCGTTGGATAAACATATGGATGATAATGGAATAGTGTAGGTTAGATGGGCTTCAGATTGGTTTCACAGGTCGGCCCAAAATCGAGGGCCGAACGGCCTGTACTGCGTTGAAATGTTCTATGTTCTATGTTCTGTGGGTGACAAAACATTTGCTGACATCTCCTCCAAACCATTTGCTTCTTACATTAAACTTATGCCATCTGGTCTGCCATGGGGAAGACAGTTTCATAATCTCCTCTGACTATGCCTCTGATAATTTTGTATACCTCAATCACATACCATCATCCCACACCAGCCTCTGCTGCAAAAAAAAAACCCAGCCTATTCAATCTCTCTTCGTAACTGAGACTTTTCATCCCAGGCAACATCTTGGTGAACCTCCTCTGCACCCTCTCCAGTGCATTCACATCCACAGATCAGAACATCCACACAGTATTCCATTTGTGGCCTAAACAATGTTTTACACCCTTGCAACAAGATTTTGTTGCTCCTATACACTACACCTAGGCTATATTTTGTTCATTCAATCACAGGATGAGGGCATCGCTGGCTAGGCAGCATTTATTGCCCATCCCTAATTTGCCCAGAGGGCAGTTAAGAGTCAACCACATTGCCATGGGTCTGGAGTCACATGTAGACCAGACTAGGTAAGGATAGCAGCTTCCTTCCCTAGAGGACATTAGTGAACCAGATGGGTTTTCCCAACAATCAACAATGGATTCACAGTCATCATTAGATTCTTAATTCCAGATATTTATTGAATTCAAATTCCACCATAACAGGATTTGAACCCGGGTCCCCAGAACATTATCTGGGTCGCTGGATTAACAGTCCATGATAATACCACTAGGCCATCACCTCCCCTAATGAAGGCAAGCATCCCAAATGCCTTTTTCACTACGCTGTTCACCTGTGCTGACACTTTGGACGTGTACACCTTGGTTCCTCAGTTGTTCGTTGAGTATATTGTTAGACCTCCCAAAATGCATTACCTTGCACTTATTGGGATTAAATTCCATCTGCCATTACTTTGCCCAATTTACCAGCTGATCAATATCAGACTGTGCTGACCTTTCCATTATCTCTTCAAAAAACATTAGTTAAGCATAATTTAATGATTTGTAATCCTGGAACTATTTCCATTGGAACACAAAAATCTAATAAAAGATTTGTTCAACTGTCTTGAAATTGCGAAGAAACTTGGCAGCATGAATCGAAAACAACCTTTATCACTGGTTTGGGAACCAACGAAAAGGAGTCATCCTTTTATAATTATAATTATTTTTAGGTTACTGAAGAGGGAGTTTGGGAGAAATGTCTTTAAAGCTGTTGAAGCATGGAAAACATTTTGTAAGTGACAGATCGATGAAGATTGATGAAGAGAAAATTGGATACATATTCAACACAGAATCATAAATGCAGCTATATATTTGGAAATCTTCCAATGAAATGTCCATAATTGGTATTAGAATACATTTTCTATGAAGAAACTTTGAATTTTCTTTAAAATTCACATATATGATACCGTGAACAAGTTATGCAGATAAGTAATTTTCAAACAGCTGTTCCATCGTCTCAGCCAAGCAACTGTGTGAAAGCACTTAATTACAAATCTTGCTTCAAATTATAATTCTGTTAATATTAGCAAGAGCTATGCATGTGGGATTTAACAGCATTTAGTAATGTGCAAAGTTATTTGCCAGTGTTTATACAAGGTGAGTGTTGCTTCAGAATATTGATATACAACTTTACCTGAGTTTCTTGTTAAAAACAATCTTTAATGAGGATTCCATATTCAGCAGATACCATCCAAAGCAAATAGGGTTTTTGGATTTCTGAGGAGGAATCTTATTGTAAAAATATCAATGTTTATCCAATCCTGAAGTGTGTTAATTGTGTATATAATCCTTATATTTTAACAGATATAAATAAGATTGAAGGGATCCAAAGACACGCTGCTCAATTTTGCAAGAAATACTTCAGTGTCACATGCTTGACAAAAACTTTGGGAATGGTAATCACTACAGCAAAGGAGAGGAAAAGATAGACTGACCATGTTCTATAAAATAAGAAATGTAACAATGGGAATTGATAGGAGCGAGTAGCTGGTGCCTTCTGGCAATGATAAATCATAAGGTAGTCATCCACACAAACTATAAAGACTATTTATTTCTAAAACAATGTATCAACAATCTTTCTGAAGAAGGGTCCCGACCAAAACGTCAACTTTCCTGGTCCTCTAATGCTGCCTGGCCTGCTGTGTTCCTCCAACTCCACACTGTGTTATCTCTGACTCCAGCATCAGCAGTTCTTACTATCTTTATCAACAATCTTTCTTGCCAGGGACAAGTGCCTAATGGAATAAGCTTCCAAAGAAAATAATCAGAGCCCCAACATGTGAAATCATCAAGTCCCATTTTTTCTGATTAAAAATTTACATTGTTAGTGCTGCCATTTCAGCAAGTCATGCCTACTTTAACTAACATTACCCACAAGTTAGATCAATGTTTACTCTGGGTTTGTAAGACTTTTCTTAATTTTTGGGGAATGTACTTTCAAATATTTCTTTTGATGATAAAATGGGATTGCTGATTGAGTAGATCTAATTTCATTTTGTGATTTATTAATACAGGTAAATATGGCAAAACCTTACAATAAATCTGAAACATGTTCTTCTATAATAAGAATTTTATATATCATATGTAAGGTTTTTAACACTATCCTGGATGGGTGCAGTTCCAACAACACTCAAGAAACTTGACACCATCCAGGACAAAGCAGCCTGCTTAATTGGCACCATAGCTACAAGTATCCACTCCCTCCAGCATTGACGCTCAGTAGTAGCAGTGTGTACTATCTGCTGATGCACTGCAGGAATTCACCTAAGATCCTTGAATAGGATCTTCCAAATCCACAATGATTTCCATCTAGGAGGACAAGAGTGAAACAGGAGAACACCATCACCTGCAAGTTCCCCTCCAAGCCACTCACCATACTGACTTGGAAATATTTCACCATTCCTTCACTGTTGCTAGGTCAAAATCCTGCAATTCGCTTTCTGATGACATTGTGAGTCAACCCACAGCCCTACCTCCTACCTACTAGCCTCATCCTGCCCCCTTGACCTGTCAGTCCTCCCTGGACTGACCTATTCCCTCCCTAACTCCCCACCTACACTCACCTTTATTGGCTCCATCCCCGCCTCTTTGACCTGTCTGTCTCCTCTCCACCTATCTTTTCCTTTATCCATCTTCTGTCTGTCTCCCCCTCTCTCCCTATTTATTTCAGAACCCCTTCCCCTCCCCCATTTCTGAAGAAGGGTCTAGGCCCGAAATGTCAGCTTTCCTGCTCCTCTGATGCTGCTTGGCCTGTTGTGTTCATCCAGCTCTACACCTTGTTACTACAAAAGTCCAGGCTGACTCTGCAATGCAGTATTAAGGAAATTCTACGCTGTTTCAGCTGCCATCAGTCAGATAGGGTCAAAAAATTCACACAAATCCAGATTATGATCCAACAGATTAATGTGAAATCACAAGCTTTTGAAGTGCCGCCCCTTTGTCAGATAAAATGAAGAAAGAACCGAGGCACAGACTTTATAATCAGAGAGATCAAGAGATCATACATATGGTGTGAGTGGAGTGTTGACAGGCCAAATAATAGGTCTCTGCAGATGATCAAGAGTACAGAGACCTATTATTTGGCCTGTCGGCACTCTACTCACACCATATGTACGATCTTTTGATCTCTGTGATTATAAAGTCTGTCCCTGGGTTCTGTCTTTACTTTACCTGATGCAGGGGCAGCACTTTGAAAACTTGTGATTTCAAATAAACCTGTTGGTGCTATTACCTGGTGTCATGTGATTTTTGACCTTGTCCACCCCAGTCTAACACCAGCATCTCCATATTAGTCATATGAGTCATTAAAGCAAGGTGTTGTCTTCCACCTCAGGTAGGAGTAAAAGATCGCATCGTATTGCTTAGAAGATCAGAAGAAAAGTTATGCCTGGCCAATATTCAATCAACATTAATGACATGGATTGTTTAATCATTTCCATTTGCTGTTTGTGGAGCTCCTGTGAAAATTAGCCGCATCTTCAAAAATGCTTCATTGAATGTATAGTGTTTTGAGGCATCCTGAGAATGTAAAAAGTGCTATATTAATACAAATCTGTTTTAGAGGATATGAGGATAATTTCTATCCTCTAGCAAGTTATTATAAACAGGAATGCATTTCCTGAAAGGATGGTGGATGCAGACAGATTGCAGGATTACATTGAAAGAGAAAGGGTGTACAATTACTAAAATAGCACTCTCTCCGAGTCAGTTTAGATGCATCAAAGTAAATGACCTTCTATGTGTCATAATTATTTTTAATTATCATTTTTTTTCTCAAATGGCATTTTGCTCTGATATTTGGAAATACCAATCCAGTAAAAATGTCATATATCATCCTGATTTGGAACAATTTCACTGTTTTACTTTCGCTGTGTCAAATCCTGGAACTCACTCCATTGCAGCACTGTGGGTGTCCCTGCACTCCAGTTTAAAAGTTTAAAAGGCACCACCGCCTTCTCTGGGCTAATTAGGGATAAGCAATGAATTTCGGCACAGTGATGCCCACATCACATGAACAAATGAAAAAAACCTCACAACTTGCCCCC
The DNA here is from genome assembly GCA_024137785.1 of Ginglymostoma cirratum. Classification (NCBI taxonomy): domain Eukaryota; kingdom Metazoa; phylum Chordata; class Chondrichthyes; order Orectolobiformes; family Ginglymostomatidae; genus Ginglymostoma; species Ginglymostoma cirratum. The sequence continues at coordinate 804,949 of JAHRHZ010000263.1, read as the reverse complement.
AACATCCAGAATTAGCGTGGGGTGAATACGTGTCAACAGATAAACTGAGATCAACACCCCACAGAATAATTCCAGTAGATTCCAAATCCTACAGTTCCTATAAATTTCTCAGCAACCTAACTAGATGTCTGTGACACTGTGGGCCATCAAATATCATTAAAACAACTTCACTTCAGAAGATCTAGCCTTTGAACGTGTTCAAAGTTGCTTTGCATTCGATTACCACAGTGACTGCCCATATCCCAATAGTTGAATCTTGTCGTGCACTGTTCTTATCTGGATTCTCAAGGTTGCTCTTCTGTAACTACACAGAGACAGCTACCTTCACGAAACTGACATCACATTGGGTTTCTTCGAACATCAAGCTTTCCTTACTGCACCAAACAAATGCATGCGAGCTTCCTTCACCCCACTCTCAGCTAGCAGACAGCTCATTTGGATTTCAATGAACACACAGCTCCCCAGACTTTAGGTTGTATGGAGAAACCTACATTGCTTGCTCTTTTCTCAGACAGACGCAGCAACCTTCTGCTGCCTTCTTAACTCCTCAAATTTCTCCCAATCAATAATTGGAGACTGCTAACAACTCTTTTGAGCCATTTCTCTCTGCTTCTTAGTATTGGCCTGACCAGCAGCCCAAATGTAGCAAAATTCGTCTTTGACGGCCTCTTATCAATGAATTAAAGCCCATGGGCTCTGGTCTAGCATGTTCCCTGATCCTACTGTCTCTCACACAGTCTCCACAAAGCAGGTGCAATATTCTGTTGAAATGGGTGGGTCATTCAGCTGCGAACAAAAATGGCATTCAGCATGAGCAAGACTGTCATGCTAGCACAAGTGCCAGATGCTGTGACCTATCTGGAAGTGGAATTATTACTAGAGCCAGAAACAAGTTTCTTACCAACAGTGGTATCACAATCTTTAAGTTCCATTACAACTCTCAGATTTCAGGTGATTTCTGCCAATGCTGCAATGGAACCCAAAGTATTGTCTTGCAGATACTGCATCGTATTTGCAAATGCTGTCACAAAGTTGCCACCACTCCCACTCTTGAAAGGATGGGCCCCAAATTCATCACAAAACCCTGTTCCAAATTAAAACTTGACGCTTCCATGCTCTAGAAACAGATATCACCTCTCTAGCTGGTTTATCAAAGTATGTCTGTAAGCTTTTCTCTGTATGCTGCCCATCAAAATTCTCCTCTAGCTCCTTTATAGAAAAACTCTTGCGTTTCGTGTCATGGGCAGTTGATGTATCATTTCAATGAGTGTGCTTGAGTCCATGTGCTTAGTATGAGGTTCAAGATAGCGTTGGAGTACCAGGCCTGCGTGCGGGCTGTTGCCTGGGTCTCATCTGCTCCCACATGCTCGCTTTCTTTTCTGTTTCTTTCTTTTTACTTCTGTTTCTTTTTCTTTCGTTTGGAGCTTTTTGTGGTGCGTTAGTTGCCGAAATCGGCAGCTCGATCGGGCCGTGCGCTTAATGGCAGCTCCTCCTATCAGTTGGAGGAGGTGGCAGATGCGGCTCCTCACGGTGGCTGGAGGCGATGGCGGTGGCAGCAGCAACAGGGACGTCTTTCCAGAGTTTGGCATTGGGGGGCAGTGGTGTTGACTTGAGGGGCCCAGTGGCGGAGATGTGACGCTTATGTTAGCGTGGCTGGCACAGATGGTGGTGGAGGCACAGTGGTCATTGGTGAGCTGGCTCAGGACTCAGGTCTCTCTTTCAGTTATAGCTTTTATTCTTTTTATTCTTAAACTATTCAAAATGGCACTGGATTGTGGCAACTGTTGAAGCACTTCACTGTGTTTTACTGTATTATTCACTGAAAAATGCATGTGACAATAAATGAATCATCCATTTGTTTATGTTAGATCAAGGTATATGAAAGCAGCAAAAGAAGTGGCTGGGATTGTCAGCGTTGGAAGTTGTATGAAGTTAAGTAGCATATTTGAACAATAAGCTTGAGTCCTGATTTTTTGAGATTTCTGTTGGATGGTGGTATGGTGCATAGGTGATAACATGCAAAGATGGATTCCCTGTCCGCAGCCACCCATGTAATATCATTGAATGTCTTGCTACCCTCCTGCCAAGTCCTGGAGATAAGAGCCAGGGAATGACGTCTCTAGTCGTTTATTCCTGTTTTCTTCTTGGTTTGCTGAGACATTTTCCCACAGAAATATTGCTTCTCTTCTCCTATTTGTCCACTAGATCCTCCAGATCACATTAGAAAATCTAGGAGTTATCTTTCTTGCCCGTACCATCGGGGTGTTTCTCCTCACAGCCAATTGCTGCACAGAGAGTCAACAACAGCTTCATTACAATTAATATCACTGCTCTGTAAGAGGGGAAGGCAGCTTCCTATAAAAGCTGCAGGTGAGCTGATCCATGTGCTAACTGCATACACTGCTGGACCTTTCGATGGACACTTAATTAGCCAGCAGCATGTCGACTTTACATTGCAATCTTGCAAGTGAGGTAGAAGCACAGAATTTAAGTATTGCATGCTTCAACAGAAACAGGCATACGCTAACTGTCATTCATGACTGCCTCCTGAAAATTTCAATTACTCCCTTGAAATTTTACTCCCTTAAATCCCACTGAAAGAAATTGCACTCTAACAAGTCATAGTTATGGAAATGCAGAGGATTTCCATTACAGAAGTTTGAGCAACTAGAACTGTGGTTAATAAACAGTTACAGTTCAAAGAGGTGGGTGAAGGATTATCATGCAGTCAACTTCTGTATCAACCTTGAGCAGTGAGTTGTGCCACGGATATTGGGACTTCACAGAAGAAATGAGAAACACAATTAAGCCTTAAAAACTTAAATAACTGGGGAGTTTCATGAGTTAGACTTGACCTTTCAAAAAGAACAGCTTGTCAGAGCTACCAACTGTGATGTTAAAGTTATTGCTGAGGAAGAGAGTTGATGGTCATGATAACGAGAACACTAAAATATTGAAAAACTGGTCTGAATGCTACAGAAATGATTAGTTTAGAATAGTCATATTCCTGACCTACCAAGCATCTGGCAGCAAATTTGTTTGTTTCTATTAAGAGAATGTTAAATATTAATCTGTGCATTACATATATATTAATTTGGTATAAATATGTGGGAAACCTGCATATTAGCAGTAACAAAAATAAGTGTATTTTTGCTGATGACCCTAGTATTCCTTCAAATAATAAACTGGTTCAATCAAATTATCTTTTGATTTGTTAAGGATCAACTAAAAGTGATTGTCATATCAATCCATTATACCCACATTAGGTTCATGCTAACTGTTTTAAAGGTATAATTAAATTCTCAGGATGAGTCAGATAGGAGTTAGTGCAGGAAACATCTAGAAAGTATAGAAAAAAGAAGAATCTGTGAAGATGCTAAGTACTTTCAATTCTGCATCAAAGACATTACGATCGATTAGGGAGGAGAGAACATGCCTGTGCACTTTCTTCTGAGAGGCATTCATATCCTTTAGGGTAGGTACATCAGATTTGGTCTGTAATCAGGGAGAGAGCACATGACAGAGAATGAGGCACATATGGGGATTCAGAAGGTAGCAATAGAGTCAGGTCATCCCCGTCAGTTGTCCAACAGATTCAAGTTTCAAAGTATGGGGATGAGAGCAATGACTGCAGGAAGAATGAGCAAACTGACCATAGCACAATACTGCAGGTTCATTTTGAGTCAGGGGATTAAAAAGAATGTAGTTATAGCAAAAGACTGTATAATAAGGGCATAGGAAGTGTTAAGATGCTGCAGTGAAGAGCTTGAGTTACGAAGGTTGTGTTGCCCACCTTCTAACCTGGTTAGGGGGAATTGCCTCAGCGTTGGAGATGGCTGGAGTAGGAGGGGAACAGTTCAACTGTTGTGGTCCATGTTATCAATGACAATTGCCAATAACAAAGTTTACTCAAACTGACCATAGTGTCACAGAGATTTACAGCATTAAAGGAAGCCTTTTGGTCTATTATGTCATTATGCATCTGTTTACTCTTGTCCCATGTTCCAGTACTTGGCCCATTGCCTTATGTGCTCTGGCATTTCAAATGTTCATCTACACATTTTTTAAAATGTTGTGATGATTCCTGCCTGTACCACCCTTTCAGGCAGTGAGTTCCAGATAGGTACCAACCTCTGCATGAAAAAGAATTCTTCCTGAAATCCCATCTAAACCTCATGCTCCTTAACCTTAAAGTTGTGTCCCCTGCTTATTGACCCCTCTATTACCCTCTATTAAAAGGTTTCTTACAGTCTACACCCCTCATAATTTTGTACACTTCAATTAGGTTGCCCTCTTAATGTTCTCTGCTATAAGAAAAATAACCCCAGCCTATCTAGTCCCTCTTGATAGCTGAAACGCTCTAGCCCAAGCAACATTCTAGTGAATTTGCATCAGATTCTGCACCTCTCAAGAGTACTCCAGTACTCCAGCCTAACTAACGTTATTTATAGATCCATTATAATCTTCCTGCTTTTATATTCAAAGCCTCAACTACCCTATATACCTTATTATTTTTGTTTCAGCTCTGTGTAGCTTGCTGCTGAATATATTGGACAGCATTTACTCGAGGTGACAAAGTTCTCACCAAAAGACTGGAGCAGCAGTGACAGTTCTGCAATGCTTCCTATTGTGAAGGGCCATGTAATTACGAGTTAACAAGGTACTTAACTTGACAGAATTTCCCCAGTAACAAGGAATCCAGGCAGAAATCACACCTTCCTGACCAATGAGAGGCATGAAGCTATACATTGATTGACAGTGACACCAGGGGAGTGGGTGCAGTTACTGGCTTTATATCTACCTGAGACCCAGGATCACTGATGAACATACTGGTGAAGTAAATGAAAGATGTGATTCAAACAACCTCTGGTTGTTTATTTTGTTACAAATTGAGAATAGATTATAAAGATAGTTCACTTTTCAGAAATAAACCAGAAAGTAATAATTTGTGACAAATGATGTTATGACAGCTAGGATGATTTGTGCTGACGTAAATGTAGTGATATTGACTTCCTAGAGATAAACTGGCTCAGTTTGAAATCTAAATGATTACTTTACCAAATCGTCTATTATATCAAACTAAAGTTGAGCTGATGCAAATAAAAATAAAGCAAAATAAATTGCCCTTTTATATTACATTGCTCTTTTTGCTTTTAGGAGGTGGTGCAAATCAAAATAAAGTAACATAAATTGTCTTTTTATTACATTGTTCTTTTTGCTTTTTAGCTGGAGAGAATGTAAAATTAAGGGAAGCATTAGCTGTAACTACATATTGCTGATCTGTTGTGTGGCCACAGTGTGGCACAGTGGTTAGCATTACTGCCTCAAAGCATCAGCGACCTGGATTCATTTCCAGCCTTGGGTGACTGTCTGTGTGGAGGTTGCATGTTTTCCCTGTTACTGCTGGCTGCTCTGGTTTCCTCCCACACACTAAAGATTAGGTAACTTAGCCATGTTAAATTTCTCTGTAGTGTGCAGATTAGGTTGAATTGCCATGGTAAAGGGGGGCCTGGGTATGATGCTCTCCAGAGGGTTGGTGCAGACATTATGGGCTGAATGGCATCTATCTGCACTGTAGGGATTCAATGATTCATACTTTAGATTGCATCAAAGGTCATACCTGTCACAATATTGCTTTGAGAGATTTTCTCAACTTTGTTATATCTACCCTCTATCTGCTGTCTCCTTTTATCTTTTAACTTGATAATAACCTGCTGAACTCTGAAAAGGTCAACAAAGAAAGCAGCTACTATCAGCAATAAGACCATCTACAGCTTATTGAGAAACCAGAACATGACAGGAGTTTCCACATTAATTCTCTCTTGTCATCATTTTACGTGCAAAAGGCAAAAATGCAATTATTGCTCCTCACCTCATGTTTTTGGTGATAAAATTTCCACCATACAATCTCCAGTAAATTGCTTGAAGTTGGAATCATCATGGCTATTTCTCACTATTCATGGGCTCAGTTGAACATCACCCACATGACCTCCCCCTTCAATTGATTTTCTTAGTTCCATGAAGTCAGAGAAGTGCAACATCTGAACATTCAATGGAAGTGACCTGATACACACACAAGGCACACCGACTGGTTCCAGTTCAATAATACTTCAGATTGAATGATCTGAGAAGCAATGATGAATGGAATGCTACTGTATGCAAAGATTCCCCCACACCGTATCAGGTCAAGGGAGTAGGAGGGTAGTCAGAGTGGATGTATTCTGTTTATCTAAGCTAAGCCTATCTTCTGCAAAAGAATTTTATTGGCAACCTATTGCCCATTTCGTCTATTTAGCAGAAGGTTTTCTGGCAATGGATCCACCCAAGGCATCCCACATTGTTCAGAGTGTGGAGTTGGGTCAGTGTAGAGGGGAGGAGGGGGTTAGTAGGGTGGTCAGTGTTGTATAAGGAAGTTATTATCAGAGAGGATTGACTGACATCATGAGAAAAACTCCGTGAAAAGAAAGGACTGTTCCTGGGAGGAGCAGTGTGTTGACCAATCTTCATCAGAGGAGCAGGAAGGCTGACATTTCGGGCCTAGACCCTTCTTCAGAAATGGGGGAGGGGAAGGGGGTTCTGAAATAAATAGAGAGAGGGGGGAGGCAGATAGAAGATGGATAGAGGAGGTGGGGTGGGAGGAGGGGATAGGTGGGAGGAAGGACAGGTTAGGGAGGCGGGGACGAGCTGGGCTGGTTTTGGGAAGGGGAGATTTTGAAGCTTTTTTCCCTCCCCACCCTTATCTGCTTTCCGGAGGGACCACTCTCTCCGTGACTCCCTTGTCCACTCCACACTCCCCTCCAGCCCCACCTGACCCGGCACTTTTCCCTGCAACTGCAGGAAGTGCTACGCCTGCCCCTACACCTCCCCACTCACTCCCATCCCAGGCCCCAGGAAGACTTTCCACATCAAGCAGATGTTCATCTGCACATCTGCTAATATGGTATACTGCATCCGCTGTTCCCGTTGTGGCCTCCTCTACATTGGGAAAACCAAGTGGAGGCGTGGGGCCGCTTTGCAGAACACCTACGCTCGGTTTGCACTAAACAACCGCACCTCCCAGTCGCGAACCATTTCAACTCCCCCTCCCATTCGGCAAACAACAGTCCATCCTGGGTCTCCTGCAGTGCCACAACAATGCTACCCGAAGGTTGCAGGAACAGCAACTCATATTCTGCTTGGGAACCCTGCAGCCCAATGGTATCAATGTGAACTTCACAACCTATCCCCTCCTCCCAAGCCCCACCCCCATCTCCTACCTACTAACCTCATCCCGCCCCCTTGACCTGTCTGTCCTCCCTGGACTGACCTATCTCCTCCCTACCTCCCCACCTACACTCACCTTTATTGGCTCCATCCCCGCCTCTTTGACCTGTCTGTCTCCTCTCCACCTATCTTCTCTTCTATTCATCTTCTATCCGCCTCCCCCTCTCTCCCTATTTATTTCAGAACCCCCTTCCCCTCCCCCATTCCTGAAGAAGGGTCTAGGCCCAAAACGTCAGCCTTCCTGCTCCTCTGATGCTGCTTGGCCTGCTGTGTTCATCCAGCTCTATACCTTGTTATCTCAGATTCTCCAGCATCTGCAGTTCCTACTATCTCTGAAACAATGTTGACCAATCTTGTTGTGTTTACCATAATGTTCCAGCAACAGTAATGTGTATCTATTCTTAAAGTAAGCCTAATGTTTCACAAGAGGCTATCAAGTATCTCAGATATAATATTATTAGCTATTAAGTGATTTATAATTAACATATTCTGTTTATCTAAGCTGAGCCTATCTTCTGCAAAAGAATTTTATTGGCAACCTATTGCCCATTTTGTCTATTTAGCAGAAGGTTTTCTGGCAATGGATCCACCCAAGGCATCCCACATTGTTCAGGTTGATAACCTGACATTATAAGAATTGTGGCTAGTAGGGTTGGATTTCAATGGCAGTTGAGAGTAGAAAGGTTTGGTAATGGGAAGGGTCATTGGAGGGTCATGTCAGGGGAGCAGTTAGCTTAGTTGGTCAGGTTGTCGGCGTTGTACTGGGAGGGGGAGTTACATGGTTGGGCATATTTTATCTCTCTCTATTCCTAGATGGGACTTCAGCATTGTTAGTATGGCTGGCATTTACTACCTATCCAAAATGCCATTGATCTGATTGACTCCCCAGGCCATTTCAAAGAGCTGTTAAGAGTTAACCATGTTGCTGTGGGTCTGGAGTCCAGACAAGGAGAGGAGATTTCCTTCCCTAAAGGACATTAGTGAATCAAATGGGTTTTTATGACAATGATTACATGGTCACCATTAGATTAAGTATTGTCAGTTCTAGATGTTGTGAATTCAAATTTCATTATTTGACATGGTGGAATTCAAACCCATATCTCTGAGCAAAACTTGTGGGTCTTGACAACTTGTCCATTGACAATAATACTATGCCACCATCTCCCAAACTAGCTCATTAGAATTTACGGACCCCGCCCTCACTGTTTGTGATGCATATAAACAATTTGGATTTCAATGTGGGAGGACTGATCAGTAAATTCAGAGGTGATATGAAAATTGGTGCGGAGCTAAATCTTGAGGAGGATAGCCTAAGGTTACAGGAGGACATAGATGGGCTGGTCAGATGGGCTGATCAGTGGCAAATTAAATTCAATGTGGCTAACTGTGAGGTGATGCATTTGGGCAAGGCAAACAAGGCAAGGGAATACGTGATGAACTGGATGACCCTGGAAAGCACCAAGAATGAGGAATCTTGGTTTGCATGTTGACTGGTCCCCTAAGGTAACAGGACAGGTAGATAAAAAAGCATATGGGATAATTGCCTTTATTAGCTGAGGCATAGAGTGTAAGAGCAGGGAAGTTATGTTGGATTGTATAAAACCTTGGAGAGGACACAACTAGAGTATGTGTGCAGTTCTGGAATCCACATTATAGGAGAGATTGCATTGGAGAGGGTGCACAAAAGATTTACCAGGATGTTGCCTGGGTGATAGAGTTTTGATTTGATGAGAGATTGTACAGACCGAGCTGTTTCCAGAGGAGACTGAGGGGGTCATGATTGAGATGTATAAAATTATGAGGGGCACAGACAGAGCAGACAGGAGGAAACCTTTCTCATTAGTGGAGGGATCGATGACCAGAGTGTGGATTTAATGTAACAGGCAGGAGATTTACAGGAGAATGAGGAAAAACAAATCATCCTGAAAGTGGTGGATTCTGGATCTCACTTCTTGTGAGAGTGGTAGGGGCAGAAACCTTCAAAACATTCAAGAAGTATTTAGATTTAGTCTTGCGATGCCAAGGCATACAAGGCTGCGTGCCAAGTGCTAGAAAACGAGATTAGAATAGTTAGGTAGTTGTTTTTGACAAGCCAAAGTGCCTTTTTCTATGCTGTAGACCTCTCTGACTATGACTCATTTCCCTGTTAAGTGTGCCTTAAAGCACAATTATTACTGTTGCTTTTCATAAATCTTTTAATTAGCAGAATGGCCAGAAATGTTTCAAAGTATAATATTCTTGCAAGTATTGTATTTCTTCAGAAAAGATTGATTGATACCTAATCATTTAATAACATAACCTAAAGTTTTAACAATACTGCAAGATCCCCTCCAAGCCTCACACCATCTTAACTTGGAAATGTATCACTGTTCTTTTAGTATTGTCGGATCAATATCTTGTACCTCCCTCCCGAACAGAATTGTGTGTATAACTATATCACATAGGCAGTTTAAGAAGGTGGCTCACCACCACCCTCTCAAGGGCAAGTAGGGATGGGCAATAAATACTGGCCAGCCAGTGACACCCAACTCCCATGAATAAGTGAAAAAAAAAATGACTTCTATTCTGAAATGGTGAAACTCATTTGGGAAGAAAATATGGGTGGGACTGTGAAGTCCAGGTTCCATCCACTATTTTTAAAGCTTTGCACAGTCTACCAAATTGTACAAAAATCCAATTGTAAACATTGTATCAATCTAAGTATAATTGTAAGTATTCAGAAATGTATTCAGCCCAAGTCTCTGACCCCAGAGCTCAGTGTAAGAAACATTCATGGAAAATCCTAGATAGCACATTTCAGCGCACAGGAAGTTTAAACTTCTGCAGTTGCTACAATAGTGCACATGTCCGATGGACCCTAAACAGCATTCTCTCTAATTTTCTTTCTGGCTGCATGGGCCTCCAGAATTCCAAGATTTTGGCCCAATGACAGTGAAGGAACAGTGATATATTTCCGAGTAAGGATGGTGAGTGACTTGGAGGCGAATTTGCACATGGTGGTGTTCCCATGTATCTGCTGCTCTTGTCTTTCTAGCTGGAAGTGATTGTGTGTTAGAAGGTGCTGTGTAAGGATCTTTTGGTGAATTTTTGCATGCTACTGATCATTGGTGGTCGAAGGACTGGATGTTTGTGAATGTGGTGCCAATCAAGTGGGATTTTTGTCCTGGATGATGTGAAGCTTCTTAATGTTGTTGGAGCTACACTCATCTACGCAAGTAATGAGTATTCCATCACACTCTTGATTTGTGCCTTGTAGGTAGTAGACAGGCTTTGAGTTACATGTCTCAGTATTTCTAGCCTCTGACCTGCTCTTTTAGCCACTGTGTTTATGTGGTGTGTCCAGTTGAGATTCTGGTCAATGGTAATCTCTAGGATGTTGATAGTGGAGAATTCGGTGATTGTAATACCGTTGAATGTCAAGGGGACGTGGTTAAACTATCTATTATTGGAGATGGTCATTACTTGGCATTTGTGGAGTACTTGTTATTTGTCAGGCCCAGATATTGTCCAGATCTTGTTGTATTTGAATGTGGACTGTTTTAGTATCTAAGAAGTTGCAAATGGTGCTGAACATTGTGCAATTATCAATGAACATCCCCACTTCTGACCTAATGATGTAGGGAATATCGTTGATGAAGCAGCTGAGGATGGCTTGACCTAGGACACTATCCCAAGGAACTCCCGCAGAGATGTCCTGGAGCTGAGATAAGTGACCTCTGGCATCACAACCATCTTCTTATGTGCCAGGTAATAACACTATGCCATCTCCCTGTTTCCGGTTTGAATAAATTTGGGTGTTTTCCTTGCTGAAAAATGCTTGTGCAACTAAATTGCATTCAGTTCATTCAGATTAAAGTAAATAATGCAGAATATTAGTTTATCAAGTGGAAGAAATTGGAATACCTTCAGTGCAAATTAGCTTTTTAATTTTAAAGTCTATGTGTATATATCTAACACTGAAAAATTTCAATTGCTTCCTATCCAAGTGGGCCATATCCAGCCATTGGCCTAAATTGCTATTATATTTTCACCGTTTCACACCACCAAAGAAAAATGTTTGCATTTAAAAGTGGTTCTCCATGTTTGATGTTCTTTGAAATCTAAATATACAGGCAGGCTAGTTGTCATGGTAACTGTCTTTAGAATCAGTTGCTGTGGAATATACTCCAAGGTAATAAAATGACTCCAAGAGTGATCTCTTGCCATTTTTCCAGAGGAGATGACAAAATATGATCAATGTGTAAGAAATGACTGTTTTAAACCTACTAAAAATTAAATAATCAATTGAATATTATATAAATGGTTCTCCTTCTTATTAAGAGAATTCTTATAGCAGAAAGCAAGCTTACAGACATAGGATGGTATAGATCTGTCTTCTCTGCCAAGGACATATCTTTAGAAGAGGCTTTGGCAGACAATCTTAACCCTGATAAGGTTGGATCTCATGAGTCATATCTAAACTAACTGTGCATAAATGTTAAACAGGGTGTTTTAGAAAATGGTAAACCACAGGATTACTTCATGGGCTTTGGAAAGAAATGAATGTGATTTGTCTGGACTTCTGTCTTTAATGAGCAATGGAATAAGTGATTGACATGAACTATTTGGGGAGGATCCATATAAATATCAGACTAATATGTTGGCTAGCTCAAGAAGATCAAGAGCAAGCTCTTTGAAGGTCAGCTTTATCAGTCCTTTTGTCTGAATGAGGACATGTAACCTATTCTGAGGAAATAAAAAAAAAGTGCTGGAGAAACTCAGTAGATCTTTTAATATTTCTGGAGAAAAGTATTTTGAGTCCAGGGACGCTTAGAATCATAGGACCCCTAAAGTGTGAAAGCAGGTCATTCAGTCCATCGAGTCCTGCCCAGACCTACCTTATAACCCTGCATTTCCCATGGCTAATTCACCTAGTCTGCATATGCCTGGACACAATGAGAATTTAGCATGGCCAATCCACCTAACCTGCACATCTTTGGACTGTGGGAGGAAACCAGAGCATCTGGAACAAACGCACACAGTTGGAGGGAGAATGTGCAAAGTCCACACAAACAGTCACCTGTGGGTGGAATTGAACTCAGGTCCCTGACACTGTGAGGTAGCAGTTCCAACACTGAGCCACTGTGCCACCCATTTCTTTGGAACTGAAGAGAAAGATGGAAAATTTATGGATGTTGTGCTGTTGAAAATGGGGAAGAATAAATGGAACAGAAGGGCAGGCCAGGGGAATATTAAGGGAGAATGGAGATCAAGGGTGTCATAGAACATAGCCATCTAAGGAAATATATGCTAGCATTGGAGGCAGTCCAGAGAAGATTCACTGGGTTGATCCCGGGCATGGAGAGATCTTGTTTTGAGGAGAGATTGAATAGCTTGGGCCTGTACTTATGGAGTTTAGAAGAATGAGAGATAACTTTATTAAAATAGTTTATATTCTTTGGGTGTTTGACAGGGTAAATATGGAAAGATTACTTCACCTTGTGGGAGAGTCTAGGCCTAGAGGGCATAATCTCAGAGTAAGGGTTGCCAATTTAAACAGAGGTGAGATGAAATTTCTTATCTCAGAGGATAGTCAATCTGTAGAATTGGGCAGAGGACTGTAGAGGCTGAGTCATTAAGTATATTCAAGGCTGAGATAGACAGATTTTTAATCAGGAAGGTAATCAAGTAGGCTGGGAAAAAGGTAGGAAAGAAGAGTTGAGGATTATAAGATCAGCCATTAATTCATTGAATGGCAGAACAGTTTTGGCAGGTCAAAGGCCTCCTTCAGCTCCTATGTCTTATGGTCTTATAATTATAGAAAACTCAGAGCATAGGTTGAGAAAAGGTGTGAATAATAGAATAAAGTTGAGCTCTGACTGAAAGCAAAATGATAAAAAAGCAAGATACCGACACTGTGGGATGGATGCGGGTGGGGAGGTTACAGCAGGAGGGAGGAAAATATCAAAAGTTGAAATGATCTGCATTGAGCTTCACTGGAGAACTGCAGTAAGCCATGGACAGAAATATTAGCATGAGAGCAAGATGTTGTATTGAAATGGTAAACAACTGGAAGGTTGGCATCTTGTGAACTGACAGGAGGTATTCTGGAACACAGTAAACGAGTCTGCATTTGATGATCCCAATATAGAGGAGACCACATTGTAGGCAGATTGAAAGAAGTACAAGTAAACCGATTCTTCACTTGGAAGCAGTGTTTGCAGAAGGAACAGTATCTATGAAATGTTTGCAGCGGAGGGGAAGATATGTTCAGTAGTTACATCATGCTGAATGTGGCAGGCATGGCAGAGGATGTTCCTTTGAGCGTGAAGAGTACTGGGATGGGAAGTGAGGATTCAAGGAACTCCATTATCGTCCTGAGAGCCAAGGGAAGGTGTATGGGAAGAAAGGTAAGAAAATAATCAGATCTGCCCAAGGCCCCTGGTGACTTCTCAGTTGAGGAATCAGAAGTGTCATTGTGGAAGATGCATCTATGTAACAGAGGCAATTGAAACAGTGAAACTGGGAAACAAAATCATATCTTTATGGGAAGGAGTTTGTGAGGAAGTAGTTGAGGTAGCTGTGGGAGTCAGTGGGTTTGCAATGAATATTAGTAGGCAGCCTATCCCCAGGAATGAAAACAGAGAAGTAAAGGAAATGAAGAATCTGAGATGAACCAGGTGAAGGAGAGAGAAAGCTGGAAACTGGAAGTAAACTTAACTAATTCTTCCAGTTCTGGATGAGAGCAGAAAGTGGCACCAATACAATTCTTAATGTACCAGAAAAAGATTTGTCGGGGGAGGGCACCTGAATAGAACTAAATCCAGGAAAGTTCCACTTACCCTATAGAAAGACAGGCATAACTATGCTTCCTGTGGGTACCTATACCCACATTTTATGAGGAGGAAGAGAGACAATTTCAAGGAGAAATGGTTCAATGTGAAAACCAAGTTCAACCAGGCAATAGAGGTTGGTGGTTGGGGAATGTTGAGACCACTTTTCAAGCAAGAAGTAGAAAGGTCTGAAACTGTCCTGATAAGGAAGGATGTCAAGAGAGATTGCATATTCATGATGAAGAAGAAGTAGTCAGAGCCAGAAACTGGAAATAGTTGAAATAGGTTTGGCCTCTGAAGACTCAGGAATCATAGATGTGAAAAGACTGAAGAAGGGGACAAAAATAGGGTCAAGATAGTAAGAAATAAATTCAGTAGAACATCAAAGGGTTAAAATAATGGGTCTGCCATGGCAGTCCTCTTTGTGGATTTTAGAAAAAAGACAGAAATACGCTGTTTGGAGTTGAGGAACATTAATATGGGAAGCTGTGGAGGGCAGACCTCCAAAGGTGTTGAGATCAGTGCCTGTCCTTGAAACAATGGGCTGATGTTCAGGTGTTTGGTTCTGGTCCGAGGGATATAAAAAGAAGATTTTACACTCAACTTCTGTGAGGTAGATATCAATATGCTAAGTGACAATAACACCACTCTTGTTGACAGCCTTGCTAACAAAGTCAAGTTTAAACTTGAGAGAACAGTGTGTTATAAGTTCTGAGGGAGATGAATTAGAGAGTTTGAGGGAAGCAGAGAAATTAAGGTGGTTGATGTCATGTTGGCTGTTCCCAAGTAAAATATCAAAGCAGATAAGAGACCAGAGAAAGGGGTCCAGGTAGAGGTGGCGTATTGGAGATGGTGCAAGTTTTGCTGAATTGGGAAAAAAGTGGGCAGGGAGGTGAAGGCAACATAAGAAGAGTTCATTGTCATGCCACACCCAAAATTTATGAGGTAGTGGTGTAAAGGGATGAAACTGAATCCTTTGTTTTGCACAGATTATTCAGCATACGGGGCAGAAAGTCAGAGGACATTGTGAATACACAAAGAGACGTGGAGTTAGAAGAAAGGATGGCATCAGAGAAAAGGGGATTTGAGGAAGGATCTGGAGAAGTGCCAGTACTCATGTGTTATTGGAGCTTGTGTTCCTTAACATCTGAAATGAAGAGTAACAATTTATGGTTAATAACTCAAATGAGATGACAATAAAATGGAACTAGGGACCAAGAAACTTTGAGATAGTGTGATGCTGATGAAAAGAACAGTCAAGGGTGTACATATGATGTCACATGGTATCGAGAGTGGATCTTAGGGACCAGCAAGTGCAGCAGCTGAGGAAAGGTGTATGTTTCTGAGATACCTGTACCCATTCTGAGGACACTGCCACCACCAAGATCAGACACCCCTTCCCCATCAACCCCCACTTCCACCATCCATTCATTCAATCTGGGACTGGTACACTGCTCTTACCTGTTACAAATGTATCTTTTTTACCTATTCAGTTTATGCATCGTATCTAAACTGTTCATTCTTAATAAACTGCTTTATGAACATATGAATTTAGAATGCCCTATCTACCTTCCAATAAAATTATGGCTGATCTGATTACTCCACATTCCTGCCAATCCCTATAACTTTTCAGAGATAACAAGGTGTAGAGCTGGATGAACACAGCAGGCCAAGCAGCATCATAGGAGCAGGCAGGCTTTGGCCTGCTGTGTTCATCCAGCTCTACACCTTGTTATCTCGGATTCTCCAGCATCTGCAGTTCCTATTATCACTATAACTTTTCACTCTGGTTTAACAGGAAGAACCTATGATCTCAGCCTTGTTTTCAGGTAAGCTGTGACACCCAGACCAAATCTGGTACAAACATAATGATATTCTCCCAGCCACATTGCTGTTGTGCAGCTGGACTTCTACTTGTCCTTCCACTGTTACAATAATTGCAAACTAAGTAGAAGTCATGCAATAAGTTTGACAAACTGCCAAAAAGATCCCGGTCACAATGAAGAAGTCTATCATTGTCCGGGAGCACTTTTATGGCAGCAGGATTGATAGCGAGATTTTAGAAGAGGTGACCAGATTCTTAGAGGTCAAAACAGTCTAGAGAGCAACATTTTGGTTGATTTGTAGTCCTCAGCAGAGACTGAAGATCACCGAGAAATTAATATGGAACAATATAAGGCCTCCTTGCTCCATATGGATAGGTCAAGATTATTATTACTTCCTGATATGGGTACCATCATATTTCCCATGAAAGTTCTCAGAAATAACTATGACCTGAATAGTAAAGAAAGAAATCCACCTGGATTCCAGAGCATACCCTCAATCATTATCTGCATGCAGTCAGCTAGAAATGGATGGTCAGTGCTGACCATGGCAGCAGTGGAGAACTGAACATACAGAATAGGTGATGAAGTGACACTAGTCTTGTAGTTTCCCTTATTTTTTTCTCTAGTTTAACCACACTCCTAGCAAGTTCAAGCTTAGTTTGCCAAAAAGAATTCAGCCTGCAATTTCTGATATGTTGTAGAATGGTGAGTTAAACAAATGCTTGTTTGTCATTTGGGTGAATTATCAACCATCTGCAGTATCATCATCAGTAAAGTGGCAGATACCCCAGAGGAATGCCATTAACATTTTCTCCAGAGTCATAACTAGTTAAAATGAGACTTTGCAATACTTTGCAGAAATTCTCACCTTTTTATGCGTATTCATTATTTCCTCGCCACTTGTGTCGTAAAACTCCAAAAAATATTTATGATGCTTGATCAGAAGAATGCTGCAGCTATTAAATGTTTTCACTTTAACAGAATAAAAATTGGAGTGTAGACAATTTCAGTGGGCATTATTTATTTGAACTGTCAACCTTGAAGTTATGAAACTAAATATTAAGATGGTAGGAACTTTACGTTTTTCAACTTTACCTTTTGTTTGCAATTCAGTGCAGAGCCTCATTGGTAGCAAGTGTAGGTTGTGAAAACAGCCACATTGACCCACTGCTGATTTTCAGTGATCTGCATTGAAGAGGAGTATCAACAAAACATGCGTGCTATGTTGGTGGCTGGTGCTTGTCTCAAAAATGTGACCTGCACTGTGCAGTACTTTGGGATGTCCTGAGATCATGAAAGTCACAATATAACTGTGCCCCTTCGTTCTTTTCACAGCAAAGGAATAGACTGCTATTCTGCTTGAGAAATCAGTGACATTGGGGAAGTCAACCTTCAATTGGGAAGCAATACAGCAGTTATAATGAAGGCCGCAGTTACAGATAGTACACTACCAGGATCATCACCTCCCTAAACTCCATTTAACAAAATTAATTCATTTTGACTCATAAAGATTTGAACATCAGTCACTGGATAATGTGCAGATGTGTCAAGATAGTGTCATTCATCACTGGTTTCCGCTGGGATTCTCTGGATGTCATACCTTGACTTAGGCAGAAGTTCAGGGATGATCTCTCAGAACCAGTTGAGCGGTCATCAGTTGTTAGAATTATCACTTCTGAGTCAGAAAGTGTGGCTTTCGCAGAATCACTGAAGTGTTATGGTGTAGAAAGACATAATTTGAACAATCATGTCTGTGCTGACTGTTCAAATTAGTATCATTACCTTCCGCCAATCTGCTGCTTTTTTCCACCTGGCCTTGTAAATTATTAGTCAAATAATTATTCAATGCCTTGAATGCCTCAAATGAACCTGCCTCCATCACATTTCCAGGCGGTGCATTGCTCACCCAACTACTTGTCATGTGAAAAGATTTTTTCTCACCCTACATTTGCTTCTTTTGCAAATCTCTGTATATCCTACATTACAACAGCAATTACACTTCAGCATTTCTGAGTTGGTTGTAAAGCATTTGGCATTTGATGGTATAGAGATGTAATTTGGTGGTTATTCCTCAATTTTCTCATTATTTGGTGCAATTTTCCAGTTTGTCAACTTTCTTATTAATGCTCGCAATCAGCATTACAGTTCTCTGAATGTTTTACCTGGCAGGATTCCCTAAACACTCTTGTTGTTAAGAGTGTCCAATGAGACAATTTAATATAATGGCCCAATTCTTTTATGATCAAGAATGGTGAAACCTAGACTTAAATCTGTGAGGGATTTTGAGACCCTGCAGATGTCAAAATTCACAGACATGTATTGAAATAGCCAAGGATGTTTAAGCTTCAAATGGACTGATATGTACTGCCAGGACACTATGGAACATATGAGCTCAGGTTTGAAGACTTGGACTGGATGGGTGAATTGAGCACCCCCTAACTGACATTAGCTCCTCCAATTATCACTGTACCTCCAACTCAATTATCCAACCTGACCTGATCACTTCATCTCCCAAGCTAACTATGCTCCCCACCTGCCTTCCACTTCCGGATCTGATGCGATCTAACCCAGCCCAACTAACTCCCCGCTCGCACATCCCAATCCAACTGCCACTTCCACAACCTGATCTAACCCAACCAAACTATCCTCTCCTCCCTGAGCTGACCCAACTACTCCCAGGAGCTAACTATCACTCACTCATTAACTTACTGACCCAGTTACTCATTCGTTCAATCAACCAGTTCTGAAGAAGAGTCATGTCAGATTTGAAATGTTAACTTAGAAATGTTTCTCTCTCTGCAGATGCTGCCTGACCTGCTGAGTTTCTGTAGCGCTTACTGTTTTTACTTAGGTCTACTTGGAGGATCTGTGTCTTGTCAGAGCACCCTCAAATTTAGTTCATTTCATTCTAAGACTGCAAGTCATTGCTTTCAATTTTGGAATTGTTGATTGGCTCCTTAAGCTTTTGCACCTATTTAAATTGCATTGTAGAATTGATTAGTATGTTTGTCAATTGCTGACTTGTCCCATTTTGTTTGAAGGAGGTTTGATGTTTCTTGGGTCTAGTAAACACCATGCCCTGTCTCCCCATGAAGACAAGTTCATTTTCACAATCACAGTAAATTCCTGATTTATTGTAAGTTTTTTTTTGTCTTTGGTGGACAGCAAGAATGTTACCTTGAACTGACCTATTACAGACACAATTGCCAGGGCAGCACAGTGGCACAGTGGCTAGCACTGCTGCCTCACAACACCAGAGACCTGGGTTCGATTCCAGCCTCGGGTGACTGTCTGTGTGGAGTTTGTACATTCTCCCTGTGTCTACATGGGTTTCCTCCAGGTGCTCCAGTTTCCCCCACAGTCCAAAGATGTGCAGGTTAGGTTGATTGGCCATGCTAAATTGCCTGTAGTATTCAGGGATGTGTAGATTAGGTGGGTTGTAGGGGGATGTGTCAGGGTGGGACGCTCTGAGGTTCGGTGTGGAATTGTTGGGCCAAAGGGCCTGTTTCCACACTGTAGTGATTCTATGATCAATCAGTAACCAGGTCCCACCCATCTTCCTATTCTCCACTAACTAAGCAGCTCTATCACCTGGCTCAGTCAGTCTTCCACTTGATAACAGAGTATGTTGCCTGAAACATAGTGGCCTATCATTTGTTCTAAGATTGCATCCACCCCTTTCAGAGAGAAATTTTATGAAGTGTAACTGTAAATTTCTTCTTCAATGAGACTGCTGTCACCGTGGAGATATTCAGGCAACTTTTAAAATTAAACTTGTAATAAACCACACTTCTGTAGTTGGATGATACGTTAAAATTATCCCTGGAACCTCTCCTCATCAGAACAATATTTGTCAACAATTGGAGGAATATTTTGGAGTTACTTTCTCTGAATTATCACCATTCTGAGATGAAATGACAACAATGATAAATATATTTCTCCCTTTTCCTACCGTGTTTGAAATGAAACTCGCACTGGGTTGGCATCTTGTACCTGCCTGGCTGAGGTTAATCAAATATCATCCATCAATGACAGACATATTACAAGTTAGGAAACCTTGATATTTATCAGTTCTGGGCATTTAGTCCAGGCTTGATGGGATAACTAATTGATTTATTTTTAAAAATGCCAAGCATTTTTGGAAGATTTCATCGACTTTCCATCTTTTTCAGCAGTAATAATATTACCATCACAGATGTTTTCAACTTGAAAATAGACTTCAGACATAATCAAGAAAATTAACATTGCAACAGTTTACAGAAGGGGGTTTTCCTGCTGGCATAAATATTATGGTAAGTGGTAATAATTGTCTTCAAGACTGCGCAAAATTATTTTTGAAAGGTTGAGCTGTTTTGGCATTGCCATTTCAAAATTTGAAACACGAATCATTTCAGCCAACAAATGGAAATGAGATCTTCAGTATCTGTAAAAATGTAGAGGGAAGAATTGGAATTGACAGGATGGGATGAGGGGTTCACAATGCATGCTTAACCCAAACCTATTATTTGTGATTCAGGCTTCCCTCTATATTGTAAGACATCTATAATTGAAGATAGCAGCACTGAACTAGTGGGGGCCAGAGGCAGCTACAGGTCCTCACTCTCATGGATGTGGTGCTTTTGATTATTGGAGTAACTACACTTGAGGCCAGGGATAGAGATGAGGATCATATCATTGAAAATGATAGGGAACATCTGAAATTCTACTTTGCCCTCATTTCACAGTTCCTTTCGAATTACAAGCTATGCATTGTGTCAACTCACCTTAATTTCCCTCCACTCCTTGTCCTTGTGCCTTTACCCCTTCAGATACCCAAGAACTGCTATCTGCTCTTCATCATTTACATGAGCATATGAAGTCCAAGTTAAGCAGGAAATGAATGAAAATAAAACAACATCACACGAACTCATGTAACTAGCCACCAGCTCTGAAACTGACATTACACATACTGAACAGTGAGTCACCGGGCATGATTGACCTGTAACCAAGGAGAGGATAATGTAAGTGCTATCTCCTTAGAAGACAAATGTGCCCCAGTGCAGAATATTTAGATGAAGACTTTGTTAGGGCAACAGGCAAAAAAGGTTCATACCTATGCTTGATGCACTTGCAGGCCTGTCAGAAAGTCACTGTCAAGGAACATGGAGGAATCATGATCCAACTTGGCACAGGGCTTTGCAAGGTGTTTGAAATCAACTTTTTCAGAGTGGAAATGGTGGCCAATTCCACGAGCATACTGGAATTCTCTGTGGAGTAAGAGGTTAATATAAATCAGTCAGTTATGTGACTGATAATATAATCTTAACAAAAACAGACATTCAATAAGAAAAGACTGTGTGAGAGACCAAGAAGAGAGCAACACCATGTTAGTTTAAATAAATTGAATAAAGTGTTGGAACTATTATACCATGCCCATGATCAGATTGCTGGTAGGGTAAAGCAGATTAAATTACCAACTGAGTCAGCACTAAGGGGACTAGGGAAAATAAGTCTAAGATTAAGGGTGCACCTGTTGTGTAGATCTCCCTTTCATGGTCACTGTCATCCCAAAACATATTCCAACATGATGCAGTGTCAGCCAAATACCTTAGCTTTCTCTGTAGCGCAGACAGAATCCATCTACTATCAGAGTGCTAAAGGGAAAGCTCAGACTGAGGTCATGAAATCTCAGTTTGTTGCCATGCAATTTCTGTAAGGCTCGAATTTGACAGGGAGACATTTTTGTGGGAATCTGTTTTGTAGAGTGATATACATTAGGTCAGATAATGCTTTACATAACCAAATCAGATGGTTTAATGGTCCGAATTTTCTGATAGTCAGACAGTTTTTATTCCAGCATAAATAGGAGTTGTGCTTTGGGAGCCTGTGGATTTCCCATCACAGCAGACTTCAAAGGAATTTCCTGGGAAATTCCTGTGCACCTGGAACCCCCCAAAAGTATCCACTTAAGTGGGAGAATTTGGAGGGTTCCAATGAAATGAGTTAAGTAGTTACTCAGGAAAAGTTAGACTATTAAATACATAAATTTCTTAGTAACTGTTCAACTGACCCTTCCTTACCTCATTCACCCTTTCCCCCACCATTGGACTGAATCCCCTTCCTTTGTTCTGGACCTGACCACATATTGCCCCACTCCAGATTCAAACCCGTTTCCCCAACTCAGGATCTAATCCCCTTCCACTGTTGGCAGACCTGAAACCCTTTACCCTATTCTGGACCCAGAAGCTCTTCCCTGACTTCAGACCCTCTGCCCCCTTCCCCTGCCACACCAGCATTGCCTTTCTCCAGGCTCCATCTGCTTCTGCCTCCCAACTCCTACCCCAAGACCCAAACCCCCTTCTGCTGTCTAAGGCGGCCTGGAGAATTTCTGCAGTGCATTTTGTAGATGGTACACACTGCTGCTACTGAACACCAGTGAATGAAGCAGTAGGTATTTGAAGATGTGGTGCTAATCAGGTGGGCTGCTTTCTCTTGGAAGGTCTCAAAACATTTTGATTGCTGTTGGAGTTGCACTCACCTGGGGAAGTGTGGAGCATTCCATCACACTCCTAGCTTGTGCTTTGTAGATGATGGACAAGCTTTGGGGACTCAGGAGATGAATTACTCACTATGCTATTCCTAGCCTCTGACTTGCTCTTATAGACATTGTATTTATATCTCTAGACCAGAAACTAACCAGGTCAATGGTAACTGCCAACTCCCACGTATTGATACTGGGTGACATCATTGGTGATGGTAACATCATTGAACGCAAGGGATGATGGTTAGATTCTTTCTCATTGAAGATGGTTATTGGCAGTTGTTTGGCACAAATGTTAGTTGCCACTTTTCAGCTCAAACCTGGATATCTTTTGGATCTTGTTGCATTTGAACATGGACTGCTTCAGTGCCTGAGAAGCCACAAACGTTGCTGAATATAGTGCAATCATCAGTGAACATTCTTACTTCTGATCTTATGATGGAGAGAAGGTCATTGATGAAGCAGCTGAAGATGGTTAGGCCAAGGACGCTAGTCTGAGGAACTCCTGTAGAGATGTCCTGAAACTACTTGACAAAGGCTGTCAATGTGTCTGCCTGTGATTCTGGACCTTTAGATTTCAGAATTTGGCAGTTGACTCCTTGAAAAGCGTGGGTTGCCTTCCCCGATGGTCTTGTGCTATGAAAGAATTGTCAGAGGAGAAGTACAACTCTGTATTTCAGAAGGAGCTTGGATCATAATCTCCTATCAGAAATGCGGAGCTCTCTCCTTTCCTAAGATGGCTAGGTGGCTTAGCCATGGAAAATGCAAAATTGCAAGGAGGAAGATAGAGGATGGGTCTAAGTGGGATACTCTTCAGAGGGTCGATGTGGACTCAATAGGCCAAATGGCCTGCTTCCACAATATAGAGATTCTATGATTCTATAAAGAAAGAAGGGGCTGACTGCCAATTTGTGTGAGATGCCAATCTTTGGAAAAGAGAAGTGTGGAAAAGAGGGAATCCTATACATAGGACAGGAAGGACTGGAATAATGGACTATGTTCCACCAGAACATGAGTGGGTCCAATGATCTATTGGAAAGGCAGGAAGCTGTCCCTGGCTTTGGCACAGTAAGGTAGGGGCAAGGATCTAGAAGAAATAAGACAAGCTAAAATATAAATGAAATAGGAATGGAGAGTGTAGGACAGTGTAAAAAAAGAGAGGTCATAAATGACCAGGGAATAAATAGTTACAGAGCAAGAGCATAAAAAGATTGCTATAAATAAAGTGAGAACATCTGCTATTAAAAATGAGACAAACTGTTTGTACAGCATAGCATACATTTTCTGTAAAAAAAAGCAGGGGCACTGGAGAGAATAATACATAGTAAGGTACTGGATGTTTTAGGAATTATTAGTAACAGAAAACAAACTGGGAATTAAACAATGCAGAGTAGCTATATATTTAGAAAAGACAGAGAGGAGAAAAGGAACGTGGAGTTGTTATACTTACTAGAGATAATATAAAAGTCATCAAAAAATGCAGCCATTAGAAAGATCAAAATAGAATGTACTTAGATATAAGAAGTGATCTAATTCCCCAATGAGGATTATCTAGAGACCACCCGATGGAAGAAAAAATAGAGAAAGAGCTCTGTAAACAAATTATTGAAATGAGTTACAAAGATAGAAATATAATCGTAGGGAATTTTAATTATACTAAAATCAATTGTTGAGAAGAGAGAGGAAAATGAAATGGGGTATCTATGTTATATACCAGGCTCCTTTTTAATACATATATATGGGAATATTTAATATAGGAGAAGCCTATGAATAGAAAATTTGCTGTTGGATCGAGTAATGGGAAATAAACCAGAGGAAATATGAGAGGTAAAAGTGTTAATGGTTCTACTACATTTTCTCCCACCCCCAATCCCCACCCATGAGAAGTAAATTTATCCAGTTAAACTAATTTGTTAAGCTAAATCCTAAATAGAGATTTTAAATCATTATAGGGATTGACTGGAATTTCTTCCATTTCAGGAGTTTTCAGATTAATAAAATTATCTCAGGATTAAAAGTATCTACAAAGGTGTGTCATAGCAGAAACAACTCACTTGAATTAACCACTATCAATACATACAATGTTGATTAGCATTGTAGAATATTTTTATTTGTCTGCGGGTCTTTGAGGCATTAAATGTGAGTCTTTAACTTATTAACAATTGCTTAATTACATTCTATTATAAGAATAAATCTTAGTTTACATTATAGTAATCGTGACAATATTATAAGTGTAGGATAATTGAACTACTCAATTCATCTAGATATAACCAATGCATTAATAATTTCAACTAGAAATAATGTTGGTTGTGTACATCCATATAGCCAGATATGTACTGTGGGAATTCTTAGACATGTAACACAATTTTCAAATCCACTTAAACATGAGGAGGATATATTACTTGAAAATTATACTTACAATCCCAATGTAAATTCATTTTTTGTCTTGTCTCTGCCTTTATCTCATAGATTGAGTTTGCTCTTAGCAAAGATTCAGATTCTGCATAATCTTCTTTATTGTATTTATAATAAAACTTAATGTAGTATCAGGTTTAACATTTAAATTTCTGCATTAATTTAATTATATTTGCAAACAATTTGCAAGCACATCCAGGCAATAGTGACTGTAACCATGCATTTTTAGATGATGATAAAGAAGTATATATGTGACAAACTAAGGAAAAACCAATTTTGTGGGGTTGAGGCTAGAACTTGAGAAAATAAAATGAACAAAAGTGGCAGACACTGATGCTCAACAGTGATCAGAAACATTTAAAATGGAATTCAACAGAGCTCAAGAAAAATACATTCCTTTAAAAGACAAGAAAAAACACGAACTATAAATGAGGGATAAAAGGTACTGCAGATGCTGGAGAATCCGAGATAACAAGGCGTGGGGCTGGATGAACACAGCAGGCCAAGCAGCATCATAGGAGCAGGAAATGAGGGTCTCCATAGATGAATAAAGATGCAAGGGAAAAATCATGTGTTAGTAATAGTATAAATTCTTAAGTACATGGGTAGCGGGGGAGGGAATAACAAATAAAAATACAAAGACTAGGAGAAACAGCAATGTAAAAAATGTCAATAAAAGAAACAATTAGGAAGGCAAA
Source organism: Ginglymostoma cirratum (assembly GCA_024137785.1). Lineage (NCBI taxonomy): Eukaryota > Metazoa > Chordata > Chondrichthyes > Orectolobiformes > Ginglymostomatidae > Ginglymostoma > Ginglymostoma cirratum. The sequence continues at coordinate 779,415 of JAHRHZ010000263.1, read as the reverse complement.
GAAGAACGATCAAATTAGGTTATCACGGCACATTGAACGAAACAATAATATAGGGCCACTATTGATCAATACAGAATCATTGATGGTTATAGTGAAATGGCAGAAATATTCAATAATTGTTTCTCCATGAAATGGACCAACTTTATTTTGCTAGGACAAAACGTGTTTACAATAAAAACAGAAAATGCTGGAAGCACTCAGCCGGGCAGACAATATCTGTGGAGAGAGAAAGAAACAATGTTAATGTTTCAGGTCCGTGACCTTTTATCGTAATTGGAAGATGTTAGATACAAATCAGTCTTAAGGAGATACGGGGCAGTGAGAGAATAAACTGAGATGGAGGGCAGAAGTGATCATATAATTAAAAATAATGATAGTAATGTTGGTTGTGTACATCCATGTAGCCAGGTATGTACTGTAGGAATTCTTAGACATCTAAGACAGAAGATTGTGATGATGTGACAAGTATAGAAACAAACAGTAAGTCCAGAGATTGAATAAATAGTTACAGTAAGATAGTTACTGTCAGATTGAAGGAGGGAAACTTTGAAGGTCTGGCAAAGAGGAGAAAGCTCCCATGACCCGAAAATGTGAAGGAGTAAAGTGAGTAAACTGTTGGGCTGTGCCTCTTTAGCTATGCACCAATAAGGGATTCCCATCTCAAGTACCGACCTGCTATAATCATGGAAAAGCTTTCTTGTCTTGTCTGATAAGACAGCATCTTTTAGCATGCTGAAAGAGATGATGAGGGGAATATAGGGTTGAGAGTGACATTGCACTGTAGTTGCTGGAGGATGATTAATTAAAGAGCAAAAAGGAGCTTTCTCCTCTTTGCCAGACCTTCAAAGTTTCCCTCCTTCAATCTGACAGTAACTATCTTACTGTAACTATTTATTCAATCTCTGGACTTACTGTTTGTTTCTATACTTGTCACATCATCACAATCTTCTGTCTTAGATGTCTAAGAATTCCTACAGTACATACCTGGCTACATGGATGTACACAACCAACATTACTATCATTATTTTTAATTATGTGATCACTTCTGCCCTCCATCTCAGTTTATTCTCTCACTGCCCCGTATCTCCTTAAGACTGATTTGTATCTAACATCTTCCAATTACGATAAAAGGTCAAGGACCTGAAATGAAGCTATGGGTTATGTTTAAAGTGATTAAACTCAATTGTGTGTGTTCTGTCTTTGCTTGCTAAAGTGAAAATAAGTGATAGCAAGTATAGTCTATCTTGCTTCTATCATTTCAATTTCTTCTGATTTCAATGAACATTAGAATCGGGGAGTTGTAAACAGTGTTGATGATTACTTATCAACTTTTTAATCTAGTTGTACCAAGCAAAATCAATCTCAATGTTAGGGTTTGCTTTGAAATTCATTGGAACAATGTAGGAGGCACAGACCAGTATACGAATAGCTTGGAGGATTAAAGGAGCAAGGAAATTCTGGGTTACACCTGTAAACTAAATGCAAATGTTCAGAAAAACAATCTACCTGTCTTTATTGGGTCTCCCCAACATTAAGAAAACCACATGGTGAGCAAAGCTTTTGGTGTACTTATTTGGTAGATATCCAAGTAAATTTGCTGTTTCATCCAGATGGTAGAAAGGGGAAAGCTGAAATCTCAGGTGTCAGATAATGTGCTTATTTGTGGAAGTGTCAGGACAAAGGAATGAGTGTGATGGAAGAATGAATCAAGTGGAAGGAATGGTTCTATTTAGCATGCTGAAAGAGATGATGAGGGGAATATAGGGTTGAGAGTGACATTGCACTGTAGTTGCTGGAGGATGATTAATTAAATGTAGAATCTGGTGGTGCGGAAGGTGAGAACAATGAGAATGCTGTTAAGGTTTACAGAGGGAGAGTAAGCAGTGGAAATGGAACTGTGGGAAACAAAATGGACACGGGGTTGAGGAAACCATCAACCATAACAGAAGGGAATCCATGTCATGTCCACTGAGGTAGATTCGTTGCCACTAATCCACATATTATGCCAAGAACGTATGAACCGTTTCCCAATTTGTTATGATTCCAGATCGGATACCATAAATTGTTAAGCTCCTGGTTGAGGAGGGATGAACTGGCTCCCCTTCTTTATTCACCCATCCCTCAGTTGGATCCAATAAGATTAAATAAGGATCCTTTCCCTTGTGAATACTTTTCTCCAAGACCCAAATATATTAATGCTTTTAAATGAGCCAATTTAACTAGGAATTCTTGAGTTAACTAAGAGTGAGTTTATTAATTACTAAACACAGAAGAATTAGTAATGCAACGCACATACACATAGGTTGGAAATACGAGGTGAGTCAATAAAGATAAAACTAGACATTAAAGGAAAAACAAATACAAATCAGACTATGACTTATTTATGAAAAGCGCATAGTTGAACATTGCGGTTGTCGCATTGGAGGTAATTTTGAATAGTCAGTTTCATAATCCTTAGTTTTGCTGTTAGGTTTGAAATCTTGTAATCCTGATTCCTTTCGACCATGATAGAATTTCAGCATTCAGAATGAGAGTCATTTTGTTGTCCCATTTCCTTTTGTCTGACTGGTTTCTGACATAGAGTGAGAAACATTGATACGCCAAAGTTCAGAGATTATATTTCCAGTCTATGTTTGAATTTCAAAAAGAAACTAACCAAAACATATGGGTTGGCTAAATAGGATTTGAAGGGTACTCAAAAAACAATGAAATTTGTAACAGACGAAAAAGCCTAAGTTTGAAATTTTGTTGCTGGAAACAAGGTATTAAGTGTCTTCAGGGGGACATTAAAAGTAAGGTCCACTGGCTTTATCAAATCAAAACTAATCTCACTATTATGAATTATGAATGTAGTAAGTACTGCAGAGAAGTTAAAAAAAATCAGTCTACCATGCTACCATGTTAACATGTTAAAGTGATATTCAAAGAGGGACGATAATCAGGGAAGAAGTAGAGAAATAGAAGTATTGAAACAATTTAAAGGTGACTCAGAAATTGAAAATTCCGAAGTTGATCTTCCAGCAATCAGTTTGGATAGTATAGAGGTACTTAAAAAGTTAGACAGCATCATGATTTATCTTCTAGAAAGCTATCAAAGTAACTTATCATGGCTATTACAAAATCACAAAACAATTTGTGTGAATACAGCTGGAAAATTGGTTTTGACTGTTTATGATGATAATGTAGGAAGTATGTCACATATAAAACAATATCATTACAGACTCAATCCTGAGAAATTAGATCAAGTAAGGGAAAAAAAAAATTAATTGCATGGTGAACAATGTCACTATTGAACAGGTTCATAGTAGCTGGAACTCACCTGGTGTAATAGTGCAGAAACTAGATATGTCACAAAAATTCTGTATTGATTAACATAACATCAGGGTATCAACAAAAGTGGGCTCATAGCCTATTCCACAATTGAAGAATTATATTGAACAAATTAGACACATAAAATATGCAATAAAATGTGACTTGCTAAAATGATATTGGCAAGTTCAATTGACTTATAGAGCTAAGGAAATATCAGCTTTTTTAACACTGGATGGACTTTATCAATACAAAGTCATGCCTTTTGAAATAAAAAAAGGTACTAGCCAATGATTTTCCAATTAAGTCACTGTCCTATTTACATTGATGATTTGGTTGCTTTTAGACAAACCTGGGAAGAAGGCTTTCAACACTTGACTGAGCAGTTTGATTGGTTACATAAAGTCAATTTGGTTATAAATCTGGCTGAGTGAAATTGCCAAAGCAAAAGAGTCATATTTGGCTCACACTGTGGGACAAGGCCAAATAGCATATAAAGAAGTGTAAGCATGGGCTATTTGCCAGTGCCTAGGAAAAAGCATGACATTTTGCATTATGTTGGCATGAGTAGACTTTATCTCAAGTTTGGCCCAAAATTCAGCACTATTATTGCACCTTGAATGAATTTGTTGAAGAAAGGCACAACACTTGATTGGGTGGAATTGTCAGAGTGCTTTTGACAACTTGAAAGCTGTGCTGAGAACTGCACTGCTTTTAACTGCATCAAATTCTGAGAAGCCATTTAAACTGGCTGTCATACCAGGGACATCGGTGTGGGGGGATGTTTTACTGCAAGATGGTGAGCTGAGGATTGAATAATCCATTAGTTATTTTTCAAAAACACTGACCACATCAGAAAAATATTTCAATAATTGAGAAGGTGACTTTTGCCTGAATCTTGTTCTTTTTGGCTAAGTGCAAATGGTGCTAAGTTTTGGATAGGATTTGTGCTGCAAGATTTCTTATTGTACTTACTTAACGCATCTCACTAATTATGTAGTCCACCCCAATGGTGTCTCTCATTTTTAGCCCCATTTTACCATATTTCCAGAACAACTTTTCACTCACCAGATATCCACAGGAAGATTAGCATCCCTCGTGACCTCACCATCTTTAAGAAGCTACTTTGCAATCTGGTGTTAGCAATCTGGTGATGCCCCTCACTGGCAGCATAATGGTACAACAGCTATGAAGTGACACTGTCCACTCTACACAATTGGCATGGCTGACATTCCTTTCCTCACCCTAGTTGCTCTCTACCCAACAGGCCACATACATTAACTGTCCTTAGTCCCCACTACTCTTTCCCTAATGAACATGGAACATAGAACATTACAGCGCACTACAGGCCCTTTGGCCCTCGATGTTGCACTGACCTGTGAAACCAATCTGAAGCCCATCTAACCTACACTATTCCATTATCATCCATATGTTTATCCAACGACCATTTAAATGCCCTTAAAGTTGGCGAGTCTACAACTGCTGCAGGCAAGGCATTCCATGTCCTGACTACTCTCTGAGTAAAGAATCTACCTCTGACATCTGTCCTATATCTATCACCCCTCAATTTAAAGCTATGTCCCCTCATGCTAGCAGTCACCATCCGAGGAAAAAGGCTCTCACAGTCCACCCTATCTAATCTTCTGATCATCTTGTATGTCTCTATTAAGTCACCTCTTAACCTTCTTCTCTCTAACGAAAACAGCCTCAAGTACCTCAGCCTTTCCTCATAAGACCTTCCCTCCATGCCAGGCAACATCCTGGTAAATCTCCTCTGCACCCTTTCCAATGCTTCCACATTCTTCTTATAATGCGGTGACCAGAACTGCACGCAATACTCCAAGTGTGGCCGCACCAGAGTTTTGTACAGCTGCAACATGACCTCATGGCTCCGAAACTCAATCCCTCTACCAATAAAACCTAACACACCGTACGCCTTCTTAACAACCCTATCAACCTGGGTGGCAACTTTCAGGGATCTATGCACATGGACACCGAGATCTCTCTGCTCGTCCACACTACCAAGAATCTTACCATTAGCCCAGGACTCTGTATTCCTGTACTCCTTCCAAAGTGAATCACCTCACACTTTTCCGCATTAAACTCCATTTGCCACATCTCAGCCCAGCTCTGCAGCTTATCTATGTCCCTCTGTAACCTGCAACATCCTTCCGCACTATCCACAACTCTACCAACTTTAGTGTCATCCGCAAATTTACTAACCCATCCTTCTACGCCCTCATCCAGGTCATTTACAAAAACGACAAACAATGCCTAGTTGTCACCCTATCTTGTTATTGTCCAGTAGGGCAATATGTCATACAGGCAAGCATTGAGACAAGACCAAACATGAGCTGTTATTGACAATCAACGAATGGGAACACAAAGGAAATGAAGTCATGCTGCAGTTCACACCCACAACACAAACCAGACGATATCTTGATCTCGACACTCCACAATGTTCTTCTGCATCCAACTAGCACCTACTGGAATCAGATGTCAATCATATCCTATCTGCTGTGTGGTATCTTGATGTAGCTGAGCGCTGCCATTCACAAGATGAGATTCCTTCAGCTCAATGTTTACATCCTCTTCAAATGACTACTTCTGTACCACTGGCTCCTGAGAATCTATCAAATCTGCTTGTTGCCTACACCAATTCTGCATGTCACAGCATGCTAGGTTTTGCAGCACACTCTCTCCTGACAATAAAGAAGGGCCCACACAGACCAGTCCACACATAGAATTTTCAGAAACACTATCTTGTGCTTTGTCACCGCTGTGGTTGCAGTATGTACACCAACTTGGTGAAGAAGCTGTGTCAACTGAGTAATACAACACATTGAATTCAGAAGGGAATGCCTACTGCTCTTCAACACCCTTCCCATTCCAGACCCATGTAAACCATTTCACTTCCCACTGCATTTGTTGGAGTCCATCATCATATTTACATGAAATAAGATGCTGCAATGTTCCCCTGGTTCCATGGTATCTTTGGCAGATCTGCAAACAATGGCCCACTTTTGCCCAGCATTTGCCTCCTTTTAAGTTATTGGCATTAACTGCTACGTTAATGATTACTTAGCCAGCATTTATGGAGCCATGGTTGTTTTAAGACAATGTAAGGTTGATGATGAGGATTTGTTTGAATTGTGATAGTTTAATAAGTAGACAGCATAAAAATATTGGGGAACATTAGTTTGCTTTTTGTTTAGAAGCATCAGGAATTATTTTAGTTTGAGTGAAAAACCCATAGCTTGGAAAGCTTCAGTTTCTTAGTTTGTAGAGTTCCTGATGGAAGTTAGATATGTGAAAGTTTCTGCTGAAAACAGTCAGTTCAGAAATGTTAGTAAGTAGTTTACATCAATGTAAAGGTTTTAGTTGAAGCTTCAGACCAGAGGTGTTCAGGTAGAACCCCGAACGGGTTATTTGAAGCTAAGAAAACTTAAGCTCAATTTTGAAACTAATCAAATAAAAAGCTATCAAACTCTCAAGACCAGCAGTTGAAAGAAACAGTGATGAAGGGTTTAGGCCCGAAACGTCAAGTTTTCCTGCTCCTGTGATGCTGCTTGACCTGCTGTGTTCATCCAGCCCCATGCTTGTTATCTCAGATTCTCCAGCATCTGCAGTACCTTTTATCTATGTTAAACCTGTAGATGTGATAAAGAATCAAAGTCTCTCTGGATGTTTGATTCGTGTAAAGTGATGATGCTGGGATAGATAGGATTATATTTTTAATGTATGTTTTGAAAGGTTCCAAATTTTGTTTTATATAAATAGTTTGGTTTATTCTATTTATCTTCTTTTCTTTTGTGTAATAAAACTTCAGTTTTATTCTTGAAACCAATTTAAGGTATTGTGTGTTCATGTTTCAGTGAAAGACCGCCTTGTAAGTTAAAGGAAAACAAAAAATGATCTATCAATCCTGATTTAATCTGTGTTCTGACTTTCCAGTAATAACATCAGCTTGGATAATAACACAGTAGAATGTTCAGGAATCAAAGACATACTTGGAACATTTTAATCTTAATTCAATTTCTTCCTACCTTTCTTTCTATAAAGTTGCATTTGTCATATGCTTGTTTTTAATTATCACACCATGGTATATTTTTCATATTGCTCCAAGTTCTAAATGTAATTATTTGTTTATTCTTCAAATAGCTTTAAATATAAAAACTAAGAACTGACTGCTATTTCCTTATAACTGCCAGGTGGCACTGCAGCAACAGAAAGATCAAGTTGTCTTTATCATCAACAATTGCATTCAAATTGCTGAAAATTTGATGCAGAGGTCTTTCTTTCAGTAAGGCACTATCTATCCTGGAACATAAGTTGCGTGGTGTCTATAGTGATGACAGTGAAATTGCTATTTTAAAACAATAAAACTTTAAATAATCTATTTAATCCTGCTATCACTGATACCTTACATAAAAGTTAACTCTTTGATGTATTGATTGTATCATTCTTATTCATTCAAAAATCATTGCTTACTTCAGGAAACTAGGAATTTAGGAATTTATATTCTATTACTCATTGGCACCCTGTAACAGCTGAATGGCACAGGATATAGCCTGTTAAATAGAGCTCATCTTGAAACCTGTGCAGTATATTGCATATAAAATGGCAGTTGACCAGAACTCACTTAATCTCCACCAGCTGGGTTAGGTTAAAAACATGACAGCAGTTAGGGTTCTGTCAATGAATTTACCCAATCATCTCCTCAGAGACACACAGTAGATGCCTCGGGTGAACACACTGTGGAGCTGGAGGAACCCAGCAGGCCAGGCAGCATCAGAGGAGCAGGAAAGTTGACGTTTCAGGTCGGGACCCTTATTTAGAAATGGGGAGGGGGAACGGAACTGGAAAATATATAAAGAGGATGGGTGGGGCTGGGAAAGGTAGGTGGGATGGTGTTAGGTGACTGCAGGTAGGGAGTGGTGAGGATTGGTCAGTGGGATGGGTGAGGCGGATAATGGGAGAGAAGATGGACAAGTTTTGTCAGGTCAAGGAGGCAGGAATGAGAGGGAGGTTGGACATGGGATGAGGTCACGGGGTGGGAAGATTTTAAAACTGGTGAATTCCATGTTTAGGCCATTGGGCAATAGGCTTCCGAGGCAGAATATGACGTGTTGCTCTTCCAGTTTGTGGGTGGTGTCATTGGACACTGGAAGAGGACCAGGATGGACATGTCACCCAGGGAGTGAGGGAGGGAGTTAACATGACCAGAAGGTGTTGTCGTTTGTCATGTAGAGAACACAGATGCAGTATGAAACCGCAGATTACGCTTGGTCTCACTGATGCAGAGGAGGCCACATCGGGAGCAGCAGATACAGTCGACCAAGTTGACAGATGTGCAGGTGAGCCCCTGCCTAATATGGAAGCTTTGTTTTGTACCTTGAATGGAGGTGAGGGGGGAGGTGTAGCACTTCTGCAGTTGCAGGGAAAGGTGCCGGGAGTGGGGTGGGGTTAGTGGTGAGTGTGGAGCAGACAAGGGAGTTGCGAACAGAGCGGTCCCTACAAAAGGCTGTCAGGGTTTGATGGAGAGGTTGTGTCAGGATGAGGGGGAGGCTTGGACATGTCATTAAGCCAGGGGCAGGGAAATTTTGAAATTATCCGCCCCACCCATCCCACTGACCAATCCCCACCACTCCCTACCTGCATTCACCTATCGCCATCCCATCTACTTGCCACATCCCCACCCCTCCTCTTTCTATTTATTTCCCAGCTCCCTTTCCCCTCCCCATTTCTGAAGAAGGATCCTGACCCGAAATGTCAACTTTCCTGCTCCTCTGATGCTGCCCGGCCTGCTCTGTTCTTCCAGCCCCACACAGTGTGTTGAATCTGACTCCATCATCTGCAGTTCTTGCTATCTGTTAGATGCCTAGGGGTGTCTGTCTCCTAGATATTCTATCACTCCATGACATACTGGAGTCTATCCCTGGGCTTAGTAAGATGCCTATGATGAACTGCTTGTGTGAACTTAAATCAAAAATTCTGTAATTGCTACATAATCTACAACAAATTAATGTAGGTTCAAAATTTCAAAATTTAAAGGCCAGTTTAAGACAAATTCCCAAACCATTTTTTTTGTGGCAGTCTCATTTTTGTTTGTGTCATTGAAATCTGTGATCATTGGATTTCTAGATATTTCTGGAACTGTAAAGGCCTGCTGGAGAAAAACGACATTTAAACAGTCAGCTAACAACCTATTTGCCTAGCAATAGTAACTTAGCAACCACAAATCTTTTTTGCGATAATAGAATGCATGTTTTTTTTTTCGAATATTCTCTAATGTCATTGTCTGTAGCAATTAAAAATACAAATTGATTGATGAAAAGAATCAAATGTTGCTATTTTAGTATCAAAACATACATAACTCATTTGATGGGAAACTGTCAATTACGAAAAAATGTTGATACTGTTACATTAACAGTTGCATAAGAGGAATCAATGCATAGTCATACACAGTCAATAAACATCAGGGTCAGAGCTTAACAGTCATCCAATGGTAGGATGGTAGTGGGGGTGGAGGAATAGACCACTCAAGTGTACACTCAGGTGAGTGAACGTTAACATCTTTTATTGAGCATTACCATTTCAATGGTAAGAGAGGATATCTCTGAAACCCTACAGACCTAGGTCTCATTTCCATGATCTGATATCACTATGGTATAGCACCTTTTGCACAGGTATAGCTACTATTCTTAGAGTGAATAGTTAACCTTTTATTTTACATCTCTCCCCCTGACCTCTTCAACCCCGTTGGCCATATTCACGTCTTCCACACTTTTCCCATCCCAACCACCAAAATCAGTGTTTTACAGTGTCTCTAAATGTATATGGCTTTCTGCTGGGGTTGTGGACAGTTGTGAATGGCAAAGTCTCTGTCTCATTCAATCATTCTCAAGATGCATTTTAAGGTACATAAACTATAATGTTTGTGGTTTACTAGATCCATAAATAGAACAAGAGGTAGATGGAGGGTAAACTTGAACATTATTGTGCGTCCTGTCTCAGCTCCACAGTCAGTTTAGATGGCCTCTTCTAGCTCCTGCCTCTGGGTCACCTGACCCACTCGCTTAACGGGGGCAGCACACAAAACTACACACATAGCATCCTTCCCTTTTATTTCAATACTCCCTTCAACGATGTATAACATACATCCAACAACTATTATGCAGGCATTGTGGCTAACTTATGTACATCATCAGGAATATTTACAAAAAATATATAAAAAGTAATCAATCCTTTTGCAGTCTACATTGACATGATCAGTCTCTTGGGGGGATGACAATTCCTCGAAGACTGTCTCCTCATCTCTGGAATCTTTTCTAGTGTAGTCTCCCAGGCTTCTGGAAGCTCCTGTTGTTCTGTAGTTCCTCTTTGATTGGCCATTGTTGCCCTGATGATACTGTTGTTGAATCCCTGGGTGTGGCCAATCCTGGTTTAGAGCCACATGACTCAGTCCACATCACTGGTCCCATCTGGACTGGCTTGGTATTCTGAGATACGCAACAACCAGCTGGACTGTGTGCCTCCTCCAGATCAGTTTATCCCTAGTCTGTACCATACATGACAATGGTCCTGTTTGAGCCCCCACCACCAGTAGGATCCATTTGTCCTCAGACGTATAATTCCAGACTAACATGGTCTCTCCTCTTTGGAGTACCCTTGACCTCAAGGCTCCTCCCCTTCTAAGCCATCTGTCCTTCTTGATTTCACACTATCACATTTCCGGTCTCTTCCGGCTACAGTAAGTCAAACATGATTCTCAGCTGGCGATTGAATATTAAGGACGAGCACTGGGTTGTCAAGTGTGGTGGGTTCCTGTATGTGCTGAGGAACTTGTTGAGTCACTGTCTTAGTGAACCCTCCCATTGTGAGCCTGTTAAGGCCTGCTTCAAGGTTTGAACAAATCTCTTCACCAGGCCTCTTATTGCAGAGTGATACAGAGCCAATCTCACAGTCTGACTCCTGGATTTTCCAGGTATTCCTTGAACTTTTACACCACAAACTGTGGACCTTTGTCACTTAGAACTTGTTCGGGGTTCCAGAACCTATCAAATATTTCATCCAGTCTGTCTATCGTCGTTTCCCCTCATACCGAGTTCATGACTGCCACCTTGTGTCACTTGGAGCAGGCATTCACAACCTCTAGTAACATCTGTCCCTCTACTTGTCCCACGAAATCAACGTGACCCATTGCCACAGTGATTTATTCCATTCCCATGGGGGAAGGGGCGATAATCATGGCGCCTTCCTTACTAATGCTCAGGATTTGCATGATCCTACCTTTTCCTAAATCTGCAAATTCACATTCGGTCACCAAAAGTAGCTCCTGGCTATTTCTTTCATTCGTACCATGCCTGGGTTCCCTTGGTGCACTTGTTCCAGCATCTTTCCTCTTAACAGGGTTCGAATAACAACTCTCATTCCCCAAATTAAACTCCCATCTGATACAGACAATTCCCATCTCCTGGTAAAGACGTAATTCTGAGCGGTCTTGATGACAAGTCCTTCCTCTCAAGAATAATTCCACAACTAGGCTCAAGACCGGGTAATTCCAGGTAGCATTCCACACCTGACTCACTGATTCCAGTACCTTATCTTCCTGGGAAAAGTACATGATTTTCAGGTTCCAGTTGGGAACATCCTTATTTCCGGGTAGTGGTAACCTTGCCACAGCATCTGCATTACTGTGTTTCTCTGACTGTCAGTACCTGATTTCATATGATTAGGCCTACAGAACCAGTGCCCATCTCTGTAGGTGTGCTGCCGTCATTGACGGTATTCCTGTTTACAGCCCAAAATTGCAGGTTAGCGGCCTGTGGCATGTGAGCAACACGAAGTCCCTGCTGTGAAGGAAATGGGTGAACTTCTTACCACCAAACACAATGCTCAATCCTTCCTTTTCCACTAGGACATACTTCCCCTCCATCTTCATTAGTGACCTTTGTGCGAACATGATGGGCCTCACCTCTCCACTTGGCAAGATGTGTGACCGTACAGCACCAACTCCAAAAGGCGAGGTGTCACATGCCAACTGTGGTGGAAACTTCAGGTTCAAGTCAATACTTCTGACCTTCTGAGGGCTTGCTTCACCTCCTGGTAAACCTCTTCACATTCCTGGGTCGATTTCCACAGCTGCCCTTTTCCTAGTAACCAATGCAGGGGCTTTAGCACAGTTGCAGATCATACACAAACTTGTCGTAATTTACAAGTCCCAAGAACACTCTCAGTTGAGACTCACTCTCTGATCTAGGGACCTGCATGATAGCATCCATCTTTTTGGGCGACTTGTATAGTTCTTGTCAACAATTACATGAACCAAGTACCCTACGGAGTCTTTCAAAAAACTTGCATTTCTCCCTTTTTACTTGCAAGCCTTGCTCCTGCAACCTTTTTATTGTTTCTTCTAAGTTTTTTTAAACAGTACTGTGAGTCACTATTGTCAATGGCAGCTGGGAACTATTGTGACCCCCATCTGTAAGTAGGCCTGTGACATCCATTTTTGAGATTTTTTTCCCGGCCACTCCATTGAATGAATATTCTACGAGTGGAAGTGGGTATCCACACATAGGGCTGGGTTGACTGTGACCTTAAACTCACCAAAAATCCTCACCGCACCATCTGTTTTTAAGACAGGGATGATTAGAGTGACCCATTCACTGGTAGTCACTGATTCCAATGGTCCCAGGTTTGCCAGCCGTTCCAGTTCTGCCGTACGGTGCTGGATGTGCCTCATACTCCTTGGACAAGCCTCCCACTTCAACTGAAGTTTAATTGCTATCCTTTTCAGTTCTCCCAGGGATTGCTTGAAGACATCCTTATACCTGTCCAAAGCCTGTTGCAAACTCATTTTTGAGTCCACCAGCCTATACCCCCGCTCTAATTTTAACATTACGTTCAACAACCAGGAGAATCTGAATAAACAATGGTCCCTTAACTGTACTTTCACCAGTACAAGGCCTTCAGTGGCATCACAAGTTCCCTGTATCTCTGTAGTGTAATCTTGGCAGGCTTCAATGGCAATGTCTTTAACTTTTCCCTATAAATTGATTTGGGAATCAGAAACAATGTTGCACCCATATCCAATTCCATCTTTACTGTCTTCTCCTCAAATTTGGGAAGAACCCAGAAACGATCAGCCTCACCCTATACCAATAGGATGTTTATCCAAAACTCTAGTTCTCCCGCAGACTCCTAGCCTACCATGGCTGGCAGCATGTACCTTATGCCTTGTTCTCTGAATTGTACCCAGCAAGTTCAGACAATATGGCCCACTCGCTTACACCTGCAGCATTTGCCTTCTCAAGTCCAACAAGCTGACTCTTTGTGGCCCCTCTTGCCAAATTGGCAGCATTTTACAGTTGTTAGTGCACTTTGCTGTGTATTCACTATTTTATGCACTTGGGCATTGTTGTTCAAATGTTTTGCTGATGGTTAACTCCATCAAGGTGGCAGTTTTGAAAACTACCTTGAAATCCAGGCCTCTCCTTGTTAAGACCATCCATTGAATGGCTTTGTTTTGGAGGACACAAACTAAACGGTCCTGCAAGGCATCTTGGAGGAACTGTTTGAATTTGCAATGTTCCGCTAACCTCTTTAAGGTGGCCATCAATTGGGTGATGGACTCTCCTTTGTGCTGTATCTGTTTATAGAACACGTTGTACACTTTTCTATAAGTCTTCGAAAGCTGGGCAATTGACAAAGATCTATGAAGAAAACAGAAATCTTTGAACTGTGGATGTTAAGACCTATGCTAAAAATTCCAAATTTAGACAATAGGGTGTGAAATTTACTTATATTATTATTGTATTATTACAAGAGCATAAAGAACTCCTAAAAAGTGACATCCAGAAAAAAATGAGATAACAAGGTGTAGAGCTGGATGAACACAACAGGCCAAGCAGCATCCGAGGAGCAGGAAAGCGGACGTTTCGGGTCTGGACCCTTCTTCAGAAATGGGGGAGGGGAAGGGAATTCTGAAATAAATAGAGAGGTGGGGGGAGGCGGATGGAAGATGGATAAAGGAGCAGATAGGTGGAAAGGAGACGAACAGGTCAAGGAGGCAGGGATGGAGCCAGTAAAGGTGAGTGTAGGTTGGGAGTTAGGGTGGGGGTTGGTCAGTCAAGGGAAGACGTACAGGTCAAGACGTACAGGAAGACGTACCATGCGGGTACCCATGGAGTGGGGATGAGGCTGGTAGGTAGGAGGTGGGGGTAGGGGTTGAGATGGGAGGATTGGATAGGTGGGAGAACGGACGGACAGGTTAGGGAGGCGGGAACGAGCTGAGCTGGTTTTGGGATGTAGTCTGGGGTGGGGAGATTTTGAAGCTTGTGAAGTCCATATTGATACCATTGGGCTGCAGGGTTCCCAAGCAAAACATGAGGTGCCGTTCCTGCAACCTTCACGTGGCATCGTTGTGGCACTGGAGGAGGCCCAGGATGGACATGTCGTCCAAGGAGTGGGAGGGGGAGTTGAAGTGGTTCGTGACTGGGAGGTGCAGTCGTTTGTCGTGAACCGAGCATGGGTGTTTCACAAAGCAGTCTCCAAGCCTCCGCTTGGTTTCCCCGATGTAGACGAGGCCACAGCGGGAACAGCGGATACAGTATACCACATTAGCAGATGTGCAGGTGAACATCTGTTTGATGTGGAAGGTTTTCTTGGGGCCTAGGATGGGGGTGAGGGGTGAGGTGTAGGGGCAGGTGTAGCACTTCCTGCGGTTGCAGGGAAAAGTGCCAGGGGTGGTGGGGCTGATGGGGAGTGTGGAGCGGACAAGGGATTCATGGAGAGAGTGGTCCCTCCGGAAGGCAGATAATGGTGGGGAGGGAAAAATGTCCTTGGTAGAGGGGTCAGATTGCAGGTGGTGGAAGTGGTGGAGGATGATGAATTGGATCCGGAGGTTGATGGGGGAGTACGTGAGGACGAGGGGGATTCTGTTTTTTTTTGTTACTGCAAGGAGTGGGTATGAGGGATGAGTTGCAGGAAACGCGAGAGATGCGGTCCAGGGCATTTTCGACCACTGTGGAGGGGAAGTTGTGGTCCTTGAAAAACAAGGACATCTGGGATGTCCGGGAGTGGAATGCCTCATCTCGGGAGCAGATGCGGCGGAGGCGAAGGAATTGGGAATAGGGAATGGCATTTTTGCAGGAAGGTGGGTGAAAGGAGGTGTATTCTAGGTAGCTGTGGGAGTCAGTAGGCTTGAAATGGATATCGGTTTTCAGGTGGTTGCCAGAGATGGAAACAGAGAGGTCCAGGAAGGAGAGAGAGGTATCAGAGATGGTCCAGGTGAACTTAAGGTTGGGGTGGAAGGTGTTAGTGAAGTGGACGAACTGCTCGAGCTCCTCGTGGGAGCACGAGGCGGTGCCAATACAGTCATCAATATAATGGAGGAAGAGGTGGGGGACACAGCCAGTGTACCTTCGGAAGAGGTATTGTTCCACGTATCCTACAAAGAGGCAGGCATAGCTTGGGCCCATGCGGGTACCCATGGCCACCCACTTTGTCTGTAGGAAGTGGGAGGAATTGAAGGAGAAGTTGTTAAGGGTGAGGACGAGTTCAGCTAAGTGGACAAGGGTGTCAGTGGAGGGGGACTGGTCGGGCCTGCGGGACAGGAAGAAGCGGAGGGCCTTTAGGAAATCTGCATGGGGAATGCAAGTATAGGGACTGGACGTCCATGGTGAAGACGTCCAGAAAAAAATGTTGTGATTCAGTCATTTGATTACAGCTGAGAAAATACAGAGATCTCCTCTACAAGACAAAGAGGAGGTCAGTGTAGCTAGAAGCAGGTTTCATAGAGTGATTGGAAGTGAACTATAAGAGATGTGAAGGAATGGTGAAAGACAGATGTGTATGGCATTCCATTACAGCAGATCTCCTGGCAGGAATAGCTACAAACAGCAGCAGACGTAGAAGATGAATGAAATATACAGACAAATTTAAATACAACTGTACAATATGCAGAGCTTGGGTCCATATAGGAGCTTTCACATACTTGGAATATAGCATTAAAAAAAAAACAAATGCAGGTGAGGTGCTGTAAATCAGAGACAAAAATTGAAATTACTGGAAAAGATCAGCCGATCTGGCAGCATCTGTGGAGAGAAATCAGAGTTAACGTTTTGGGTTGAGTGACCCTCCCTCAGACCCTAGTGCCTTGTCATAGGATCAGAGAATCCTTCCAGTGCAGAAGAGGCCATTCGTCCCACTAAGTCTGCACCATCCCTCTGAACAGCGTCCCACTCAGACCCAGCACCCCACCCGATCCCTGTATTCTCACATTTATGAGGGCTAATCCACGTAGCCTACACATCCTAGACACTATGGAAAATTTAACACAGCCAATTCACATAACCTGCACATTATTGGATGCTAAGAGGAAGCTGGAGCACCCGTTGCAAGTGGACAGTCAAGATTGGAATTGAATCTGGGTCCCTGGTGCTGTAAGGCAGCAGTGATAACCACTAGCCACTGTTCTGCCCTATGCCATGTTATTAGTCAATATTGAGGAGATGCCAGAAATTACTTGCACTTTACATCTATTAGAAGTGCACAGCCTTGGCCATTAGAAGCTGTTTCAGTTCCATCGCAATAACAAAATGTCTAGATAATACAATAACATGTTAACTCTGTAATATTGCACTTCAGTAAGAATTGTCACATTCTTCAGGCACTATTCAATGTAAGTAGTCAGTCTTTCTTCAAAAGTCCATTAAGAAAGTAATGTGCAAAGTCATAATTTTGTCTCTAGGAAATAAAAGTTAGATGCAAAAACTTCTGCAGGACATATCCCAAAGATTAGAAATTCCACATTGGCACTGAGGGGCACCTCTCCCAAGGGAATATGTCAGCACAATATAATAGAACTTAAATTCCTTCTGATATTTTCGTCAGAAACTATTGATAAAGTTAACTCAAATACTTGACTATTGCTCATCTGCAGAAAAAAAGTCCTGAAAAAAAATTTCTGAAGTGAATATAAACCTTACAAGGAAAAAGACATTGTTTCGCTAATTCTGATTTGGTGAGGATAGCACAGTTATTTTAATCTCCCTTCATCCTGTCTGTTTTGGTGATAGACAAGATAGTGATTGTGTGGTACTGCATGTTGCTTGGGAAACAAGGTCAGGCTCTAAGTAGTCAAGGAAATATTGTAACATTATTCTTGAGAAGCGCACTGCTTTGGTTATAGATTAATGTACTCCTTACCAACCTCCTCAAAATATTTTAATGTAATAGGTTGTTGATGGTACAAATGTAATTTACGCTCAAAGAACCATTTTAATCTATTTGGTTTTCCTTAAATTTGATCTTTTTAAATTGCCACAATTGATTTTTTTTAAATATCTGTGCAATGTTATGTGTAGATCTAGTCCTGCTGCGAATAAAATGTCCTGAGGTTATGTCTGTTTTTTTCGTCGGTTCTTGTGAAGTGACTGAAGCGTTATGCATAATACTTGACATGCAATCTCAGGGTAAAGAAGCATGAAAATAACAGTAATATCAATAAATAAAAGGTGTTCATTTATTTTACAATGCTATTCCTCCTCATCTTTGGACAAATTTAGAAAAATAAATCAGTGTCATTAAATAAGTGGTTCTATTCTAAAAGCTATTGTGCTATCGACAATGTTCTGATATGTCCTAATTCATAATTATATTCATATCAATTCCAACAAGCCAAGGTGTGATTTATGTCTGAATGAGTAGTGGGAGCTGGGGTTCAGCAGGTACATGATCCTTCCCCATGTACCATGATTCTACGACTGTATGATCCTACAATCAGTGTACCAATTTTCTGACACAGAACTGGCACACTCCAAGTTTAAAAGGCTCCATCAAAAGCTATATGGATGAATCTGCCTAAGATCACAAAGCAGTCATCTAAGCCACATACATAGGCGTGTTGTCAGATTATTAAAGGCCAATTTTGAATAGGAACTACAGTAGTATAGATGAGGCATAAACAACGTGGAAGCCACATAAGACTGCAACAATACACTCCAGGAAAGAGGAAAGCTTAGAAGAGGCCCTCATTCAACAACAGGCAATTGCACAGAGTCTAGTGAATTATGTATAATCTCCGGTCACTGCTGATGAAATCATTTTGGCAGGGAGGTGACTGGGCTAATTGTGTGAAGTTAATGGACCCTCTGCTTATGAGCCTCAAAGGCTCACATAAGGAGTGTCTGCAAGACTGCACATCTCAGGAGAAAGGATATTGTTTATGCACAAGATAGTGCAACATCATGCCCATTGCTTTACTCAAGAACAGAGTAATGTATTTGGGTGGTACAGTGGTTCAGTGGTTAGCACTGCTGCCTCACAGTGCAAGCAACTGGGTTCAATTCCACCCTTGGGTGACTGTGTGGATTTTGCACATTCTCTCCATGTCTGTGTGGGTTTCCTCCGGGTGCTCTGGTTTCCTCCCACAGTCCAAAGATGTGCAGGTTAGGTGGATTGGCTATGCTAAATTGCCCATAGTGTTCAGGGATGTGTAGCTTAGGTGGGTTATAGGGGCATGGGCCTGGGTGGGATGCACTGAGGTTCGGTGTGGACTTGTTGGGCCGAAGGGCCTGTTTCCACACTGTAGGGATTCTATGATTCTATGCTAAACTGCCCACAGTGTTCAGGGATGTGTAGATTAGGTGGGTTACCGGGGGATAGATCTGGGTGGGATGCTCTGAGGTTCGTTGTAACTTGTTGGGCCTGATTTCACATTATAGGGATTTTATGATCTATGACAGACACACCCAAATGATCACTAATGACATGACTGACATTGACCTGTTCACACAACTGCTCCAACAAGGTGCTCCCCTTATGGCTGAGGATAAGGTGGAGACAGAATGCTCACTGATGCCTGTCTGTGTCAGAGATTTCTCAGTTTTTTGCCACAACTTGAAGATGCTGGTAGGGGACAGATCCAGAGCTGCTGCTCTGATATCATTATAGGGACGGCCAGTGTCTCAGGGCAAGACTCTACAATTGTTCAATATATTGCAGGTGCTAAGGAATTAGGTGATGGTGATGATGAAGCTTCATGAGGGATGGCCTTCTCTTCACCATCTGTCACCTCCTCAGTCCCTCCATGGTGCCTTTGATTATTGGAGGGAATCACCTGCTGGGGCACAGCTGGAATCTATCCCACGCTTCATTGTGTCATTTGTGTCACTAACTGGTCAATACTACAGATTGTGGCACATATTCTATGCCATGTCAGTCTGCCGTTTCTGCATCCACTCTGAATAATCCCACATATTTACTCCCATTCTTTTATGGATTGTGGAATTTGTTGAAAGGACAGGTACTTGTTGCCCATCCTTAATTGCCCTTTGAAGTGGGTGGCTTGCTAGGGCCACTTCAGAAGGCATTTAGGAATCAACTCATTGCTGTGGATCTGTACTTATTTGTAAGCCAGACCAAGTAAGGACAAAGTATTTTCTTCCCTAAGGAATGTTAATGAACCAAATAGGTTTTCATGACAATAAGCAGTGTTTGCATGGTCACCATTACACTAGCTTTTAACTCCAGGCTGTACTACTAAGGTTGATCAGTCTTTGGCTCATGCAGTCAAAGTACTATCATAGAGTCTGTCGGGTTCTGGTTTGTGATCAGTAATTTGCTGATTTTTAGGTGGTTCGAATCACCCCCAGATCCCACGTTCCGACACTGGACTTATTTAAGAATGTGAAAAGAAGATTGGCAGTTGACAGGTTTTTCCAGGGCAAAAGAATCTGAGTTTATTAAATACAGAAGGTAAGTATAATATAAGAAATAAAGGCAAATGTAATAAGCAGTGAAATTAACAATAGCAATTATACAGAGGACAATAATTGAATACACTATTAAACATAGGTTAAACACTATTAGACACTAATGTAAAATATTTGTGTAGTGTCTCACCCATCTCCTGTGATTCCATACATACATGGCGACGTTGATTTTTAAGTGGCCCTATTCTCTCTCTAGTCACTCTTCCGTCCTTGATGTACTTGTCCTTTTGGATTCTCAGTAACTCTATTTGCCAAAGCTATCTCATGTCCCCTTTCTGCCCTCCTGATTTTCCTCTTCAGTATACTCCTACTGTCCTTATTCTCCACTTAGGGATTCACTCAATCCCAGCTGCATATACCTGATATACACCACCTTCTTTTTCTTGACCAGAGCCTTAATTTCTCTTGTCATCCAGCATTCCGTACACCTACTAGTCTTGCCCTTTGCACTAAAAGGAACATATTGTCTCTGAACCCTCGTTATCTCATATTTAAAGGCTTCCCACCTTACCAACCATCCCTTTACCTGCGAATAACCTCCCAGTCAACATTGGAAATTTCCTGTCTCATACCATCAAATTTGGCCTTACTCCAATTTAGGACATTAACCTTTTGATCAGTTCTATCCCTTTTCATAACTACTTTAAAACTAATAGAATCATGATGAGTTGCCCCAAAGACCTTCCTCACTAACTCCTCTGTAACTTGCCCTGCCTTATTTCCCAACAGAAGGTCAAGTTTTACTCCTCCTTTAGTAGATACATTTACGTATTGAATAAGAAAATCTTCTTGTACACACAACAAATTCCTCTCCATCCATTAACACTGTGACAGTCTTAGTCTATGTTTGGATGTTAAAATTCCCTACTATTTCAACCCAATTTTCTTACAAATATCTGAGATCTCCTTACACACTCACTTCTCAATTTCCCGCTGACTACTGATGAACCCATAATACAATCCAACAAGGTGATCATCTCTTTCTTCTTTCTCAGTTCCACCCATATAACTTCACTAGACAATGTCCCAGGAATATCCTCCCTAGGTATAGCTGTAATGTTATCCCTAACCAAAAATGCCACTCCCCCTCCTCCCTTGCTTCCCTTTCTATCGTTCCTATAGCATCTATACTGCGGAACATTAAGCTGCCAGTCCTGCCCATCCATGAGCCATGTTTCCATTAAAGCAATGATATCCCAGTCCCATGTCCCCAACCATGCCCTAAGTTCATCTGCCTTAACTATCAGACCTCTTGCATTAAAGAAAATTGCTCAGGAAATTCAACATCTGTGGAGAGAAAGCACAGTCAATACTTCAGGTCCAGTGACCCTTAAGAACTGGGTTCTGACTACCTGCTCAAACACTTGACTAACCCCTGATACAAACCGACCTGACGATACACCTAACTCTTACCCCTAACTACCTGGTTCACAACCACCTGGCTAATAGAATGACCAACTGGCTATGACCAGACAAAACTAACCCCCAGACCCCATCCACACAACACAAGATATCCTTCTACCAACCGATTATGCCAGACTATCTCCCTAAGCAGATCTAACTACCAGCTGACTAACTCTCGATCACTTAACTGAACCCGAAACGTCCAATTGCTCCCAGACTTGACCCAACTCACCCTCAATCACCTGACTACCACTGGATTAGCCATTTAAGCTCTAAGGGTACCACAGCACATCAAACACTTGGAAGCTTACAATGAGTAACTCACCTCCTGACTCCCAAGCACTGTCTGCCGCCAACAAGATACAAGTTGAGTATGCTGAAATACTCCCCACCTGTCTTCTTGAGTGCAGCTCAAGTCAAGAAGCATGACACCATTCTGGACAAAGAAACTCATGTAATTGGTATCACACACGAACATCCACTGCCTCCAGAAATAAAATTCAGTAGCAGCTGTGTACTATCTACAAGATGCAATGAAGAAATTCACCAGTGCTCCTTACACATTGTCCAAACTCAACCACTAATGCGCATGGATCCAAATGGATTGCAGTGGTTCTCCAAGACAGCTCACGACCATTTTCTCAAGGGCAAATAGGGATGAGCAATAAATGCTGGCTCAGCTAACCATGTCTTACATTCCTTGAATAAATTATAGAAAATACGGAGATAAGCTGTGTCTCCCTGGCCCCATATTGATATACCTTACGTTGTCGTATAGATCTTCTGATGTACTGTTATGCTGTGGAGTATGCTTGGAATGTAGGGACAAAAGGTAGAATTGTTATAGGAGCATTGATTAAATCACTGTTTGCTATAGACCCTCTGGTTTGTGAAGTACCATGTACTCGAGTTCTTATAATGAATTGTTAATTATATAATAAATATTATACAATCATATTGGAATTGTGAAATATATTCAATGGAGTATCCAAGTTGGATCGTGTAACATGAGCTCATTAAACAACAGATCCTTGGTTGCTACAACTGTTGTGGTATTCAGATGTTTAAAGTAACAATATGGAAGAGAACAGGAAAGCAGTACCAGTTATGGGCAAAAAAGGTTTTAAAAAAAACAGAAATTCAAAGTCATGTCACTTTAAGAAGGTTAAAGCATAAATCTACTTTTCTCTCTGCAGTTGTCAACTCAGACCTTTCTACAAACTGCCACAAAATAGAATACTTTTTAGGTCATTAAACAATTCCTTATGTTATCAGAAGCTCTATTGTTTAATTTTTAGAAACTTTAGCCAGACATTTCATCATCAGAAGAGCTAATTTGTTACCATTATTTCAAATATATTTTTCATAATTTTATTGTGCATTGTGAACAGGAGGTACAAGAGCATTTTGTATCACCTAGAGTAGTTGTTTTTGATACTTGCTTAATCATGTTACTAAAAGCTAGTTACAAACTGTGAGAACAAATGCAAATGAAACATTCAGGAATTTGGCTCAGTGCCAGTGTTGCTCTTTGAAAGAGCTCTTCAATGAATCCAAATCTTATTGCTCCTTCCCCAAAGTACTTTTTCAAGCACATGATCAATTTATCTTGAAAGTTAGTATTGAATCTGCTTTCACCATTTTCTTCAGACAGTGCAGTTCAGAGTATCACTTGCTGAGTAACAAATAAATCTCTTCATTTGGCCTTTGGATCTTCTGCCAATTAAATTAGATTCACAGGCGGAATCTTGTGGAAGCAATGCAGGTCTCACTGGGTGGAGCACAGATAACAGGCCAAGTCACAAACCAATCAGGCAGTGGAGAGGTCAGCAGCAGGCCATTCCCATGAATCTGGATACTGCGATAGAGATCTTCATCAGAGTCTTGCAAATCATTTCTCAGCAGCACTCTTTAATTTAAGCAATGTCACCTTTTATTTCTCTTTGAATGTGTTGGCAGGGGGCGTGGGAATAGGGTGCACAGTGGTGATGCCCCCTGGCTCTCTGATACCTATCATGCAGATTTTAAGAAGGGAGTGGGAGAAAACAGGGAATTTTAGCCCAGTTACATTTGTTATAACATCTGTTATGAAGGATGTCATAAATAGACACCTAGGTGATAATAAGCATGGGGCTGGATGAACACAGCAGGTCAAGCAGCATCACAGGAGCAGGAAAACTTCACGTTTCGGGCCTAAACCCTTCATCAGGAAATCTGATTTTCTGATGAAGGGTTTAGGCCCGAAATGTCAAGTTTTCCTGCTCCTCTGATGCTGCTTGACCTGCTGTGTTCATCCAGCCCCATGCTTGTTACCTAGGTGATAATGATCTGTTTGGACATTGTCATGGATTTGCAAATGGGAAATTATGCTTGATGAGTCCTTTTGAGCTTTTTCAGGAAGTCACTAACAAAATTGATAAAGAATGGATGTAGTACGCTTAGACTTTCAGAAGCCTTTGGATAAATTCCCCTGCAGGAGTCTGGTTAGTGAAAACTAAAGCACATGGGATAGCAGGTAATGCACCTGCATGGATTAATAATTGGCTAACAGCAGAAAGCAGATAGTAGATTAAATAGATCATTCTCATGTTGGCAGGCTGTAGCCAATGGAGTACCACAGGGAGCAGTACTCTGTTTGTTCAAAATACATTTTGCTGATTGGGAGGTGGCAACTAAATTTAATATTTCCAAACTTGTAGATATTACAAAACTAAGTGGGAATATGTGTTGAGACGAAGGTATAAAATGGGGAGGGTTTAAACAGGCTTGATATGGAACATGAAACATGGTTGATTGAATATAATGTGGAAAACTATAATGGTATATACTTTGGTAGGAATATCAAAGGTGCAGATTATCCTTGAATAATGATAGGTTGGAAAGCGTTTGGCAATATACCACTAAAGGCTAACATACAAATACAGCAAGCTATTAGGAAGGCTAATGGAAAGTTAACCTTTATTGCAATAGAATTTGAATGCAGGAGTAGTGAAGTCTTGCTTTGATTGTACAGGAGCTTGGTTGGACCCCACCTGGACCACTGTATGCAGTTTTGGTCTACTTATCTCGGGAAAGATATTATTGCCACAGAGGGATTTCAACAAACATTCCCCAGACTTGTTCCTGCAGTGGCAGGACAGTTCTACGAAGAGAGATCGGGCAACAGGGCCATTCTCTACAGTTTTGTGGAATGAGAGTTGATTTTGTGTAAAACTACAAAATGTTTAAAGGGGTAGACAGAGTAAATGCAAGTAAGATGTTTCCCCCGGCTGAGGAGTGTACAACTAAGGGCACAATTTAAAAATAAGAGGTACAGAGAAAGATTTTTTTTTATTTAGTAGGTGTTGAATCATTGGAATTTTCGACCCCAGAGAACTTTGGAAGCTACATCTTTGAGCCTATTTAAAGTAGAGATTGATAAATTGTTGATTACTAATTGCATGAAGAGTTATGGGAATACTATGGATAACAGACATTGAAGTGTTTGAAAAGCCACAATTGTATTAAGTGACAGAGCATGTTTGACAGGATGAATGGCTGACTCCTGTTCCTATCTTGCAATGTGCATTATTCAGTTTGTCTGCTGCACCTGCAGAAATAATTTCTGACAATGAGTTGCTATATATGAACAGACCTTTCAGAGATATTTGTTCCAAAATGGAATGTGAACCTTCTCGTATACTCATTGCATTACTCGAATTCAAACAATCTAGACATATTAATGGTTCACACCATTACATCACTCATCCTGCATGTGTCTCACAATAAAACAATATTTTCATATTGCCATATGACATCTCTGAGCAACATTTCTGGTTAAGGAGTTATCATCGCTAGCAGAGATCATGTTCAGAAGAAATGTGAGAATGAATTGACAAGCTACCATCTATCCAAGTTGCAGGATATCATTCTTGAGAAGCAACAGAGAATGAAGATTGTGTCTGACTGGCATTCACGTGTGAATTACTTTGACTGCCCATAAGACAAAATGTCAGTGTCATACAACCTGGTTACCTGCAGCGATATATGTAGTTATCTTAAGGTCATACAAAGTTACAAATTCAATGGAGTATTGTTGAGGAGGAACAAAAATCAGCTAAGGGAAATATACACTATGTCAGTTATGCACAGTGGACACGAATGAACACAACCGAACAATGGCAGTGTGATGGAAACACCAGGCCAACAGATCATATGCTGAGGACACACCTGTGAATTAAGAGCAACCAGGAGTGAAATCCACACTTCCAGAAGGTTAGTCTGCTGTAAGATCTGGAAAAGTTGACAAACCAGTGAAATAATAAATGCATTTTTAGACTTCTATACTCTTAAACGTTACGCCTTTTATCATGGTTTTACTAAATTTTACAATTTTGTTCAGTATAACTAATTTTGTTACAACCCAACATTTATGTACTTTTGGAGATAGTAGGAACTGCCGATGCTGGAGTCTGAGATAACAAGGTGTAGAGCTGGACGAACACAGCAGGCCAGTCAGCATCAGAGGAGCAGGAAAGCTGATGTTTCGGGTCTGCACCCTTCTTCAGAGATCTTTTGCCTTTAGCGTACAAGATTTATCTTTAGAAAATAAATGGGTTGTTTTATTATTGTTGCGAGCTCAATATGCAGACAGCCTGATGACCAGAATGTCATCATGTGATCAGAGCTTATGGTCACTCTGCACTGTGATATCCTAGGCCAAGGATATATGCAGAGATTCCAATGCACTGGTTTTAGTCATAAATAAACCCACAAGAGACCTTCAAGTAAACAGAATCCACCATTTGTGTTACTGACCAAAGGTATTGTGCTGTGTTAAAATCATTGACTGTGAGTGCTGATGAAATATTGTGGTACTCCTGCTAACTCAGTAAGAGTACTCTTGAGTACTGCATTTTCTGAAACATAACAAATAAGTATCATTTTACAAGATGCTATCCTATAATATGGTTTTTATATTAGTTTGGATGCTGGACCTCAAAATGTGGCATTATAAATCTTATTACTTCATACTCTTGCTGTGATGGTGCCAGTATATGGACAGCACAGAGTACCTTTACATCAAAAACATTAAATTATTTATATGCATGTTCTTTTCATAACAACGTAACTAAGAAATATTACCCTTTGGCTTTACTTAAATAGTTCAGCAGGCCATTCTCATTTTTTTCTATTGACCATGAATGGAATATAAAATATGTTCATTATTAAAGTCAAATGGTTCAGTAATTACAGGGTACCCATACTTATCAAAACATTTTTCAGGATTAGGATGACTGTGCAATGTAAAGATATTAATTTTTAAACTATCTTTTTTTCATAAGGTCAAGCTATAGGCACACATGAGCACCTGTGGCATAAAGTTTACAAAGCACATTCTCAGCAATTTGAATAAGCTGGTTAATCATTGTACCGATATTCTGTCGTGTATGTCTCATGGTGTCAGTTTATGAGTATACCTCTAAGAATCACAGTATGGCAATATACCTTTAAGAGACATGCTAATGGCATCATCATGGTGTATGATCTAAAGATATATA
The DNA here is from genome assembly GCA_024137785.1 of Ginglymostoma cirratum. NCBI lineage: Eukaryota > Metazoa > Chordata > Chondrichthyes > Orectolobiformes > Ginglymostomatidae > Ginglymostoma > Ginglymostoma cirratum. The sequence goes on along the minus strand of JAHRHZ010000263.1, from coordinate 752,384 downwards.
GATTGCATACTCACCTTAACTCAATCACTTGCTACTAGAAGCACCCCTCAGTTATAGTCAAATTGTTTGAGCCGAGACACAGGTGTATGTGTGAAATGGAATGTCTGTACATAATTGTAGCTATTATAGCTCTCTATTGAATTTTTCAATGCCACGATATGCACACCTAGTTTCTTATGTTACAAGGGTTAATGTAAGTATTGCCGATAAAATAGTTCTGCTGGAAGCAACACCCACTTCATGTAAAACCATCAACAATAAATAACTCACCATGAACAAAAATGATTTTTGATACAGCCTGTTTGAATGTAGAAAACTAAAGCAAACACAACAGTGTAGACCTTAAGCCGAACAATGTATTGCTTATCATCCTATACTTTTATACATTGTTTTTTATTGTATTTCATCTGTTATGACTGACATTCCATTCCCTTTTACGAACAGAATATTTATGCTATCATCAAAAGGAAACGACAGAAGTCGATAACTCTGTGTGCATGAAGTTTAAAGATAGCACTGCGAAGAGTGACAGGAAATTGTGAATAAAATCTACCTTTTCACCGAGAACTCAATGCAGCGCCCTTTCATCTGGGGTGTGAGACAGAGGAAGAAGGAAGAAAGAGGTGTCCGTCTGATCTGTTACCGTAATCAAGAAAGTGTTTAGCATGTTGTCAGATTTATAAGCTCACTTAATATCAAATTCAGAATGGAAAGTATCATCCTTGAATTTGACAGCTGGTTCTTCGGACTGTAACCTGATCATGAAGACCATTATAGAATGGTCACATAAAACCACAATTTCTAACCCCTAGTATAAAATCACAGCCCAGCATGGACCTCATAAAAACACTGATACAAAACTGTGGAAATAAAGTTCTTTGGATCACAATCCTAATTGTCTTTCTGATGATCACAACTTAAGTTGGCTGCACTTAAAATCCCCTTTGTGTGGAGGCAGGCCATTTGGCCTATCAAGTCCACAACAACTCTCTAAAGAGCATCCCATTGCTAATCCACCAAACCTACACATCCCTGGACGCTATGAACAGTTTAGCATGGCTAATCCACCGAACCTTCACTTCTTTGGACTGTGGGAGGAAACCAAAGCACCTGGAGGAAACCCATGTAGACATAGGGAGAATGTGTAAACTCTACACAGACAGTGGCCTGAGGATGGAATTGAACCCAGGTCCCCACTGCTGTGAGGTAATAGTGTTAACCACTGAGCCACCATGCTACTCCTGATGGGGAAAATCAATCTGGTCTTTCTTATGCCTCTTGCACTTTATCTTAAATGTCACATTTGATCTAAAGGTTTATTTGCACTGATTTGTCCATATCAGCTATGCCTGATGAAAGTTAAACCCACACAGGGATTTAGCTCTGCAAATGCTTAAGGGTCAAAACCCCATTCTACTATGCTACTGAGGAAGTTGCTTTATATGTTTACGAAGGCACACTGCCTTTCTGTCCCCTTGTGCTTGACAACTGCAGATGCCAATGTTTTAATTAAGATCAATAGCAACAGATGGCTTTTCTCCACAGTATGCCAAATGGAACTGTGATATTCCACCATGATTGATCATCTTTGTAGAAAACTTAAAATTTAAATTGTAACAGCTGTTTGAAGTTATCCACTTGCTTTCTGGCTTTTCAGTAGTAATCTTGATAAACTCAGTTTTACATTCAAGAGAAAAAACAATATATTTTCTACAGTGAGTTCGTCATTTTTCTTATTCCCTCGTTTTGCAGGACAGATTACTTGGACTTGGGGAGACTATCAGCAGCATGAGGCCACAGATAAAACAGCCTTTCTTTGCAGAACTAGTTTGTTATTTGTTAACTAGTTTGTTAAATGCAGTGGCCTCTAGATCAAAGCTGTCTAAATCTGTGTTACGTAGGCTGAGATGAGGTTTTTATTTCCATCAGTCTGGACTGGATTTGAACTCCAAACTCAGAAGTGAAAATTCAAGCTAAACGTGTGCAGGTTAGGTGGATTGGCCATGATAAATTGCCCATAGTGTCCAGGGATGTGAAGGTTCGGTGCATTAGCCATGGGATAGGCAGGGTTAGGGGGATACAGTAGGGGGTTGGGTCTGGACGGGATGCTCTTCTGAGGGTTGGTGTGGACTCGATGAGCTGAATGGCCTGATTCCACACTTTAGGGATTCTATGATTCAGTGCAGTATTACTGGAATGCTGCATTTTGGATAAGACGTTAAATTGGATGGTGGATGTAAAAGATCCCATGGTGATTTTAGTTGCTTCTCAACTACTGATAGGTATCATATAAAACATTTTACACTGGACTTATAAACCAGTGAGTAGTCGGAAAGTTAAACGTTTGGTCATGGCTACCTTTCATTCCCAGCACCCAAATTGAACAAAATGTGGATAGTCCACTCAGAGACAATTTGAAGACCACAAAAAATTGTGTTTTAAAAATTATTCATTTATGGGATCTGGGTGTATCTGGCTCATCCAAGATTTATTGCCCATCCCTAGTTGCCCTTGAGAAGGTGGCAGTGAACTGCCTTCTTGAAGTTCATGCGCTAAGAGGTAGGCCCACAATGCTATGTGGGAGGGAGTTCCAGCGTGATTAACTTTTGTCCAAAACTTCCATACAGCAACAATGGATTACTGCTCTTGATCTTTATCCGGCATCAGTGCTCTACATTTCTTGGTCTAAGTCCTGATGCCAAGATTCAGAAATGTGCAGATTACCTTCTATCCAATGAAGAATTGGTGTAGTAGTATTGTTGTTTGACTTATAATCCGGAAATGTTCCTGGATCCTGGTTCAAATCTCACCACAGCAGATGGTGGAATCTGAATTCAATAAAAGTATGGAATTAGTAGTCTAATGGTGACCATGAAACCTTTGTTCATCGTTATAAAAATCCATCAGATTCACAGACCTCCTTTAGGGCAAAGAAACCCGCTGTCCTTACTTGGTCTGGCTGACATGTTAACTCTATATCAGGTTGACTCTAAACTGCCCTAGCAAGCCTTTCAGTTTGTTAAAAGTCTCAAAAAGAAATGAAAACAGATAGATCATCTGGCATCACCAAAGGCAATGGAAATGACAATGGCAAACTCAGCCTTGTCACTTTGCAAAATCCTCATTAACATCTGGGTGCGGTGCCAAAATTGAGAGAGCCGTCTCACAGGCTCTAGTCAAGGAAGAGCCTGGATATAGTCATATTCTTTGGAGCGTTAATTACACACAATATCTCAGACAACATCATTACCATCCCACCAGCAGGACTGATCAAACAAAGGTGATGGCACAATGCTATACATTTTGGAGGGAGTTGCCCTGCAAGTCTTCAACATGGAGTCTCATGGCATTCTGCTGATTACCATCTACCAGCCCTACTAAGCTGATAAATCAGTACATCTCAATGCTGATCATCATTTGAAGCAAGCACTGAGAGTGACAAGACTGCAGAAAATACTCTGGGTGGGTGATGAAAATGATCACCACTAATTGAGCTGTTTGAGTCCTGAAGGGCGTAACTGCCAGTCTTGGTCTGTGGCAGGGGACAAGAGGGAAGACATACTTGATCTCAACCTCTCCAATCTGCCTGTAACAGATATATCTATCTAAGACAGTATCAGTAAGAGTGATCACTGAAGAGTGTTTGTGGAGACAAAGTCACATTGAGAGTATCATTGAGAGTATCATCCTGTTGCGTGGCGTTATCATTATGCTAAATGGGATAGACTTCGATAGATCTAACAACTCAAAACTGGGCTTCCATGATATGCAATGCGCCATCTGTAGCAGTAGACTTGAACTCCAATGTAATTTGCAACCTCATGACTCAGCATATTACCACTCTACCATTACCATCAAGCCAGGAAACCACTCTAGTTCAAAGAAGAGTGCAAGAGGCATGACAGAAGCATAACAGACATACCTAAATTTGACGTGCCAACCTGGAGAAGCAATGAACCAGGACTATTTGCATGCTAGACAGCATAAGCAGCAAGCAACAGACTGAGCTAAGTGATCCTACAACCAATTGATCAGATCCAAGCTCTACAGCCCTTCATTATCCAGTCGTGAATGGTGGTGGACATCAAACAATTCCTCGGAGGAGGAGGCTCCTTAAATATTCCATCTTCAATGATGGGTGAGCCCAAGAAATCAGTGCAAAATGTAAGATTGAAACATTTGCACCAATCTTCATCCAGAAATGCTGAGTGGCTGATTGATCTTGGCCTCCTCCAGAGATCCCCGGCATCACAGATGCCGGTTTTTAGCCAATTTGATTCACTCCACATGACATCAGTTAACAGCTGAAGTCTCTGCATATTGCAACAGTACCCTGACAACATTCTGACAATAGTACTGAAGACCTAAGCTCCAGAACTCGCTGAGTCTCTTGCCAAGCTGTTCCAGTAGAGCTACAGTGGCACTTACCTGAAAGTGTACAAAATTGACTATGGCCTGTACACAAAAAGCAGGACAAATCCAATCCAACCAGTTACTGTCCCATAGCCTACTCTCAGTCATCCGTAAAGTGATGGAAGTTGTCAACAACAGTGCTATTGAGGAGCACTTGCTTAGCAATATTGTGCTCACTGATGCCCAGTTTGGGTTCTGAAACGTTCACTCAGCTCCTGACTCCACTAAGGATTTTGTTCAAACTTGGACTAAAGAGTTGAATTCCAGAGGTGAGGTGAGAGTGACTGCCCTTGACATCAAGGTCACATTTGACTGAGTAAGCCACAAAGGACCCAAGCAAAACTGGAATAAATCAAAATCAAAGGTTGGGGAGGGGGAAGGTTGCTAGCGGGCCTGTTAGAGGGGTGAGAACTTGGGAGACTCAGTTTTACAGCAATCCAAGCATTAGAGCAGGTTTTAATTCCTCTATCCTTTCCTAACTAGCTATCCAGTTTCCCGAATTAGAACATTTGTAAGTCTCTGACTTTAACTCAGATATGCAGACTTTTCCAGAATGTTCCAGATACCGGGTAACTGATCACTGGAGGTTAAACTTTCTGGTCAATTCTCATGTAGTCAGTGCATCAGGAACTCTGAGGGGTCCGTACAGCATTTTTCAGGTTATGTTGTTGCAACAACTATCTTTTAATTGGAAAACCTCGGCCATCACGTCCAGGTGTGCAAAGGCAAACCGTGAAAATTGGTAATGTTACCAAGATCGGCAATATTTAACTAAACATGTCCTAGAGGATATTCCATTCAAAATTCCAACAGTTTCACATCCCAGGTCAGATTCAAATTTAAGAGGGACGATCTTAATCAGGTTATCTACATTCAAGATATGTATGTTAAGAACCAACGTTCAGAGTTATGACAACAAATCAAATGAGTTGTAAACGGTGTTATATTTTTAATTGGGCTGCAAATATTAAGAAATGAAACTAAATTTTATCCTAAAATTTTAGATGGAATTGTTTTACATTTAAACATGTTTTAAACCTTTATTTGAAAACAAAGCCACAACCACGAAGAAACTGCTGATGCAACATGTAATGCAATGGCTCACATTATTAATCAATTTGTTCAATCTGACATGAATAGGACAAATTCAGCAGTGACAAAAACTCTGCATGTCACCGTAATTTTTTTAATTTAGTTCAAGAACATTAATCTGTGACAAATGAAGTTTTTTGAAGTAATTAAAATCATCTTCACATGACCCTAATCTAAGAATCTACAATGAGACAGTATAGTGGGCCAAATTTTGCTGGAGAAATTACGGCTAGGTAATCTGCACTATATTATTATGGATTAAACTGGATATGAACTAGTTGTGACTACAATTAAATACAGAAACTAGAATGTTGCTGACATCATGGCCCTGTTGCTCCTCCAGAAGCTATACACTATCTCACCAAGAGACCCAGCATTGAAATACGTTGGGGTACGAAGTTAGTGCATGATAAATGTACATTAAACTCACATGAAAGTTGTGAGTTTTTTTTAACAGTGCAGTGAGTCCTAATTACTAACAACTTCTTGGCCTTGAAAATGAACTTTTACAAGGGTGCAGCCATATTCCTCATGCTCTAACTGCTCTTGGACATTTAGATAATTTAAAAAAAAATTCTATTATCTTTCTTAATTTCACCTTTCTGTCCCAGTGTTTATAATGCATTCAACATCCGTTTTCACATTAAATATTAAATATACTACTTGGCATTTCCTGGTGTAGATTGTTATGATCCCCACTGAAAATGAAGATTTTTTTGAAAAGACATTTGATTTCCTAGTGACGACCTAAGGATATCACATAAGATGATTTCAGGTTATCAGTCTATAACGAACATCAAGTAAGCAATACCTTGTAGGTAATTAACACACAAAACTACAGAAAGATATCTCTCAATAAATTTTAAAGCAATTAAATGTCTCATGTTACAGTTATACAGCGGTCTTGTCCAGGAAGGCGTGGCCTCTGCCCGAAGTGGCGGTCTTGTCCCAGCGTCGAGATCTTCTGGGGTTGTCGGGAATTCAGTAGCCCGGCGTGAAGATTCAGTCCTGGTGCGGAGTTCTCGTCCTTGACTCGCAGGCGGCTTCCGGTCTTCTAAGGGTTCAGCAGGGAGTTCTGGTCCCGGCGGGATGTGGCAGTCTCGGCTTGACCCTCCGTGCTAGTTTCGGCCCGGGTTTCCCGTGTGCTCAGGAGCCGTTAATTGAATTGTGATGAATTTTTACTCGATTTTTTTTTCTTATGTATGATTTCTGTCATTAATTTACGTGTTGTGGTATGGCAACATATAAAGCTTTTCACTTTTTTGTAAAAATACACAATAAATTGCTCCTCTATTCCATATTTTACTGCTCAATCGCCACAAAGTTGTAGATTTTATAGGAACCCATTCAACGTCACACCCTGGCTTTAACTTGTTTTGCCCTGATTTTCTCAGTCATAATATTGAGTAACTGTAAAAAGGTGCTTCTTATAGTTTCCAGAAAATTCTGTCCTGAATATCAGCAATGAAACCCATTCCAAAAATTCTTTCCCTTCCTGGACATGCCAGGACTAATCTTTTTAAATCTTTCTCCTCTCACCATAAAAATGCTCCCTCTGGTCTGGAAATCCCCCATCCTAGGGAAAAGACAACTGCCATTAACCCTATCTATACCCCTCATTATTTTATAAACTTCTTTAAGGTTGCTGCTCTCATCCTCCTATGTGCCAGTGAAAAAAGGACCAGCTTATCCAGCCTTTCTTCATAACAATACTGTTTCCAGGGTTCTGTCTATCCTATTATCTGATTATTCAGAGAGAAATCAGGGATGTGCAAGCTAGGTGAATTAGGCGTGGGTGTAGGTGGGATGTTCTTCGGAGGGTTGTATGATCTCAATGGACTGAATGGCCTGCTTCCACACTGTAGGGATTCTATGAAGTCCGTCCATAGTCATCCACAGCTGTTCTAGCCTTTGTTTCAGCTGTAAACGTTTTGCACTTTGCTGTTACTAACCCTTGACTTAGCCTGTCCTGTCTCCATAGGAACCAAGCTACCCATGCTTGTCTCGTAGAATTTGGAATAAATCAATGTCACTCTTCATTAGACCATTTTTCTTTAAATTGAAGAGACAGTCCTGACACATAATCATCTTCTAAAATCCCACTTTCAAAACAAGACACTCTGGCTTATTATTGATTCTGCAATATGGTTCATTCAAGAAATAGACAACAGCTTGCCCTTTTTGCTTAGATCCCAGATGCCTTTGGAGGGTGCAGTGCTGAAATGGCATTCTAATTACAGTACTTTTCAGTGCAAACTCTCAAAATATGTCTGTGGATAAGTTTAATGAATGGTTGGAGCTGTTCATTCACTGCTGAGAGCAAAGTTTGACCTTTTCATTCAGTTTTAATATTGTATTTAATAAAGTAACTTTTTAAAGTCTTTTTCAAAATTTCATCTCTGCCTGTCTTAATAATCATGTTTCTCAGTTGCTAGTTTCAGTTTAAATGGATAGTTGAAATTGTCGCATTCTGGTGAAGGTTACATGCTTTCTCTTTTGGATATGTATTACATTTTGCATTTCCTACTGTACTTTGATTTAAGATTTCTGTTTTAATTGTCTGACTGGTTTATGTCATATATACCGGTATAAAGATGTACTCTATTATAGTTGAATATATGTCATGCATGTGTTTAATTAATGAAATCTGGAAACCATGCTGATACAAACTAATAACATTTAATAACCATTTACATTATTTAGAAGGGTGACTGTTGCAGGATTTCCTCTGAACCATTCTGTCTTAGGTTCCAGCTGCATGTGATTTGACATCATCTAAAAAAAGTGATGCTGTACTCTAACCATAAGATTATAAGAAATAGGAACAGGAGCAGGCCATCCAGTAAGATCATGGCTGATCTAACATTCTTCATGTTCACTTTCCTTCCTTTACCCCATTACACTTGATTTCCCTCCTGTTTAAGAATCTTAAATATGCACGAGGACTCTGCCACCAAAACTCTCTGGCAAGGAGTTCCAAAGCCTCCCAATGCTCTGAGAGAAGAAATTCTGCCTCATCTTAGTCTTAAATTTGGCATCCCTTTATTCATAAAACTATATCCTTTGGTCCTATATTATCCCATGAGGGGAAGCATAGCTTTTGCATTTACCTTGTCGGGTCCTTTAAGAATCTTATATGTTTCATGAGATCACCTCTCATTCTTCTAAATTTCAATGAATAGAGTCCCAACCTGTTTAGCCTTTGATCATTAGACAATTTCTGCATACCAAACATCATCCTCGTGAACTTTCTCTGAACTACCTCCAATGAAATGATAAATTTCCTTAAATAAGGCAATTTCCTTAAAAAATTGCTTGTAGTACTCCAAATGTGGCCTCACCAACACCTTATACAGTTGCAGTAAGACTTCCCTACTCTTATAATCCAACCCCCTTAAAATAAGGGCCAACATCCCCTGAGCCTTCCTGATTACCTGTCACACTTGTGTGCGAGCTTTCTGTGCTCCACGTACAAATACTCCCAAGTTCCTTTGTGTTGCAGCTTTCTGCAGCTTTTCTCCTTTTAAATAATACTGTTCTTTTCTTTTCCCTTCCAAAATGAACAACTTTGTATTTTCTGACCGTATTCTCCATTTGCCAACTTTTTGCGGACTTACTTAATGATTCAATGTCTATCGTTTGTATCCTCTCACAATCTGCCTTTTCACCTACTCTTGTGTTGTCTGCAAATTTGGCTATAGTATGTTTGTTTCCTTCCTCCAAGTCATTAATATATAATGTAGATAATTGCAGTCCTTGTGGAACCCCACTGATTACAAGTGTTGAACCTGAAAAAGAACCCCTTACACCACTCGCTATTTCCTGCCCATGAGCCAATTGTCCATGCATGCCTACCTCTAATACCATGAGATCTTGTCTTATGATGTTAGCTTTTATAAGGTGCCTTAACGAATACCTTGTAGAAATCCAAATATTACAGATGTACTGCTTCTCCTCTATCCACTATGGTTGAGACTTCCTTGAAAAACTCTAATAAATTGGTCAGAGATAGTTTCCCTTTCATGAAGCCATGGTGACTCTGCTTGTTTTGATGATGATTTTCCAAATGTGCTATTATTATTTGCTTAATAATTGATTCCAACATTTTTCCAATAATAGATGTTAGGCTGATCAGCCTATAGGCACCTGCTTTTTGCCTCCCTTTTTGAATAGGGGTGTCAAATTGGCAGTTTTCCAATTCTCTAATACTTTGCTAGAATCTAAGGATTTTGGGAAAATTACAACTAATGCATCCACCATCTCTATGGCTACTTCTAAGATCCTCAGATGCAACACTTCAGGACCAGGGGACTTATCTGCCTTTAGCCCAATTAATTTGTCTAATGCTATTACTCTAGTGATGGTGATGGCACTTAATTCCCCCCTCCTATTCTTTAATAATAGTGGGATGTTTAAAGTATCTTCCACAGTAAAGACTGATGCAAGTTTTTTTTTCTCCTCTGCCATTCCCTTGTTCCCCACAACTGTCTCCCCAGATTCATTTTTTAAGGCCGTATGTTCACTTTGACTTCTGTCTTCCTTTTTATGTAGTTCAAAAAGCTCTTATTGTCAGTTTTTATATTCTTTGCTGTTTTCCCTTGTAGTTTATTTTCTCTCTCTTTATCCTGTTTTTAGTTCTCCTTTGCTGGATTCTGAATTTTTTCTGTTCTCCGGGGCTATCACTGACTTTTGCCTCCTTATATGCTTTTTCCTTTAACTTTATACTCTCTGTAACTTCCTTGGCTAGCCATAATTGGTTTATCCCTCTCATAGAATCTGCCCTCTTTCTTGTGATACATTTTTGCTGTGAGTTATGAATTACCTCCTTAAATGTCTGCCACTGCTTGCTATTGTCTTTCCTGCTAGTCTATCTGTCCACTCGACTTTAGCTAACTCCATCCTCATTTAATAGTAATTCTCTTCATTTAAGTTAAACACAATTGTTTCCAATATAGGTTTCTCACACTCAAACTGAATATAAATTTTATCATGTTATGATCACTACTTCCTAGGGGATCTTTTACTCAGAAGCATCTTACTAAACCTGCCTCATTATCCACTATTAGAGTTTGAACAGTTCTGACAACTCAAGAACTATGTATCCTTGAAGTGCTGTGGACCATCAGCGGCAGCAGAATTGTACTCCAGCAGAATCTGAAACTTCATGGGTCAGCATATCCCCTACTCAACCATTCCTTTCAAGCCAGGCAATCAGCTCTGGTTCAATGGAGAGTGCATGAGGGCATGCTAAGAGCAACACCAGACATACCGAAAAATGAAGTGTGAATGTGATGCAGCTACAAAGCAGGACTACTCACATGCCAAACAGCATAAATAGCAAATGGTAGTCAGAGCCAAGTGATCCCACAACCAATGGATCATAGCAGCTGAAGACACTCAAGGCAAAAGGAAACTCTGCCTAGAGAGTTTAACTGTGGCATGAGACCCACTTCTGCAGATTGAGAGAGACCACTCAGTTTGATGTACTTTGCCAGCCTGTCTCCAAGTTCAGATGTGAATGGGAAGTATTTGCGGGAGCCTTGGGTAGTTAGAACGAGTTCAGTAACAATGTTGAATAGCTTGCTTATATTTGATTATCTGTTAAATAAAACTGTAACTGTTTTATAACCAGCCCAGCTCGTCCCCGCCTCCCTAACCTGTCCTTCCTCCCACCCCAAGCCCCACCCCCATCTCCTACCTACTAAACTCATCCTGCCCCCTTGACATGTCCATCCTCCCTGGACTGACCTATCTCCTCCCTACTTCCCCACCTACACTCACCTCTACTGGCTCCATCCCCACCTCTTTGACCTGTATGTCTCCTCTCCACCTATCTTCTCCTCTATCCATCTTCTATCCGCCTCCCCCTCTCTCGCTATTTATTTCAGAACCCCCTTCCCCTCCCCCATTTCTGAAGAAGGGTCTAGGCCCAAAACATCAGCCTTCCTCCTCCTCTGATGCTGCTTGGCCTGCTGTGTTCATCCAGCTCTACACCTTGTTATCACTGTTTTATTGTTACCTGACTTGTGTCTGTTCATTGGCTCTGATGCCACAAGGTACCTGGGTAGATGTGTTTTAAAGTGTTTGGGCATGTGCATTTTGCCACAGATTGCAATAGTTCAATTAGCAAATAAGACATCCTTCTAAGAGACATTTCCAATATTCTTTGCATATTCTTTCTTGTGATGAAAGGTCATGATTTGAGATGTTAACTCTTGATCCCCATGTTCACAGATGCTGTTAGATTGCTGAATACTTCCACAATTTTCTATTTTTACCTCAGTTTACCATGTTATTGGAAAGACATCACCTCCAGCTGTTAATTGGTCTGCTATCTTTATCTCCTGGCAAGGTAAATTTATGTAGTTGGACTCAGCTGAAACTTCAGCTGAGAAATCGTTAAATCATTACAGGCACTTAGTCATTATTATGATCTATACACTTGGTCTTAAAATGAAATATCCTTCTCCACAGTAGTTTTCAGTCTAACAAATTTCTCTGAGTAAAATACAATAACACAGGCACCGTATAGCATAAATGACTCACTTGAAGTAAACAATATTAATTGACAAAATCCTAACTTAAGATTTCCAGAATTTTAAAAATTGTTTTGTGCGTTGGTTCTTCAAGGTATTAAATAAGAGTCTACAACCTTTTGGTAATTAAAAGTAACAATTTATCCGAAGAACCAATCCTGGTGTATATTAATTTTACAATGTGGTACAGGAAGATTAAATTAATCTAAATAAAACGAAAACAGACTAAGTAAATCTAACTAAGATAAAACTACTCATATGACAATATGGTAACAAATCCACTTAAATTCAGAGCATTCAAACAAATATTTTACAAAAATTGTAGTTACCATGCAATATAAATTCATAGACATTTTTGTGTTTGTCTCAGCCTATTTTAGAGGAGTACTCTCATTTAGAAATTGCAACTTTCTGCTTAATTTTGCCAGAAATTGGCTCAGTGACATTTTTGGCGAGATTCTACAAGTACATTAAGAGCAAAAGAGCAAATAAGGAGAGAATAGGGCCCCTTAAAGATCAACAAGATTGTCTATTTGTGGAACCACAGGAGATGGGAAAGACTAAAAAAAAAATTTTTGTGTTGGTTTTTACTTTGGTGAAAGACATAGAGGCTCGGGAATTCAGGGAAATAAATATTGATATCTTGAAAACAGTCCACATTATAGAGGAGGTGGTGCTGGAGGTCTTAAAAAACGTAAAGGTGGATAAATCTCCAGGACCTGATCAAGTGTATCCAAGGACGTTGTGGGAAACTAAGGAAGAAATTGCAGAGCCCCTAGCAGAGATATTTGTATCGTCTGTAGCCACAGGTGAGGACTTGAGTGTGGCTAATGTAGTGCTTTTATTTAAGAAAGCCTGTAAGGAGAAGCAGGAGAACTGTAAACTTGTGGGACGGACATCAGTCGTGGATAAGTTGTTGGAGGTGATTCTGAGAGTTAGGACTTGCATGCATTTGGAGAGGCAAGGATTGATTAGGGATAGTCACCATAGCCTTGTGTGTGGGAAATTATGTTTCACAAACTTGATCGCATTTTTTTGAGGACATAACCTAAAAGATAGTTGAGGGCAGAGCAGTAGACATTGTTAACATGGACTTTAGTAAACTCTATCACAATATTCTGCATGGTAGCCTGATTAGTAAAGTTAGATCACATGGGATTCAGAGAGAGATTGCCAATTTACAAAATTGGCTTGATGGTAGGAGACAGAGGGTAGTGATGGGGGGTGTTGTTATTCAAACTGGAAGCCTGTGACCAGTGCTGTTCCACAGGGATTGGTGCTGGGTCCACTGTTACTTGTCATTTATATAAGTTTGGATGAGAATTTTGGAGGCATGGTTAGTAAGTTTACGGATGACACCAAAATTGGTGGTATTGTTGACAGTGAAGAAGGCTATCTAAGATTTCAAAGGGATCTTGATCACCTGGGCTGAGGAGTGGTGGATGGAGTTTAATTTGGATAAATGCAAGATATTGTATTTTGGTAAAACAAACAAAGGCAGGACTTATACAGTTCATGGTAAGGCCCTGGGAGTGTTGTCAGAGAGACCAAGGGGTTCATGTACATAGTGCTTTGACAGTTGCGTCACAGGTAGACAGGGTGGTTAAGAAGGTGTTTAGCATGCTTTCCTTCATTGCTCAAACCATTGGGTATAGGAGTTGTGATGTCATGTTGAGGTTGTACAGTACTTTTGGAGTACTGTGTATAGTTCTGGTCGCCCTGCTTTACAAAGGATATTATTAAATTGGAGAGGGTGCAGAAATGATTTGCAAGGATATTGCTGGGACTACAGGGTTTGAGATATAAAGAGAGGCTGGATAGACTGGGACTTTTTCACGGGAATGGAGGAGGTTGAGGGGTGACCTTGTAGAGGTTTATAAAATCATGAGGGGTACAGATAAGGTGAATAGCAAAGGTCTTTTCCCTCGGGACCTGAAGGGCAACCTTCTTTTACAGAGAGGGTGGTTTGTATGTGGAATGAACTGTGATAAGAAGTGGTACAGCTCAAACATTTAAAAGACATTTGAACAGGTACACAATAGGAAAGGTTTAGAGGTATATGGGCCAACGCAGGCAAGTTTGGTTGGGAAACTTGGTTGGCATGGCTAAGTAGGACTGAAGGGTCTGTTTCCATGCTGTATGATTCTCTGACTCTCGTTTTTCTCTGTGAGCTCTAGCAAGGTTTTTCACACTATCTTTCTATTTCATCTCCTTAACTATACACCGTGTTCAATGGCACCCCACTCACCAGAGGTGATAGCACTGGCTGCTACTAGAACCTCTTGGGATTCCTGACATCAGCACCATTTTTAAAGCCCAGACGTGCACTGGCAATCCTCAGCCACCCTGCATGGTCCATTTTATTTGCCCTGGATTTTTCAAACAGAGTAATAGACACCCCACGTTACCAGTGGACACATGGAAGTCCTGCCGGATTGGAGTGTCTGCGGGTGTCACTGCCCATGAAGTATTGGACTGAGTCTCCACTGCCAGTGGAGAACTGGAAGAGCAAGCAGCAAGCTGAAGTAGCTAGATTACCACTCTGAGTTTCATGTTAGAAATTGCCACTGTCTAGTTTCTATCTGCTGAGTGGCAGAATGAGAAACGGCATATTGAAAAGACGTGATAATCTAATGATGGGATATTAATGCACACAAGTACATGCAAATAGGCCTAACAGTGCGCACTAGCAAGAACCTCATATCACTGCTTAAAGTTTATTGGAAAATAAAACTTTTTGTTTTCAGTGGTGGGACGGTTCTCACTGCAGCTCTCCCAGATTTCTCATCAAAGGTGGCAGATCTGTTTCTGATTGACCAAAATGCATATTCGCTATCCAATTTTTAGAGAAATTAAATTGTTGTCTGTAACTTAGCAAAACAGGTTTCCATTCTTTATTGTAAAGAGTCTTTCTCAATTTGAAACAAGTCCATTTTTAATAAACTTTATCACTTATAACGTAGGTTTCTTTATTGAATTATTAGGTGCTCAACATGTTTTATTTGTCTTGAGACATGTATTAGAAATTTCCACTGTAAGGTTTTGGTGTTCACTTTATCTTAATTGTAATATGTAAATCACTTATAATTAAAGCATGATTTAGCTATTGGAGAGCCAAATTAAAAGTCTACTAGCCCGGATTAGATACAAGGGATAATAGGGAAGGCAATGGCCTACTGGTATTATCGCTGGACTGTTAATAACATTCTGGGGACCTGGATTTGCTTCGTGCCATGGCAGATGGTGGAATTTGAATTCAATTAAAAAAATCTGGAATTAAGAATCTAATGATGACCATGAATCCATGGCCGATTGTCGGGAAAAACCCATCTGGTTCACTAATGTCCTTTAGGGAAGGAAACTGCCATCCTTACCTGGTCTGGCCTACATGTGACTCCAGACCCATGGCAACGTGGTTGACTCTGAACTGCCCTCTGGGCAATTAGGGATGGACAATAAATACTGCCTGGCCAGCGACATCCTCCTCCCATCAACAAGCAAAGAAAAAAAACTATTCCAGGTCTATATTTGCTTTCATAAATCTCACAGGATTTATTAAGTTTGTTATAATAAGTAGAAAAGAATGATACTCAATAAAAACAGTGGATCCAAGTCAATTCACATTGAAATACCAGTGCATGATCTCTGGCTGACTGTACCCATGTCTTGCTCTGAGGAAGGGTCACCAGACCCAAAACATTAACTCTGATTTTTTCTTCACAGATGCTGCCAGACCTGGTGAGCTTTTCCAGCAATTTCTGTTTTTGTACTGTCTCTTGCTCTGTTGATCAAACTTCTCCTTCCATCTTCTGCCTTCTTCTCTGTGCTCTGGACTGCTAAGAGTTATGGCTTATGAACCCATGCTAGCCCCTGCTCACTATTCAAGATCAAAGGCATTCTGAACTCTGATTAGCTTGCAGTACAATACGTGGACAGCTCATGATCAATCGTGGGTTGGCTAGGTGGTGTACACCCAATTTTTTTTATTGATTTCTTTAAAAGTGGTGGTCATCTTACTGATATCATTTCCTACTATCTCCTAACTAGTCCCTTGTGATGTCAGTCAAATATGGCACTATCCCTTTCATTATGGATTGTCCCATTTAGCTTGCAAGCTTTCATAAATCTCCATCCAGATGATGATGCAGCACCAGAGTAATTTGATTTCTGTCTGGAGGATACATGGTGTCATCCCTTATTGGTTGATAATATCATCCTAACTACAGCTAGATATTCTGGAAAATTCTAAAATCTAACAATATATTTTTGCCAAAATAATTGTTTAATATGTTAAGTAAAGTAACTTTCAAAAGCCTTCTTTTGTTTTATAGAGAAATAGGAGTCACACTGGCAAGAACCAAACCTTATCAACATATTGAGTTGTGTTAAAACTTGCACAAGATACTGCAAAATGCATAAAGGTCAGACTAACAACACAAAACTCAGACAGAAATTAAATTTCTAGATAATATATACACATGCCAGTTACCTACTTTCATTGTTTCCCTTTTGAACTAATTACTGCACAAAACTAAAGCAAGTTAGAACAGAGAAACCCAAAAACTATTTTCATTTCAAAGTCATTGAACATCTGCTATCCTGAGTTTATATTAGGCTGGGCTACATGAGAAAGTTCTAACATTTGTGCATTTGACCTATGGGCAAATGATTGCTTTGCTATTTAACAAAACAAAATGCACAGATGAAAGCAAAATTTTGTGCTTTTTTTAAAAGCAACCTTAAAGAAATGCTATTGCACCCCTTTCAAACAGTTGGTACTTGAAACTTGGCTTCCTGATCCAGATAGGGACACTACCAGCACATCACTAGACCTCTACCAAATGATGTGATTGTTTTTTCATATCCAGAAGTGTTCTTATACACAACTGAATTTTCTTCCCTTTCATCCATTCACCCATGGTATTTTTCATCTATTAATCACTATAAGCAAATCACCCACAATTTCCAACAGATCAATTTATGTGTGAAGTCTGTTAAGGGCAATGCAGGCCACCAAATATAAGGGTGAGATAGGGAGAGAGGGAACCAAATGTTGTGACAGCACAGGTATTTTGTTGACCACCCCTGAATAAAATATAATCTAATTCCTCACTTGCTGAATCAGGTCAAAATTATTGAAAAATAATCACTCAACCCTACACCATGGTTTATGGTTTATGAGTCTTGTCTTGGCAAAGTTTCAAATCATAGAATTGCCACAGTGTAAAAACAGGCCATTCAGCCCAAAAAGCCCATACTGACACTCCAAAAAGCATTCCATGTAGACCCATCCCCATAACCCAGCATTTTACTTTGGTTAATGCATCTAACCTAAACAACCCTGACCACTATGGACAATTTAACATGGCCAATCCACTTAACTTGCAATTCTTTGGACTGTGGGAGGAAACCAGAGCACCTGGTGGAAACCTGCACAGGTACAGGGCAAACATGCAAACTGCACCCAGATAGTTGCCTGAGGGTGGAATTGAACCCAGGTCCTTGGTGCTGTGAAGCAACAGTGCTAGCCACTGAACCACCATGCCTCCCCAAAGCTGAGTTAGTTGTTTTATTATTGACCGGAAGCTGAAGTAATGTAAATAACAACTCAATTTCTTCATTAAATGGGTCCATTTCTTAACACAGAAATATAGTACTCTTTCAGAAAATTTCACTAAATACCAAACTAGGCTATGTACCAAAACAAACTACTCCGGATGCTGGAAATCTAAAACCAAACAAAAAGTGCAGGTAGTAATTAACAAGTTAGATCGACATCATGACCCTTCTTGAGGATGGAGATTATGTACTCAAGACTCTGGAATGCAACTTTGAACTCACAACCTTCTGTCTCAAAGCTGAGAGAGCTATCACTGAACTCCAGCTGAGACACAATAGAAATGTTCTAGAGGGTTACTTATTCTTTGAGTCAAATAAATCATGTAAGCTTGCAATTACGTTACACTTACCGAGTTTAGCCCAATATCAATGATGTCAAATGTGCTGTCTGCTGAATAGTTATGTTGTTAGCTACACATTTCTTCAGGTAATAACTGTAGAGGAATAAAGGAGCTGAGCCCATATTTGAAAGCACATAGTCCTCTGTTTCCCAAGCAGTTTATTTTGAATGTTACCAAAGTACAACAGGAGGCTTAATTTACTGCTTAAATGGTGCCATATGAAATTTTAAACATTCCCACGGTGACCTAAGATATAGTTTTGTAATAAGCTTTTCACCAGTTATTGCAGCTGATGTGAATTAAAATCATTGTGGGACAGCCTCCTGGTGCACCATCTGGCACACAATCAATGCTGATATTTTCATCTCAATTAGCAAATTAAACCACTTTGTAGCAAGTTGCAATATAACTGCAGTCTTACATCTCCATAATTGTGAGCAATTCCTTTGTAATTTGTTTTTTTTGCATGATCTATACCAATGGAGGATCTGAATAATGCATTCAGTTATCAACTGATGCATTTAAGTTTTGAATAATGGCTTAGTTGAAATAAACATTTAGACTAGATAGGATCAAGCAAATGTGCTCCTGAGGTAACTATGTTATTAAGCATGAAATGAAGACAATATTTTTTCTATGTGTTGGCATGCATTTTAATTTTGATTTTGATTTTGATGCCCCGATCATTCTAAATCTTCCCATTTTCTTTCTTTTTCTGTTGACATGATGAAAAAGGCTGAGTAATGTTTGTGCATGTTATCTGTTGAACTGTGCTGACAAGACGTATCTATAGTGGTACGCAATAAGTTTGCTCCTCAGCAAAATAACGGCTGTTCTGGCAGAACAATTTAGCACAAAGAAGGAATACCGAAACCAGACAACTAACTGCCTATAGCTGTTTCTTAGGGATGAAAGGAAAGCATTCAATAAATTATACAACATTTGCTGTGTCCCTTGTTTATGTCACTTTTGTAGAAAGTTATTAACTGCTGTGAATAATGCAAAATAAAATACTAGATAAGTGAATGATTTTTCTTTTTTCCTTAACATTCTTCCATTTACATTCGTTGAAAGCCTCATTGAATTTAAGAAAATCTTAACTTTGAATAACATGATGTGTATCTTTTGACTACAGATAATAGCAATTCTTTCCTGCTCTGTCTCATCAAAAGCAGAGCATTGCAGAATCGATTGTTTCTGTTGAGTAAAATATATGGATTGTACCATGACAGGGCCTTCATTCTACGCACTATGTATGTCAGACACAAAAACACCAGTAAATATAAGCAACTGCATACCAGGTTAAAGTTTAGGTTCAGAAACATCAATCACTTTTGGATCCCTCTAGTGATGTAGCCTTACGGGATAATGCAATGTAACTGATAGTAGGAAGAAGGGAATAAAAATAAATAAAGAAATGAAGGACGAAAGGTCTGCTTATCTGACATCATGATACAAGAAAGAGTGTAAGAATAAATTAAGACATTTCCCAACATATTGTTCTTGAGGTTTTGATGAGCTTAAGAGTTTGCACCATCCTTAGGGCACATTTTATGTTGTGAAATAATGCCCACCAAGGCTACCAGTATGAATAACAGCTCATTTAACTTTGCATTAAAATTGCACGAGAGCTTTCAACAAAATAAATAAACCAAAAGAAATGTGGTTGATGTGTTGAAGTTATGTTTCTCCATGTTGGAGAGTAAGACAGCAGATTGTGTCTATAGAATGCTTGCTCAGATGTCTCTTTGCCATTATGATGGGGATAGAATAATTATATCCGTATGTGGCAGTTGAACAAATGACAACATGAGGCAATATTTAAGTTTCATTTAAATTCTTACCCTGATCAAAAGTGCTCAGATATTCACATTGGTTTCAGCTTGTCTGATTGAAGTACAAATCATGATGATCCAGTATACTAAGATTTAAATAGACATGACAGCACAAAATACATCTGCCCTATTCTCACTTAGTGAAGTTCACTGCAGGTTTTGGAGGCTCAAAATCACATACATCCTTGGAGACTTCGTGATCACTGAGGGAAGGCTGCTGAAGAGCCATTCTGACAGATATATGTTAAATGTGTTGACACCTTTAACTGTCACTATTAGATGCTGCATTGTGACATAACTTTGTTGGCATGCATTTTAATTTTGATTTTGATGCCCTGATCATTGAATACATTCTAAATGTTCCCATTTTCTTTCTTTTTCTGTTGACGTGATGGAAATGGCTGTGTAATATTTGTGCATATTATCTGTTGAGGTGTTCTGACAAGACGTATCTATAATAATATGCAATAAGTTTGCTCCTCAGCAAAATAACTGCAGCTGTTGATTTATATCTCTATCCTGCAAATTTATGTTGTTCAGTACTTGAACCATCATTGTAAGTGTTGACATGCATTACAATATTTTTCCCAATGAAGAAAATACTATAATTAATTCAAAACTGTAGGAAAATACGCGAGTATATGTTCCTGTTATGTCTTAGACCTCGACATCTATCTAGACATAGAGTCATGAAATTCTGATAAAAATGTTGTTCTGCTGGTGAAAGCTAGAAAAAGTGCCATTGATTGGCAGGCAATTTGCTTTGAAATTAAAATGTACTAGGGAGGACTGGAAATGAAATTTAATGCTTTGATAACTGTGACCATTATGCATGGTTGTGTTCTAAAAGCCTCACTCTTGACATTACTGCTCAGTCAAGAGCTGGAGAGTTTTAGGAGGCTGTAATAACATAATAAGCTTTTTAATCTAGTTCTTGAATACATGATTGTATGTTTACACATCTCGACAATCATTTAAAAGATTAAACATTTTGTGATGGAACTACAGTTCTTATCTTTAGCATCAATGATTGTTTCATTATAGGTTTAATTTTCTTCACAAGTGTCAATTTCCTATTGCATTGCTCCTGATGACTGTAGATTGAGGACGTAGGTGAGTGGCTATGGAGGATACAAAGGGGTCACTGATGGGGTACAAGGAGTCATGGAGGGCACCATGTTGCATTGGGGATGAAAGGAGGTGTTGGTGGCATAGGCGTGGAGGAAGATGGATGGGATTGATGGATGAGGTCTAGGGGACATTAAACAATGTTGGTAACTTGGCTGCTGTTCTTGAGAACTAAATCAAAATAAAATCTTTTAACATAATTCCTTTTGCTGAAAACAGAAATATGTTGTAAAAGCAGTCACTTCTGATTTGCCATGGTTGTTCAAATATAGATGGCATTGTGATGGATTGCCATAGAATGAAACATCCTAACTGTTGCTGGAATATCATTTATTGACTTGTATGATTACAAATCTTGTGAATATTGAGAGGTGGAATCCCTGAAAGTGGTGGTACTTCTCAGAATTGATCTGTGGCATCCACAAAGCAATGTGCACATGCAATTGCACTCTGCACCAGAGGGAGTTCTGGTTACTTTGCCTGCTGCTCTCTGTAAAAAGACAATCAAATATAGTCATCTCTTTGTGAATAGACCCTTAGTGATCTCACAACAGAGGACAGCATATTGTGAGATTTTGCAAGTGCTTGTTCAATGGTCCTCATATTGAATTCAGAGAATGAAGTGAAGGCACTATTAACAAAATTTTTCCAGTGTTCGTATAGGTCACTGACGTACAGTCCAGCTCTCATTGCAGCACAGGAGTGTGGTGATAGTAACTACTCTGCAAACTAAGTTTTTTGCTGACTTTCAGAGGTCCTTCATGTCATGCACTCACAATTGTAGTTTGTAGGAGGCTGAGCCCGCACAGTTAATCTTGTGTCAGATCTCCTTGCCAATGCTGACCTTTTCGGAAAGGTTGCTACCAAGGTATGGAATGTTCTCAACATATTCCAGAGTCTCTCCTTTGGCATATATAAGAGGTGGAGTATTTGACTGATTAGGTCAGCACCCATATCAGGGGGCAGCTGGCTTTTGCAGATTTCTTAAATTCAGAAACAACTCTTTCAGCACTTGCCAAGCCATGACCTGTAGACCTAGCAACTTAAAAAAAAACTCTAGGAAACACCAAACACTTTTAGTTATTATAGGGACAGCAAATAGAAATGACTCGATGGAACATTTATTCAGAACATGAAAGTGGTTGTTAGTCTGAATACTGCTGGAAGGACAGTGGAGTGTTCCCATTCCTGATCACATGTTGAGGTGGGTGTGGTTAAGAGAGTTAACTGGAGAATTAAGTTCTGAAATGGCTCTGCTGATGTCAGAGCGTGAGCCCCCTCCCCTGTGTATTTCTATTGGGGACTCACTGCACATAAACTAATGTCCTCACCAATATAGTGTCAGCCAGAACTCATATACCAAATTGTGTGCATGTACCACAGGTGTCATTTTGGACATTTAAAGCCATTAACTGCACTCACAAAATGAACACTATGCATCCACATTTTGTGTCAAGCATCATTACTAATCTTATTGTTTATGTGTTCAGAATTCACACGACACCAGGTTATAGTCCAACAGATTTATATGAAATCACAAACTTTCAGAGTGCTGCTTTCATCAGGTGAGGTGACTTCACCTGATGAATGAGCAATGCCCAGAAAGCTCGTGATTTCAAATAAACCTATTTGACTATAATCTGGTATTGTGTGACTTCTGACCTTGTACACCCCAGTTCAACACTGTCGCTTCCACATTATTGTTTATATAGCTGACTTTCATTTACTATTCTGCCAAATCTAAAGTAAATTATATCAATTTATAAACTGACCATTTCCTGTGGTAATTCAAAACACGCATCCTAACATTCTGAATACCAGGAGTCTATTAATATTCTCACCTTGGAATTCATTCTTATTGACCCTAATTTATAAATCATTTAGATATATTGCACTCTATTAGGGACAATATCATATTTAGTTGAGTTGCTGAGGTAACATTCTGCACACTTTGTTCCTGATGTTGAGCAGTAGCCACGGCTCCAGAATGCTGATCAAGCTCTATATCTTCACCCGTCATGTGTGCCTCACAATGTTTCCTTGCTGTCAGCAACACTGGAATCATCTCGTCCAACACAATATTTAAATTTAGTCATCACTTGTTGTGCCTAATGTAATACCCTTGAGTATTATTCTGAATCAAGCAACTAGCAATGAGTGTACACAGCATTAATTGTACTTAATAGGACTTTATTGCTTGGTAGGAATATGTGTTTTTGAATCTTGAATCTTGGTTAAGGCAAATTAGTTTTATATTTGTGTTCAAAACATTTTAAAGATCTCTCAATTTTCTTTTCTCCCACGCAATTAAGTTCATTATACAAATCTGTTGACAACTTTGTGCCTGAACCCACTAAGTGGATCTCTTTAAAAATTAAGGGTTAAATTTGCACACAGCTATGGCACAAAATTAATTTGCATAACACTTAGTTTAATAGGGAGCTGCCTGGGGTCCATGCAGCACATCCAGCTGCTACCTGTCTGATACATGTTCATTCCCTGTGTGTTCCCTGTGTCATTGAAACATATTTACTTGGAACTATGTTGGCATCACACAGTCCAGTTGGCTGATATGTTGCCAGAATCACAAAGTGATATTTCATAGTGAATAAAGTGGTATGAAGCAGCAAGAAGCACCCTGCAGCAATAGTAAAGGTAAAACCACCACAGTCCCAGGGCACTGCTACTTACAGGTGAACGACCCTATTTGAAGTTAATTTAAATTTTTTGAGCCCTTTGTATTACAATGATTCAAAAGCATTCTGTATGTTTTTGAGCTATTTTGCCAGATTCTTGCATTTCCCATTGAGTTTTGTTGCATTTTCACAGGATGTCTAAGAGCAAATGACTTGTTCACAGTAAGGCTGCACAGGGAAGGAGTCAATCATTTGAGTTCCTCTAATTAAAATGGCATAAATACTCATCACTATCCTCTCTGCCAAGCTCCTGGACTCCTCCGTGTTCCTTGACATTGACAGGAAGCTGCCTGGTAGCCAACCAAAATATCCAGCAGCTTGGAGTTCACCTATCAGTGCTCTCCTTTGTGCTGTTCCCCAACAGCTCTGCTCTGCTCCCTTCTACTTTGTGTCATTGTATACTTGGAGGAGAGGGCAGAGTATCCGTAATTGCTAACAATCTAATGCATTGATGTACCTGTCACAGTGAACTAACTATGTGGAGGCAGTGAGAGGTTAGTTTGAGGCTGGTATCATTGCTGGTGTTTGAGGATGAAGTGGAGTACCTGGATGGCAGGTGTGAGCGTTGAATGCCAAGAACCCATGTTGAGTGGGTGATGGGGTGAGATGTATTGATCAGAAGGAGAGATTTATTTGGCAGTGGATTCTTTATATCATGTGATGATGTATTCACTGACAACAGCCATCCTTGTGAAGTTAATGGATTTCATGGACCATTGTAGCCATAACATTGAGATCAGACTCTGGAAATTGACCTTCCTGGCTGCCTACACTCACTTCCTTCCCAACATGGTGATTGAGGTCCCCTGTTCACCTGCACCACTAATACCTCCTGCAATTCAGTTTCTAGGAATGTTCATTGCAGAAAACTCTTTGTGCAACTTCTCTTTAAAAGACAGCTTGCCTTTAAGAAGAACATTTGCCTGCAGCAGGTGACTGGCAAAGGAGGCTATTGGAGCCTCCAACTGTGTACAGTACAGAGCTTATTTATGTTGCTAAGTAGCAGAGTTCAGTTCCGGACATGCACAAGTTACTGCCTTAATCATTTGGATAAAATGGATACACAAATTTTGTCTGCTGTTGATCTTGATTTACACAGGTGCAGAAAACCTGAAAATTGGGAAAAACAACTTTTCAGCCCAATATTTTGTTTTATTTGTTCTGAGGATATGGATGACATTGGTAAGGCTGTAGTTATTGTCCAATCTACCAGTGGATAGGTGGTCACGGACTTTCTCCTGGAGCTGCAGTGGTTGTTCTGATGATGGTTTTTGGTGCTGTCATTATCAGTTCATATACACTATGATCAATGGAGTAGTAAAGGTTCAGGTAGAGCTTTTGATTCATAATTGAAATTGAAACTGAGAGTCAGAAAGGAAAAGTGCTCCACATGGTCAGGGTATGCTCCACTCAAAATATCAGAGGGTGAAAGACACAACAAACAATTTTTTGCAGCATTTCTATTAGTTCTTTTTTTGAGTTGAAAGCTAAATTTTACCGTACGTGTGACCAATATCACCGTGTGGATAAACTGAACAATCAGACCCCAGCACCATTGTTTACAGCACACATGTTGCTTTTCCGGTTCCAATATCCATCAGCACAATTTAGTGACATGAAAGTCTGTTTCAAAATCCGTTTGCCATTTAAGCATTCCACTTAATTGTTACATTTTGTACTCACCATCTGTTCAGTTTTACCAATTATTTCTACAACATTATTAGAGAGAGAAGTATGGATGTTTTCATCACAGAAGGCTGCGATTCGGCCTATCGTGAACCTTACAGTTCTTATCGAATTTTATCTTCTTACCTTCATAAGCAGAGTAACCCAGAAAGGATCCGATGAAATTCTACTAGTTACTTCTTCCAGTTGGCAAGTCTGTTCTTGTTTCAATTGGCTAATTTGGCATTGACTCCTTGCCATATATTTTCTGGAAATCTAAGAGTTATTTTCGATCAAATAGACTTCATTTATATATATATACTTAGTCAGCTCATCAAACAATTTAACTATAGTAATAGTTATAATTTCTAAATTCATGCCGATTGTTTCTGATTGTCTCTGAGATTTTAAAATGATGACATTTCATATAGTCTTGAATATTTTCTCTAGTTCTTGTCATCAAACAAGCTGGTGTCCATGTCACCTGTGATACACAAGCGATTTAGTAGATTCTCATATTGTTGGAATATGTCCCAGCTGATGGATAATCCTAATGGTAATCTGAGGAAATTGGATCTACTGAAAAGAATTCTAAAATTTGCCTGTTCCTGTGACTCTGGGGAAAGATGTTTGAACCAATATTGCTTGTCAATGAGCTTGGAAAAGTGCTGAGAGCATGACAACATGGGATTAACATCTTCTGAGGTAGGAATCTTTACTGTATTGTTCAGTCACCTTCAATCTAAATGTAGATGTACAGTGCTGCCTTTCTTCAAAACAGAAATAATGGAACAACACCAATCAATACTACTTTCCAGTTGACATTGTTTTATGCTGTGAAATCCAGTTCCAATTTGACGTTATCTTGAAAGTGAATGCTACACCAATGAAGAGTGCCTATACTGGGTCGGGCATCATCTTTCTGGTGTAGCACTGCATTGCCTTTAATATCACCAATAGGAGCAAACCTGGCTGGGTAAAGGTTAGTCGGGAAATGGATAGATTCGGCATGGTGGTCTTGAACCTTTGGCGTTGTAACTGATCGATTTGTTACCTCATAAATCATGATAATATGTGGATCTGTACGGGCTGTGAGGCAATAGTAATCAATCTAACTGTTCCAATTATGTAATAAGTTTCAGGTATTAATCCTGAATTGGCATCCAAGATTAATAATACCAATACATGAGATGTTGTAAACAGTTAGTTTACCAAATGCGGATTGCATCAAATTGTGCCAGTTTCCTGAGAATATCTCTTGTAAGATATAAGTTATTTTTGCTTGTACCAGTATCAATTTTGACATTTAGTTCATGTTGTCTATTTCTTCTGTGCTGTCACTCAGATGGAGGTAAAAGACTTTAGCTTTTCTGACAGCCTCTATATGGTGTGCCAGGTTTTCCATATGTACTGTCTGACTGGAGTCTGTAAGCTATAACATAGCAGTACCTTTTGGATATGAATGACATACTTGCATGCCGTGGACAGAACTTGGGTGGCTTCTTTGGCACTGTTCCTTTGTTGTCATTCTTTGCATGCTGCTGTGGAACATTGTGTTGCATTTTGAGCTTCTCTAAGCGATTGAATTTCTAACATGTTTTAGCCCAATATCCTCTTGTAGAACACAGCATGCACATGTCACAAAATCACCACTGTCTTGGTGGTGAGACAAGCCACATCTCATACCAGAAGAAGACTGTTCCTTGCTTTGATGGCTGTACTAATTCTTCCAGAGTCAAACACTTGGTCTGTTGCAATCGCTTCAAAGAAACATCCTTGTTCTAGTGGAGTGAAAATGCTATATTCTTCGGTTTGTGCAGAAGTGTTTTTCTGAAGGATTTAATGAATGTAGAGGCAATGACTAGTTTTATAAGGCTTTCAACTAAGTTAGTTTGAGTGAAAACATTTTCTTTACCTTTACATCAACACCCACTTGTGAATTGGTCAATTCTTTCACTTAACTGTTGCCAATATAACTCACCTTATGTATCCTGAAATTCACTCAAACTTTAAGTTGATCTTCTAAGATCAGAAATCTGTTGTTAGCACCTTTGCTGCCATCACCAGAAATACAGGAGAATGTTTTTCTTCACAATACTATGTTGCCCAAAGCAAGAAGAGGCTTAACTATCTATGGTTCTTTGTTAGTTACTTGCTTGCACGTAAGGTAAAGATTGATCCTTTCTTTAAACAACTGAAGATCTGATAGGATGTGAATTGTATGTGAAACCATTGTCAGATGTTTGCCTTCCATCTTCTGTGTTGTTTTATGCTCTTTAAGATGTGAGTGTTCGAACCTGAACAGTAGTGTACTGTGTTACTGATTCTTCTATTTATTTTGGCTGCTCTTCTTTTTTGTATTTAAAAAATTTTTAAGAATACTTTTTTTTAATATTATGATGTGTTGCTGCTCTTTTAAAAGTTATAGGTTTATAGTCACAGATTTTGGCACTTGCACCAAAAAAGGATGATAAAGTCACATGATATTTTTCAATTTTATGCCTTTTTGGGAAAAGTAATGACGTAATTGGCTTTTTTGTGACACAGGTAAGGCATTTTTAATTTATAAAATGCTATTACATTATTCTTAAGCTGCATTTTCTACTAAGAGCTCTTGTAGGACATTATAAACGCAATTTTTAAAATCGTGACTGCAGCTTCAGTGCAGGTTTGTAGCCTTTAGTTTTGGCTGCAGCCTTTTTTAGTTTTGTTACAGTTGTAATTTTAGCTCTGAACCTGACAGATTGATCAGTATGAAGGAAAACTGTCACAGATGCCACGCTATCGTCGTCTTTTTAGGCTTCAGAGCCCAATTCCTGCCTCAAAATAGCTGCCACAATTAGCTTTTAGTGCCCAGTTCATGATGTGTTTTGTGGTTTTCTATATGTTAGCCTGTGTTACATATACAATAAAAGTATTGTTACATCAGATGTGTTGAAGCTTTTTTACAATACTAGCTATTTATGGCATGATATCACAAACTTACACACAGAGCCTGGGTTCAATACTTACTGATGTAACTGTATATTACACATGCAGAGTGGACTCATTTCACTGATTCCACGACACATGGAGTGACTGAAGGCAAAGTGGGTACCTTTATTCGAGAATGTCACATTGTGATGTTGTGTAACTATCTTAAAAGTACAATGCCTCTGTTGTCCGGAATCTGCATCATAATACAGCAACTATTTTCCTAAGATGCAGGTCATCATCTTTGGGAGACTTTTCAAATGGTAGTCCCATTCGTTTTCTTACACTTTTGTCTGTTGATTAGGATTGTTTTAAATTTCTCCCTTCCTATTTCTCCTGCTTTTCTACTTGGGATGCTTTTTTTGAATCTCCAACCATGAAGACAGATCAATAAATACTCATTCAATGTCTCCCTGCCGTTTCCATGCTTCCCTTTGTAAGTCCCCAGTCTTAGCTGGCAAAAGTGAAATGGTCTGCAATCCTAGGGATAATCAGCATAGCTTTGTGTGTGGGAAATCATGTCTCATTAACTTGATTGAATTTTTTCAGGAAGTGACAAACAATATTGATGAAGCAGAGTGGTGAACGTTGTCTACACGGACTTCAGTAAGGCATTTGACAAAGGTTCCACATGGTAGACTGGTTAAAAAGTTAGATTATATGTAATACAGGGAGAGCTAGCCAATTGGATACAAAATTGGCTTGAAAGTAGGGGACAGAGGGTGGTGGTGGATGGTTATTTATCAGACTGAAGGCCGGTGACCAGCGGTATGCAGCAAGGATCAGTGCTGGGTCCACTGCTTTTGGTCATTTATAGAAATGATTTGGTTGTGAATATAGGAGGTATGGTTATTAAGTTTGCAGATGACGCCAAAATTGGTGGTGTAGTGAACAGCAAAGAAGATGACCTCAGAGTACAACGGGACCTTGATCAGATAGGCCGATGGGCTGAGAAGTGGCAGATGGAGTTTAATTTCGATAAATGCGAGGTACTAAATTTTGGTAGGGCAAATCAGGACAGGACTTATACACTTAGTGGTAAGGACCTGCGGAATGTTGCTGAACAAAGATATTTTGGAGTGCAGTTTCACAGTTCCTTGAAAGTGGAGTCACAGGTAGATAGGATAGTGAAGAAGGCATTTGATTTGCTTGCCCTTGAAGTGGGAGGTCATGTTGCGGCTGTACAGGACATTGGTTAGGCCACTTTTGGAATACTGCGTTCAATTCTGGTATCACTGCTATAGGAAGGATGTTGTAAAACTTGAAAGGGTTCAGAAAAGATTTACAAGGATGTTGTTAGAGTTGGGGCGTTTTGACCTATAGGGAGAGTCTGAATAGGATGAGGCTATTTTCCCTGGAACATCAGAGATTAAAGTGCGACCTTATAGAAGTTTATAAAATCATGAAGGTCATGGATAGGGTGGATAATCAAGATCTTTTCCCCAGGGTAGGGAAGTCCAAAACTAGAGGCCATAGGTTTAAGGTGAGAGTGGAAAGATTTAAAAGGGACCTAAGAGGGCAATCTTTTTGTGCAGAAGGTGATGTATGTATTGTATGAGCTGCTGGAGGAAGTGGTGCAGTCTGGTACAATTACACCATTTAAAAGGCATCTGGTTGGGTATATGAATAGGAAGGGTTTAGAGGTATACGGGCCAAATGCAGGCAAGTGGGACTAGATTAACTTAGGATATCTGGTCGGCATGGACAAGTTGGACCAAAGGGTCTGTTTCCGTGCTGTACATCTCTATGACTCTATGACTCAGCTACGAGCCCTGCTACTTCCAAAGGATTCTGCCCAATATTTAAAGATTTTACTCATATTCTACATTTTCTAGCTGCTTAATTCTTCTTTGAACTTGGCATATTTTCAAAATGTTTCCTGTGGTGTTTTGCATTTGAATATATTACTTATGACTGTAATGCTTGTTTCTTCTTCAAATTAAGTGATTTAATTGTTGATAGAAGCCCCAGGTGTTTTCATAGTTGCAACTTGCAAGGTATTACATCTGAAATAACAGCTGCTATGGAACCTTGCCCACTGGTAATTTGACCATATCCAATCACACAAGAAAACTTATTAACGCAATCTTCTCTCGGAATTTATTTTCTTGCTTTTGAATCTGAGGCATGATAAATATTTGGTAACATAATCTATTTTTTGTTTGCATTTGAAGATGCTTTGTCACTTGGTTTTTATTCTGGGAAGTGAGCACACAATCAATAATGAATAGTTATTGTGTTTGAGATGTAAAAGATATGTCTGCTTCTGCATGTGTGTACCCATGGGCTAATATATCATAGGAAAATCGAGCAAAACACACTAGATTAAGAATCGCATTACCATATAGTGCAAATAGAATCATAAGTATAAATTATGCACTTAATAATGCTCCACACATTGGTTTTAATAAGTTAATACTCATCATACAATAGATAAGTTAAATAGTTTGATTGAAAAGCCACCAAATGCTATTTGCCACTTTTAAAAGGATGGTCATAATAACTACAGAAATGTAGAGTTTTTGCAGGAAAGAAACGTTTGTGGGAGGATATATTGAACAGTAATAAGAATTGTCCCAGGCTTCTTGGTTATGAAAAGAGACTGACAGCAGGAATTGCAGTCATCGAAGAAAGAAAATATAAAAAGATACAAGACTAATTTTCAATGAATAAAATTAAATAAACAGAGATACCTTAAATCTTTAAATTTTGGGAATGATGGTTAATGTAAAAGAAAGCACTTGCATATATAAAAGGATTGAATTTGCACATTTGCAGCTTGTGGGGTACATGAGGGAAGATGCCTCAATTAAATAGCACACCACCATTTCCAGTCTAAATCTTTCAGGGTTGATGTCATGTCCAGCAAGAGCAATCATACAGATGTGACCTCACAAATAATGGCCAGCAGACCTTTTGCTCTCTGCACTGCTTTCCTTTCTATTGTGCTGTCAAGTTTGAGTGCAAGTCTGAGCAGCTTGATTCCTTTGAACCTAAATGCCTTTTTAAGTAATTCCTGAGATTCAAAGTCTACACTTCCTAATTTCCGGCTATATCCAGTTTAGTCACATATAGCTGAAAGTGTCTTGTTGTGAAAAAAGCATTTTGAAGTTTTGTTTAGCCCCTTAAAGTTCTTCTCAGAGCTCTAACTTCCAACAAACAGTGAAAAAGATACCGTGGATGCAATCTTTTCACTCTGATACCTCTTACCTGGTACAACTGTCTTCTATGCTCTCTTTCTTTGTCTTTCCAGCTTTTCTTGATGCAAATATCTCAACTTCTTCCTCAGTGAGATGTACAGGGAGGTTTTACAGATCCCACCAGAATGGGAAACGTAGAGTGCAGGATGATTGAATTAGGAAGGATGTGAAATTTTGAATACTCTTATAGCAGGTCATGATGCAGAGATGAAATCAGTGGTATGTTGAACTTCATCACTGGCCCCTGGCAGATTTATACCTGTAATATATTTGCAAGCTGCGAATACATATTTGCATAAAATTTATTTTAAATTCATTCCACCTTCAAGGTAAGGTCAGTGCTGCATGAGAATCTTGTGTCACCTGGCTCATTTTTGTTTAAAGGCCATGCAGTTTGTAAAGTTGTAAATCAAATGATTTTCCTTTTTTGACACAACAGCAGAAGGGAAGAGATCAAGAGAATGGCTCCTTGCATGGACGTTCAGAACAATTAGGATGAGTGTTTCTTGTTCATGGGATGTAAGTGTTGCTGATAGGTGACGTTTTTATCGCCCAACTTGAATGGCCCTGGAGAAGATGGTGGTGAGCTGCCTTCTTAAGTCAGTGTGGTCCATATTGTTTAGGTACATGGGTGGTTACTTTTAGGGATCGAGTTCCTGGATTTTGACAAAACAGCAGTAAAGGAATGACAAGAAAGTTGCGAGTCAGATGGTATGTGTCTTGGAGGGAACTTGCAGGTGACACTATTTCCATGTGTCTGCTGGCCTTGTCCTAGTTACTGGAGGTTTTGGGCATGTAAAGTGTTATCAAAAGAGCTTTGCAGAGCTGTTGCGGTGCATCTTGTGGATAGTAGACACTGCAGCTGCAGTGAGTTGATGGTGAAGGGAGTGTATGTTTAAAGTGATGGAATGCATGCTATGAAGTAGGCTGCTTTGTCTTAGAAGGTGTTGAGCTTCTTGAGTGTTGTTGGAGCTGTTGGAGCTGTTGGAACTCTAGGCACCCAGGCCAGGTGAGATTATTTCATCATACTCCTCACTTGATAGTAGCCAGTATTGTCCGTTGCTGTCTCTGGATCAATGCGAGAGGACGCAATGTTTACAGCCTGTACTGTTTTTGCAAACTACTTATTTATTTTTTAATCAGTCAATTTAACACTACAGCATAAAACTGCATCAGTTTACAACACAAAAATGCCTCAGCTTCGTATTAAGAATTGTATACTGGCTGCACTAGTGAGGAATAGCTGACCAGGCTTCAGTCATTCAATTCAATGTGTCCTTCTTCCTTGATCTCTGAACTCAGGGTCTTGCTTCTGTAATGGTTGTTCCTGGCTTACTACTTAGATGTCTTCCAAAACATTTATTTTCATATGTTTTCATTTGCTTATTTTGTTATTATGTATGACTTGTGTCAGTGATGTTGCTGGCGAATGATAAAATTTTTTCCTATACTTTTCATGTAAAAGTACACATGACAATAAATTTCTATTCTATTCTAGAAAGGTTGACTGCCACCCAGGACTCTTGTGACACTGAGATTATCAACCAAGGATTGTTTGGACGAGATACATGTGTTTCATTGTCCTCTCTTCTGTCTTTAATTTATTTGCCGTGATAAACACAACGGTTGAGCAACCTTTTTGGCTGCCATTAATGAGCTGTGCCTGATTCTGTCTTTCACAGCAGGCTATTATTCCTGTGACACCTTTCCCACCTTCCTTGTAAAGACTATATTGCTACAGCATAGGTATTTAGATGTAGTTATTATTACAATAGGCACAGGGGAAACAGAAGGTTAATTACTCACTGCAGAATTCCAAGTCTTTGTGGCCACAGAATATAAATGACTCCGACGACCGCCGACACCGACATCGCTCCGCTCACCACTTCCACAGCCAGCAGCTCCAGAGAAGACAGTAGCCCCCAGCCCTGCCAGGTCTTCACCATCCCCCTAGACCTCCCCCTTACTGAGAACGAATGGTCAGTCCTCAGTAAAGGGCTCATCTTTATCCCCCTCCACCCAAACATCAACGAATACCGCTCATGTTTGGACGTTGAACAGTTTTTCCGCCGCCTCTGCCTCCATGCTTACTTCTTTAACTGTCAGCCTAATCTTCCTCCGTTACATCAATGACTGTATTGGTGCCACCTTGTGCTCCCATGAGGAGCTCGAACAGTTCATCCACTTCACTAACACCTTCCACCCCAACCTTAAGCTCACCTGGACCATCTCCGATACCTCTCTCTCCTTCCTGGACCTCTCTGTTTCCATCTCTGGCAATCACCTGGAAACCAATATCCATTTCAAGCCTACTGACTCCCACAGCTACCTAGAATATACCTCCTCTCACCAACCTTCCTGCAAAAATGCCATCCTCTACTCCCAATTCCTCCGTCTCAGCCGCATCTGCTCCCAAGATGAGGCATTCCACTCCCAGACATCCCAGATGTCCTTGCTTTTCAAGGACTGCAACCTCCCCTCCACAGTGGTCGAAAACACCCCTGACCATGTCTCTGGCATCTCCCACAACTCATCCCTCACACCCCCTCCCCACAATAACAACCAAAACAGAATCCCCCTCGTCCTCCTGTACCACCCCACCAACCTCCAGATCCAATGCATCATCCTCCGACACTTCCGCCATCTGCGATCTCTCCGCACTACCAAAGACATTTTTCCCTCCCCACCCTTATCTGCTTTCCGGAAGGACCACTCTCCCCGTGACTCCCTTGTCTGCTCCATACTCCCCATCAGCCCCACCACCCCCGGCACTTTTCCCTGCAACCGCAGGAAGTGCTACACCTGCCCCTACACCTCCCCCCTCACCCCTATCCCAGGCCCCAAGAAGACCTTCCACATCTAACAGATGTTCACCTGCACATCTGCTAATGTGTTATACTGTATCCGCTGTACCAGATGTGGCCTCCTCTACATCGGGGAAACCAAGCGGAGGCTTGAGGACCACTTTGTGGTCGTGGCAAACAACTGCACCTCCCAGTCGCGAACCATTTCAACTCCCCCTCCCACTCTTTGGACGACATGTCCATCCTGAGCCTCCTGCAGTGCCACAATGTTGCCACCCGAAGGTTGCAGGAACAGCATCTCATATTTCGCTTGGGAACCTGCAGCCCAATGGTATCAATGTGGATTTCACAAGCTTCAAAATCTCCCCTCCCCCGACCACATCCCAAAGCCAGCCCAGCTCGTCCCCGCTTCCCTAACCTGTCCTTCCTCCCTCCTGCCCACTCCTCCCATCTCAAGCCCCACCCCCATCTCCTACCTACCAACTTCATCCTGCCTCCTTGACATGTCTGTCCTCCCTGGACTGACCGATCCCCTCCCTAACTCCCCACCTAAACTCACCTTTACTGGCTCCATCCCCGCCTCTTTGACCGGTCTGTCTCCTCTCCACCTATCCTCTCCTCCATCCATCTTCTATCCACCTCCCCCTCTCTCCCTCTTTATTTCAGAACCCCCTTCCCCTCCCCCATTTCTGATGAAGGGTCTAGGCCCAAAACGTCAGCCTTCCTGCTTCTCTGATGCTGCTTGGCCTGCTGTGTTCATCCAGCTCTACACCTTGTTATCTCAGATTCTCCAGCATCGGCAGTTCCTACTATCTCTATGTAAATGACTGGTCAGGCTCAGTTTCTGGTCACGGATAATCTTTAAGATGTAGACAGATTTACTGTTGGTAATGCCATTGAATGTCAAGGGGCAATGGTTAAATTCTCACTTGTTTTGAGAATGTCATTACCAAGCACTTTTGTGACATGAATGTTATGTCACTTATTAGCTGAAGTCTGAATACTGTCGAGTTCTTGCAGCATTTGGACATGGCCTACTTTATTATCTGAGTAGTCATGAATGGTGCTGACCATTGTACAGTTAACAGCAATCACACCCATTTCTCCCTTAAAGATGGAGTGGAGGTCATTGGTGAGGCTGCTGAAGATAGTTGGGCCTCGAAGACTATCCTGAGGAACTCCTGCAAAGATGTCTGGAACTGAGATGACTGACCTCCAACAACCACAACCATCTTCCTTTGTGCGATATGACTCCAACTAGCAGACAACAATACCTCATTTTGCGCTTAGGCACTCTTGAGGCCTCAAGGCCTCAAAACTGATTTCAACAACTTCAGGACACAAGCTCTGTTCTCAAGTTATCTTACAACTCTCCTGGCTGTGTCTGGATTATGTCTCATTGGCTTTGTTCTTAGCAGCATTGTCCCATTTTCTCCTCTTCCTATCTACCATTTACACTGATTTCAAATCTCTATCTTTCTTTTCCCACCATTAGCACTTCTTTTGTCTTTTGCTCTGGGCACCCTTCCATCTATTCCACTCATTCCTCCTTTCCCTCTATCAACAGCATAAAAACATCCTTCCTCTTACAAAACTAAAAAAGCCACATTTGACTTGAAACAATAACTCTGTTCCTTTCTTCATAAATGCCGCCGGTTCCAGCATCGTCAGTATTTTTCTTTTATTAGAGGTGATCGGTTCCTCACTTTTTCATCTCCTCTTGGTCAGTCTCAATAAATATTTAAGTTCCTTTTTCAGAACCTAGTTATTGCACTTCAATTAAAGTTTACTTGACTGGATTGAAATGGAGCTAATTCCAAGCTTTCCTTCAGTGGAAGAGGATGACCTTTTATTACCAATTAAATCTGACAAAAATAAGAAAACGCAACATTACACACATACGGCTGAATCTTACAATGTCTTGGCTAAGTTTTAATATGTCAGATTTTTTGTTGGTGTTGTGCTGTGAAGTTGAATGTGTTTTCTCACCATTTCTTAACAAGCCTGCCTAATTAACTGCTACCCCATCACTATGAAGTCTGTCACATCTGATTTCAGTCCTATCTTACCATTCAGCCTTTCTGGAAGAACTCACCACTTAGTGGATATCCGGAAAGCATCAGCATCCTGTGAGCCCTCATCTTCAAAAGATTGTTGCACCCAGACAAACACTATCAGTCCAGATCTGCCCTGCACAGTACCTGACATTTTCCCCCAAAGTGGCAGTCAGGGGAAATTCAGTGCCCTGCTTTGCAGGTAGGGACTTGGAGCACCTGTTGATCAGGGAGGTACAGAGGCAGGAATCCCTCCTATCCCAAAACCAGCAGTGGAGTTCAGAATACCAAACGATGACAGCCGTGTCTGAGGTGGGTTAAAGCTGTCTTAGAGAAATGGTCAGCCCTGTAGGAAGGTCAGATTTTTCCAAATCGCTAGGGTAGGTGCCATCATCTTCTTCATTCATTCCTTACATTCATTCACTCTGCTATCATACCCACCTCCCATCAAGGCTCAAGATCTACAATCCCACGATTGCCTGCAATATCTTCCCTTGCTCGCTGTTACCCACCCCAACATCGACACCACTAAACCTGTATGCCCTGTGAGCTTCCGAATCACTTGGTCAGG
Source organism: Ginglymostoma cirratum (assembly GCA_024137785.1). Lineage (NCBI taxonomy): Eukaryota > Metazoa > Chordata > Chondrichthyes > Orectolobiformes > Ginglymostomatidae > Ginglymostoma > Ginglymostoma cirratum. The sequence goes on along the minus strand of JAHRHZ010000263.1, from coordinate 715,457 downwards.
ACACCTTCCTATGTGGACCAACAGTAATGGCTGTGCCACCCATCTTCACTTCCCATAATACCTGCCTCTCTCTCATTCCAGGAGAAGAACAGGCCCCAATGATGCAGCAAGAGACAAAATGTGTGGCGGGTACCTGACATTCAGTTCTCCCTTATCAAGGAGGGAGTCCCTATTCTCACTGCCCTGAATGGCATATCTTAGTCCCTGGACTGGTATCAGAGGCTGTTCTCAACTTACTATGGTGGGACTTCCAAAGCAAAGGCTATCCTTCTTGACTTGACAGAGGACTGTTGGAAACTGTGATGAGCTTCCTGATTTTGAGTCTGTGCTAAATAACAAGTAATGACAGAAATAATATGAGTCTTGCATCTTTGGCTGAGGGGCTAAGTGCAGAATGGCAAGGCAGGGAACTGTGAACATCCAAGTATGCTCAAATTGAGTGAGTGCTATGAAAGGAAGCAAAGAGCCTAGAGATGCAGCCTGGTTCAGCACATAAGCTGGGTGCATGGCCCTGAGTGCAAACACTTGCTGAAGCATTTCAATGATAATTGCTGGTGCTTCCTGAGTGCAACTTTGAGATGCACAGATGCCCTTCAAGTGGATTGCAGATGTGCCATAAGTACTTTTAGTGGCTACACATGAAGCCTGTGGTTGTTGCCCGTAGAGTGTGCCCTGACATGTTGGTACCTGATGTCGAGCATGAAGATTCTTTGGGGCAAACAGTGAGCTGAAGTCACCAGATACCCGATCTGCTTTCCATGTTGAGCTTTTTCAATTAGATGGGAGAGGGGAGCTAGGTGGTAATCAGCAGGAAGTTTCTTGTCCATCTTTGACCACGAGACTTCATTGGCTTCAAAGTCAATACTAAGGAAACTCCTTCCCTGACTTTATAGCACTGGTGGGGTCTCTCTTATTGGAGGGACACGTGATGAGGGTGTCAGCGACATTGTCTGTAAGATATGATCCTATGAGAACAATATGTCAGGCTGTTGCTTGACTAGTCTGTGAATCGGCTCTCCCAATTTTTGTCTTAAATCCCCAAATATTAGTAAGGAGGATGATACAGCGTCAGTGGGACTGTGCGGTCAATAATCAATATTTTAGTCCATTCAGTTTGTGACTTGCTAGGCTGTTTCTGAGTGCAGTTAAGATTTAACTACATTACTTGGCCTGGAATCACATTTAGGTAAAGGTGGCAAGTATCCTCGAGTGAACTAGTTGTAAATTCAAGATTTATTAATTGAATACAAATATCATCATGGCTATGATGGGATTTGAAACCATAAACCCAAACCATGCATCTTTGGATTACTCCATCACTGATATCGCTGCTATTTACACTGCCTCCCTGTGTATGTTATTGGGAAAAATAGGCTTGATCAACCAAATATGATGTCATTACTTATGTTTTTATAGCATATCTATTTGAAATATTAGGCAATGTACACTATCAAAAGCAGCAGCATTTATCAATCCACACAAAATACAGAGAACAAGACAAGGCAGGTTGAGGGATCCAGGAGGTTGTGCTAAAGCAGACTCAGCACTTGAGCTTGCCTAACAGGTTTGAGATGCTTGCTTTTTGTGAGGATGAGAGCAGGGGTTTCAGGGAGGATGAGCAAACTGACTGCAACACCATGATATAAGGAACCATCCAAGAGGTGGGAGAAAAGAAAACCATATTTTTGATCAGGGATTGTATTGTCCAGGGAATGGATACCATTCTCTGTGGCCAGGATTGAGCATCCTGAAAACCTTGTTGCCTCTCTGGTGTCTGGATTTAAGGTATGTCATCTGGGCTGCAGAAGAACTTGGAGTGGTCCATGTAGGTACCAATTATATATGTAGAAAGAGTAAAGAGCTTCTGCTGAGGGAATATGAGCGGCTAGGGACTAAATTAAAAGGTAGAACCAAAAAATGTAATAATCTCCAGAGTACTAACTGCACCATGAGCTAATTGGCACAGGGTCAAGATTAAAGAGGTCAACACGTGGCTCAACGATTTAGTGTGGGAGAAATGGGCTTGAATTCATGGGACTTTGGCACCAGTAAAGGGAAAGGAGGGAGCTGTTCTGATGGGATGGGCTCTACCTGAATCACGCTGGGCCCAAAGTCCCGGTGAATCAAATAACTAGGGCCATTGTTAAACTAAATAGTGCTAGGATTGCAGGTAAGTGATAGGGTTGATTGCTACCAGAAAATAAAAGGAAGGACCAGAATGTGTGAATATTGTGTTGTACCAAGGAGCTGTAAAATGTAGGGAAAATTGAAAATGAAAGAAACTTAAAGGCTTTATATTTTAATGCATGAAGTACTTGGAAGAAGGTAGATGAACTGATGGTGCAAATTGAGGGAAATAGCCTAGTGGTATTGTCACTAGGCTGTTAATCCAGAGACAATTAAGAATCTAATGATGACCATGATTCATTGTTGATTATCAGGAAAAACCCGTCTGGTTCACTAATGTCCTTTAGGGAATGAAATTGCTATCCTTATGTGGTCTGGCCTACATGTGACTCCAGAAACACAGCAGTGGTTGATTCTTTACTGCCCTCTGGGCAATTATGGATGGGCAATAAATGCTAGCCTAGCCAGTGACACCCTCATCCCTCAGTAATAAAAAAAAACTTATAGCCATTGTAGAAACATGGTTACAAGGAGATCAAAACTGGGAACTTAACATTCAGAGATATTTGACCTTTCAGACAGATAGGAGGGGTGGAAAAGGTGTGTGCTAGCACTGTTAGTAAGAAATGAAGTAAGGACAGTTGTGAGAGATGATCAAGGCTCGGATGGTGTGGAGCCCATTTGAGCTGGGGTAGAGAACAACAGGAAAGATGAAGTTGGTAAGCATTGTGTATAGACACCGAAACAGTAGCCACACTGTTAGAAAGGCTATAAATCAACAAATAATAGGAACATGTGAAAAGAATAGAGCAATAATTATGGGTGACTTTAATCTTCATGTTGATTGGATTAATCAAATTGCAAAGGGTAGTTACAACAGCAAATTCATGGAGCGCATTAAGAATAGTTTCCGAGAGCAATATGTCATAGAGCCAACTAGGGAGCAGGGTATCATGGATCCGGTAATGGGTAATGAGACAGGTTAACAAATGACATCTGGGTAAAAGATCCCCTAGGAAGTAATGATCATTACATAATATAATTTAATATTCAGTTTGAGAGTGAGAAACTCAGGTTGGAAACAATTGTATCAGAGATAATAGGTACTGCAGATGCTGGAGGAGCCGAGATAACAAGGTGTGGAGCTGGATGAACACAGCAGGCCAAGCAGCATCATAGGAGCAGGAAAGCTTGACTTTTCGGACCTAGACCCTTCACCAGAAATGGGGGAGGGGAAGAGGGTTCTGGTCTAGGCCCGAAACATCAAGCTTTCCTGCTCCGATGATGCTGCTT